>JARHVA010002141.1:375000-727500 GCA_037957365.1 Torreya grandis
TAGAAAAAGTATATGTGCTATGAATCACATCTTTAAATGTGATTGGACTTTTAAAACTGTATGTTTCCTTTTGTATCATTCCCTTTTGTTTAGATGATTTAGATTTTAAATTTTATATGGCTTTTATGATTCCTCCTCCATATAGATTTGGAATAACCAACATGAGTGATCGATAAACATGAATGAGCTTTAGATTTTTGTTAAAGGAAGGTAAGTATCCAAAGACATGACTAACTAAACACTCAGGCTTACCTATGAACTGGTATGTAATAGCATGGTTCAACCGTATGTATGCCTAGTATGTGAAAGGAATATAGAGGAATAAATGGAGATACAAAGTAGATCGGAAAATAGAAGTACAATGAGACATCTTATTTTCTAATGATCATATGGTAAATAAATATTACTAAGGGGATCAAGGTTTGTATAACCAAGTCACAATAATAATTATCTAAATTTTAAAGGAGATAAGATAGTAAACAATCATTGTAAAAGAAAAACAAATCCATGAAAGAAAGGAAATCATAGACATAAGTGTGCAATCATCAAAATAATGATAATAATCCATAATAAATAGGAAAGTAAATGAAACCATATAAAATACATAAAACATAATATAAATATCCATGTAAAGTAGATAGGTGAAACCAAATTTGACACATAATCAAGTGATATAAGATATATAAAAGTGGAACACAAATCTAATCAAAAATCATAATGAAGAACAAATTGAAATAACACCATGTCATGTTCACAAATATCGATAAATTTTCTCACAAATATTATCCATGATATCTAAAACATCTCTACGAATCTAGGTCCTAACGGCAACCAGAGTCTTGTCAATCCTCATATAAAGATGTGCAAAGACTTCTCTTTGAATTTCCTCAACAAAAAATTTATGTGTATCTAAAGGATCATGCTTATGATGGATCTTGATCATATAATAATCAAGGAGAAGAATAGGTGCCTAAATAGGAATGGTATTTGTAGGGTGAGAAGGAGGTACCACCAGTGGAGAAGGAGGAGCCATGAGAGAAGAAGGATATGCCATTATCAAGTAAGGATGAACCTTAATGTGAAGGAGAAGCTTTATTGCATGGGAGACCTATGGAAGGAAGAATATATGGTACAAGTATCGATAAAAGGTGATCACAAAGGTGTTATTAGAGAATATGATAATGATTGATATGATGGGTACCACACTAGTGCCAAAGATAATATACCTCCCCATATGTAGGGATATAATCAAGTAACAACTTAGGAGGAGGTATAGCCTTGTCTTTGGGCTGAGAAAGGGTGGGATGCAATGTGTCAATATATTATTAAATCTTTTAGAAATGAGTGTAAGAATGATTATTTATCCCATAGAAGTAATAGATGTGATTTTAAGTAGACTTTGGGGGACACTAACATAACAGGTAGAATAAAAATTTGGGGATGGCTAATATAACTAGAAATATGTAGTCTAATGACTGGTGTGGATATCATAATAAGGTCATTGGGTGCACATGGGATCAAGCTACGATAAAGGAATAAGGCCATCACTAAGGGAAGGCAAGGTTGAAGTAGAAACTAAACTAGTCTTATATGAAGGTAAAGCAAAATTAAAATATGATGAGGCTTAGCTAAAGGTAGAACAAGAGTAGGAATTGGACTAGACTCAGCTGAAGGTAAGGCTGGATGCATAGAATGATCAAGAATAGTAGTTAGTATCTCTAAGGGAAATAAATTAGAAGGATCATGGTATCTATCAAAACAATAAGGACTGATGATGGCATGATCCATGATCATAATTATAATAGGCTCTTCTAAAATTGGAGGTGTACCATGCAATTTCTCTATCTCTACCATATGAAAAATAGGAAGAATACTAGAACTAGGCACTATTAAGGAAGGAATGCCATAAGATGAATGAAAATACTAAAATAAATCATTATTATATCTAAGAATTGTTGGAAGAAAAATGAATGATATCGGGTGAATCATTCTTCAAAAACTCTTTTAACAATCACTTAATCAATCATGAAATATTTAACCAAGCATATAGATCTTGTAAGCATAAACACCTATCCATATAAGCATAAAACACAAGAACACATCACATATATGGGAAACCCTCAAGGATAATACAACCCACAAATATACACTAATGGAATACATTCATATAATACATACACCAAATTTAGTGAATCACCCACTTCACATGGAGAACCAACCCCAACTAGCTAAGCACCAACTCAACTAGGCTTTAGCAAGTACCAACTTGCAAGGAAGAACCAGCCCCCTAGATGACTTAGCACAAACTCAGCAACTTGAAACACTCTATCACCTTTATAAAAGAAAAATTCTCATAAAATATATGATTATCTCCTTCTTCATCTCTTCTCTCTCTTATATCCCTCTCAAACTACCTTCTAGGCTTCTTTGCTCAACTAGTCCTTTTCTTGACTTGATTAGGTTATATGACCTTGATCCTCATACACATAAATTATATAGAATATTAATCACTAATCATATAAACTCCTATTATTATATACAAGACCTCATTTTACTCTAAAATACTTTATTTTGTTTGCTTATAATCTACTTGCTTCCATAGGCCCCAAACTACCTTGTATTTATATAAGTTTTCTTATGCATATCCTTCTTGGTTAGAAAAACACCCTTACCCTCTTAATTAGGCCATGGAATAGATATTATTATATCTAATAAACATGGATAAAATGTTATTTAATCCCTTTTAGGTCTGACATACCTCAATTAGGCCTTCTTTCATCTTTAGGTCTTATGGAGACCTAATCCTGTTAGGTCTACTTTAGGACATGCTACTCTTTACCTTACTAAGAAAAACCTAAAACACTTAAAATGCTAGGATAATATCATATTAAACTCAAATAAACTCTTGATAACCTCATATAGGCTTTATAACACCTTTTAGCTTCAACCACCACTTGAAGCATGCCATTAGTATTATCCACAATTAGGCATGTGTATGCTCAGAAAGTCTATCTTGAACAATTGAAGCATAAACACAATTTTTACAAAAACCATGGAAAACAATCATATATAAAAAATATAAATTAACTTTAGGTCATAAACATATGATTTATACTTCAAAACTTAGGGCAAAAGGATTCAAACCCTACTTTTTAAATGTTGGGAAAATAACGAAAGCACATAATTGATTACCAAGCAACTTAATATGCGGAAATTAAACCAGAATCAACAAGTAACTAGAATTTAGAAATAACACAGAATATGAGAGACAATACACAACTTGTATTAAAACTCTTTCAGAAGGAAATACAATAAAGAACGCTGCCACAATTCTTCTTCCTTACACACCTCTAGTGTTCCCACACCTCTAAGGCATAAACAGTAAATCTTCCCTCAAAGCTCTCTCTCTTAGGTCCCAACACACAACTCAAACACAGAGTTGGTTTTCACCTCCAACCAGCCAGTATCCACTACTGCCAGTACACCTGTGCTCCATGCACTCCACAAGTGTTCCACGCACTCCACAAGTACATGAACGTACTTCAAGTAGATCTCCCCTAAACATGCAACAACCTGCACCTTAATCTGATCTTACTTATGGAAGGAACTGCCTTGCCTTCCTCTTTGCTCTCTTTGAGTACACACTGTACTCCAAGTAGATCCCACCTGATCCTACTCTCTATTGTGTTGTTGTCCTATCTAATCTTGCACACCTGCAAATCAATCTGGTTTTGCACACCTGTGAACCTTGACCTTGCACACACATACACCTGTAGATCAATGATCTTACTTACCCATGTAGATTTTCAAAAGTAGCCATGCACACCTGATGACCAAGATCATACATACATGAAGAACCCTACTGATTCTCCAATCCAGCACCCACCTTGGTATTATTGTGGAACTAGGAGGAACACCCTTACTCACCTCACACATAGAAGAAGCAAACTTTGCTCAACTCAAACTAGAATGACTTATAATACAATCCATGAGTCTATTATATAGATCTCATCCAAACAATAATTAGATATCCAATTACAATAATTAGATCCACAGCTTCCAGTCTAAATTTGGCTCTTAACATGTAAACACTTGGTTCGTTAGCTAATTGCACATACTCACAGCTCGAACCACACAGGTGACCGACGTCGGTCCCTGTCTGCCTGGGGGGTGCCGACGCCGGCCGACTTCTGACCGACGTCAGTTGCCTTCTTGTTTGATCTTGATGATGTTGGTTGGCCTGACTGACACTGGCATCTATAACACTCAGCAACCTTCCTGAAACCTTCTCCTCTATTTGCATCAGTGAAGCTTTTAGCTCCACAACCTAACAGTAAATAGCCCACTCAAAACTGCCAACTAGCCTCAAAACATAGTCATGGAAACTTGAGCTTATGACACCTAAAAGAACATAAAAAAGGAATTATATTTAATTTAAATGATCCTAAAATATCTTTATAATAACCTAAAACAAAAATTTCATAATCTATAATGTCAATTATTTATCTTACAAACCAATTTGTTGACCTTCTCTCTCTCAGACCTCACTTAGCCAAACAAGCCATTTTGGCTTCAATGTTTTAACCTCTTACACTTAATTTAAAGATTATGGAAATCATGGATAGTACATAAAATTACAAAAAAAATAAATCATGTGCATTTTATACATTAAATCATGTCATATACTCTCAAACTCATCTCTAAAACTTGCTTAACCAGAACTACCAATTTGCCTTAAAATATAATCATGGTGATAATGACCTTCGACACTCATGTAGACACTTTAAGAGAATCCTGATTCATGTATATGATCTTATGAGATCATTAGGAAACTATTAGATATATACATAATATGTTAAAATGAAAATATTGGTCTTGTAGACCAATCTCATAACCTCACTATACACAAACCTCAATGAGCCAAACAAGTCAACTTGTGAGCAAATTTTTCATTATAACCACTAACCTCAAAAACTTATAAAAAACATGAGAGTTTATTATAATTATTTAATAACATAATATTTTAATTTTATTCATCCCTATTCCATGATAATAGATCCTTAATCAACTTCTCACTTATGCTTGGTTTTCTCTTTTTTTGTACCATTAGGCTTGTTAGTGATAGGTCAATTTGGATGACTGATTTATTATACCTGAGGGATAAAAATTGTATATAAACCACCATGTACACAAAATATAATTATTAAAATTTTTCCTCCATTCATTTATCAACTTTGACTTGGTCAACTCTGATTACTATAATAAAACTTTGATAAATAATGCCTTTGTTGTAGGTTCCACTCAATCACTTGACAAACCAATCACACATATAGATGTATATGAGAGTTTAATACAAACTCCAATCATTTAAATGGACATACCAATCCATTATTATCACTTTATAACAAATTATTTCATATCAGGTCACTATTAGGGTTCTTTGAGGGTTTAAACCATCTTCCATTGTTAGCAATCGTTCATAAAGTTTAGCCCCTCATTATAGAAAAAAATACATGGAATTTTGATCTATGACCCTTCCAAATATACCATGAATATATTAGGTTCCAATTCATAGGTTACATGTTCCAAAGATCACTTGAATTCCTTCTCAAATTGAGAACCCTTTATTATGATCACATGAGAGACCTTAAAACACTTTTTGAAGCCTAAATCTTAAAACTTTAACTTAAGACTTGGTCAACACACATATAAAAATATATCACACTATTTAAAATTCTCATATTCTCATTCTTATCTTTAAATCTAAATCTCATACCTCATTTGGCCACCATCTTTTTTTGCCTACTTAGACCTTGATCTGTAAGTCACATTAGGCCTTGAAACTGACCTTCTAATCACTATCCAATCTCTCAAGACCTCATATACATGATCACACAACATATAAAATGATAAAATAATGAAAAACATCATTCATATGTCTTTTCAATAGCTCATGATGCCTCATTAGGCCAGACAAGGTCTAAAGGTGGTCTAGTTTCATATTAGGTATGTAGGTCCTATCCCTATAGGCTCACCCTGAGAATCACATGAGTGATCTAATGCCTCATATACATTATCATTCAGCCTTATACATATTATTATGCCTCTATTAATAAATATCACTAAGCCACCATGATCAAACTTTCTCACAAGGTTCTTTCATGTTATGACTAGTGCCACGACTAGGTTTCTCAAACACTTGAAGCTTGACAACTAATCTTGAAACACTATTTGATGCTTATACACCTTGATCATATGCCTTAAATTATCCTTAGATAATTTCATACTTATATATATATATATATATACCTCTTCATTCTCACCATGCGCATGCTCATGAATATGCCTATGCTTGTTATGACTACGCTTCTCAAGAAACCTTGTATACAAAGACTAGCACTCAAACATGGTTTACTTGACCTAAACCTTGACACCAACCTCAAAAGAATAATTAGGTTTCCTTAAAATTCTCTCTCAATATAGAGACATTATTTTTCCTTAAAATTCTTTCTTTTCACATGGCTCATATCTAATAGACCACTCACCATGCATCTTCACTAGACGTACCTTGACCTCAATGACATCAACCTTGACATCAATGACAACACTTCTCAACAAGAATCTCAATATTTTTAGATTTTACAAGTCCTCTTAAAAATGGGTCATCTAAATCATAAATATAATCATAATCAAGTTTATATAAGTCAATGTTATATGTAGGTATGACCTTATCATCAAAAATTATATGTTGAATAGAATGTTTGTTCTAAGTTAAGACCACAGGTATATCATCTATAGGAGGTTGACAGGATTGAGGTTGTAAAGAGGGAAGAATTTGGGTGATGATATGAGGGGATAGATCATAATTTTTTATCTTGAGGATAATTTAATCTAACTCATCATCATCATCATAATCATAAGTTTGGGGTGACAATTATAACCTCAAGTAGAATCAACAAGATAATTAAAGAGTTGAGATTCTTGAAATGGGATACTAAGCAAAGCTTCAAGGGTAGGAATTTTAAAGACACCACATTCTCATAATTTTTTTTAATTCTAAGGGTTCTTGTCTCCTTTAATATTATAAATAAAACCATTATGGGGGAATTTTATGCTTTGGATTTTGAAAGAGGAAATAACCCTCATGCAATGAGTATAAGGTCTACCAAGCAAGATGTTATCAGATAGGTGAAATTTAAAGATCATAACTTTCATGTAGATGGTGAAAATAGGGATGATCATGGGAATAAAATCTGACCATAAGTTTTGATACCATTGGAGTGCTCTTATTTTCAAAGAAGAGGCAAGGAGTCACACTACAACATTGTCTTCAGTCACATTATGGATGGAAAAAAAAATTATATATCTTGCATGTGCTCTAAAGGCATAGTTGATTTTTGTATACTAAATTATGGGATGATATTAAGATAAACTATGGTAATCTCATCATACTATGGAATTATCAATGGGTTTCCCCCATTAAAATGAATAAAGGGTTGGTTTCTCTACATAGCCATGAAGGGAATAGGGAATAATCTTCCTCTTTGCATAGGAAGTTGACCAAATGGAGTAAGCTCTAGGAGAAGGTCATCTTGTGTTGATATCCCTATTGATAGGATATAAACATTCCATAAATTCCCTTCTTCTAGAAAATATAGGTAGCTCAATGAAATTAAAATCATTTCCCATTGAAGATTATTTTGTCTGTCTGTCTTGGCATATAGATGAAGGGCTGATCTTTATGAACCAAAAATGCTTAGATTCACTAGGTGACCTATAAAGTGTATTCAACACTTGAATAATTGAAATTAACACCAATATCTTAGCCAAATTTTGAATATATTCCCACTAGGCATGATAGAAACTATTATCACTCAAAATGTGTGTCTACATGTGAATGGCTCTCATGTTTGATTGCATGTAGATTAGACTTGTGCATCAAAGAGAAATTTAGTGTATCATTATAATAATGGGAACATCCCCCAATTTTTGGTACTCTTTTGATACTTAGGATGAACCTATGGATTATTTTGTCTTCCTTATATTCTAGATGCACTTAGTTTAGGACCAATGCATAGGCCTACAAAGAGCAAATAAAATCTATAGCTAGCGCTAAACCTAAAATTGACAAGGGGAAAAAGGATGGAAAAAGTAAGAGGTTTGATGGAATATAAAAGGTGCTGCACCAAGAATAGAGTGATCACCTCACCCACTTAATCAACATAATAAAACTAATAGTCTAAATTCAAAACTTCAAATCATGTGCACTACATAAGTGTTTCATGTAGAGGTTAGGGAAAATAGTGTAACATTAAGAGGGATGATAAATGGTCCATAGATAATGCCTATGTAGACCCATGTATACATAGCATGATACATGTAGATACTTTTAGTTATGTGCATAGGTGTGAAGGGAGGATGGAAATGAGAGGGATGAACATTCACAAACAAATATCAACAACCATAAATACACACAAACCATAGAGAATGAAGAAGGTAAATTATTTCTTACTAATTTCAATGTATAAGGTAATATTACAAACTCTAATAGGTAGAGATTTTTTATACAAAGAGATGGTTCTTGGAGGATAATTTTATTAGCAATACGATGCCTAGAAAATGTTAACCCATTTACAATGAAAATCAAGGTTTATAAAGTGTGGGGCAAGGCATTGAGTGATTAATTTGCCATTAGAGGTGGTAGGTAAGAACTTGAATTTATAAGTGGCATCCATAGCTCAAATTTTATCAAGATAATCAAGATATTTATAATAAATACTATCATCCATGCTCATATAACTTAGATCTGATAATTTGATCATAGAAGTAGCTGGAAGGTCACTCATGGATCCATGTGTGAATCTACAAATGAAGGAAATTTAGGCATCTAAGGATGGTGTGAAATCATGTTATGACACTCTGACATCTACCCTACATTTAATTCTATTATTATTTGGTTCCTTTGATGCCCAATTAAGCTCAACTACTCTCCCTATTTATGGTGGTCACTTGCCAATCCACCTAAACTAGTTTATTGACATGGGATTCGATAGGTGTATCTTTAGGTTTTGCCTTATCATCTTGCATGTCGTATGGATCAAAATGAATGCCTATCTTTTGGGGATTAGGTGCACATTGAACTGTATGCACTGAGTTCTATGTGGATGGGCGTGTGCATTGAAGGTTATGTAGTGAATTGGTTGTGCAATGAAACTACAAATTAATGAAGGCCACTGAGGGTGATTTTCTATGGAAATGCACAATGGCCTAAAATCCTTTTGGGATTAGTATATTTTTATGGTCTTCATAGTCTATTCCTTCATCTAGAACTTTTTCTAGCCAGTGAAGGGGGTGGTGCATAGCTGAGATCATAATATGTGTTTTAAAACATTGCAGATGTAAAACTCTATGATTTGGCATGAGAATTCATCATTTGAGTGCAAGAAAGTTTTTGAATGAGTGTGCAAGAAGATTGAATATCTTGATTGTGTTCTTCATGATTTGTAACCACTTCCTATGTAATATTCTCTTTCATTAATTGAATTTATGGATATTCACACACTTTGATTTGTGCATCATGTTGATGTGATGAAGGATCTTGGTGTGGGGCACACATTGATAACTCCTTATAGGCATGGATCAACACTTTATTGATGTGTGAACATGTGTTGACTTTCAAGTGCTGGAACAAAAGGGAATCATCTACATGCATACTTGTTTCTAGATAACTCAACATTGTGCAAGTGCCTAACCTCTTGTGTATTCCTTATGAGTTCAACACCTGCTAAAGGGGTGACTTGGAAAATTCAACAATAATGCATTTTGGCATTGTAAAAAATGTAACATTGATGTAGAATATTGAGAATATAAATATACATTAAATTTCATATTATAAAATTTCATAAGTATAATATAGACCACAATATTTGATGACGTTACTACTAAAATTATGGGTGCCACAACATAGGATCTATAAAAGATCGTCATATCCTAATGAATTTTGGGAAATTTTAAAAAAAGTTCTCTTCTGAAAATATCATTTCATAGTAGTGACAAAATTTGAGATGAAAATGATAAGTAACATATAAATTGTACCTTATTGAATGCAACTAAAGATGAATCTACACCACAATATTCATCTTTAATTGATGCCTTTGATGTAGTTTATTACATATATGTACTTATAAATGCTAGCTAATTACATTTTGCATGTGTTTACATATACAGATTTAGTAAAGAACATAATTATTTGTGTTGTATTATATTTTCAAAGAACATTTTCAAAATCACACATCCTAAATTGTCTATAGTCTTATAATTGCACCCATATTGATATTCACCTATAGCCACAACTTCTTCATCTTCATATCCATATAAATATCATCATTCTTCTCTATTAGTTACTTTAAAATAGTGGCATTCTTACATAGTATATTATTATCATATGCAAAAAAATAGTAGACTATACATACCATTTATGATAATTTAGCATTTACTTTTTATATGATGGTTTTACTTTATACATTTTTATTGATTTATACTAAATTTATGAGATTGTTTAAATATTAAACTAGCTTCTAGATTTTAATCAATTAAATTAAAATTTATGCATATTTATGATTGTAATTTTACTCATTTTTTTTTCATATTTTGTGTTTACATACATGTATTTTGTAAAGCACAATTGATTTTTTTATATTATATTTTCGTAAAATGTTTTAAAAAGCATGTTTGCAATAGTACTTATACATTCACATTTACACCCACAATTTTGTTCACCTTTACTCACTAAGTTATCATGTTTTTATACATATAAATAACCTTATTCTCATCTTCTAAATGCATACACCATGTGAATTTTACTTTAAAGTTTGTTGTCTAATTGAAAGGTTATTCATTGCTTTCAATTACTTCTTTACATAATATAGTTTTTTAATATGTAAAATATTAGACTCTAAATAATACTAACACCAAATTAACATTAAATTATCCTTCATGACCATTACAAACATCTGTGGAGAATGAGCTAGAAAATAAAATAAAATATTTGAGTTGTGCAATACACAAATATGAAATAAATGTTTGTCATTGACTTAATTACCGTACACAAAAGACAACTACTAATCTATTGAACAACTCACAATAAATTATGTAAAATGATAGATCATCTTTTTTCAATGCATGCATGTTTCATTTATAAGTAATTTTATCTAGGGATTTAGACAAGAATTTTTCATAGTGAACATACCTAATGTTGATGTATTATAGAAAACTAATAATCATTTTTTTGTTTTAAATAAAATGGACCCAGGTATACAACCTGAAGTTTTACCTAACCTCACTCAAGTTAGTAAAATCTCATTACACAAGTTAATCCAATATTGCAATTAATCCATGTACGTGGTGGAAAATATAAATACAGTAGTCACACTATTAGCTTTCTTTAAGCTATATATTTGATTGTTAAGTCCCTACCACATCAAGCTAAAAATATTAACATCTTGGTCATAAGAATAATTGGCTCAAAAAAACAAACCATACGATTGTTTTTCAAGTAAACACATGTCATGTAGGCACTATAATACAAAATGTAAAATGAACCCTACTATAGAGATGTTCAACTTGACCATCAAGCAGAAATTGTACTTCCATATGAACCTACCAATATCTCATCTTCCATTCACTATATTACTTTAGACATGGGAGCCATGCAAATAAATAATATAGACTTCGATGTAGACATAAATTCACATATGGATTCAAATTATTATCAAATGTCATATTTTATAGCATCTTTTCTAAATGCATGAAGAAAGGTAGTCTAAATAAGATATTACATTTAAACAATATCAATGGTAGACTACCATTTGTAATGAATTAGCTAGATGTTAGTATCTCACCTATCAATGAATATAACACATAGGGATTTTTTTTCTATGGCATTTCCTTCTCTTTTCCTAACAAGATTTACCATGTATCAACAACCTCATATTAGGAAATTCTAATTGCATAAATATGTTATGCACTTATTCCATTACCAAGATAATCAGTTTGGAATCCATCCTTGCTTTTGATACTTGTTGTTAAACCTAATGATGCACCATCAAACCCCAAGGAACGTCAACAATATTTTTTAAAAATAACATTGAGGACAATTCACCAATAACTATTTTAGAGTTGTAAAAAACATCTAACACAATTGCCTGATTTTACTATTATGAATAATCTTATGTATTTTGGATCAATGCTTAGAGGTACATGTTCATTTTGGTCCAGTTGTAGAAGTGAACTAACAAATATGATCACATAATTAGGATCCCCAACATTTTTATTCACATTGAATGCAATAGAAACCAAGTGGACAAATCTACAAAAAGTCATGTTAGGGACCCCTCCAGGTCTTCAAAATAATGATAATCATTAGAGAAATTGAAACCTTATTACAAATTTGTATCTTGCATCTTCATACATGGATAAAATATTTGTATTATTCTATGAATAAATCTTGTTATCATCAAAATTTTCACCCTTGAGGAGGTTGTTCAAGCCTCCTCACTTAAGTTATAGCATGGAAACACCTCTAGGTTGTGGGTGGCCTAATCAGTGAGGTGAATTTCTATACAGGGCTAGCTCCCTTGATAGAAAGGGCTTAAAATAAATAAAATAGAGGTGATGCACCAAATTTGACACCCTCCACTTGCCTATACTATACTAAGAATATGAACAAGGACTAAAATCTATCACAATAACTCAATAAATACCTTCAAACATGAGTGTTTCAACATGGATGTCATAGATAATGTATTGAATAAAAGGGATAATCAAGAGGTCTAAAAAAGACACTAATGACTGAAATCCACTTATAAACTATGAAAATCAATCCAAACTCACCATGTGACCTATGAGAAGACAATTTATTTGAAAATAGGTAGGAGAGGAAAAATTAGAGAGAGTTAAGACACTACTACTAGCATTCATAAAATAATTACACAATTACATTTTTTAAAATCATTTGAGAATGTAATAAACAACTTTATTCAACATCAAAATGCATATTACAAGTGTTTAGTTGAGTAGGTATTTTCCATACTCACCAAAAAGATACATAACAAGCCATTCAAGGCAGCATATATAGGAGAAATGAGAGAGAGAGAGAGAGAGAGAGAGAGAGAGAGAGAGAGAGAGAGAGAAGAGAGAGAGAGAGAGAGAGAGAGAGAGAGAGAGAGAGAGAGAGAGAGAGAGAGAGAGAGAGAGAGAGAGAGAGAGAGAGAGAGAGAAGTGTAGGAGGAGTAATGACAAGTGTCCTCTCTTGATGAGGCAAGTTATAAGAAATAAAATTATCAAATCACAGTCTAATAGCATCCTCCTCACAAGTGTCAAATTTGTGTGATCTTCTCCCTCATCAAGGGTGGTGTAGAGTGAGCCTTGACCTTCTTTATTACTCATCAACCTCATTTAAAATTGTCAATTCTTGGATTAGAGGAGTTACAAGCTTGTGTCTTGACATGTGGCACTCTAAAACATGCTTCTTGGGGTTTCCAATGCCATCCTAGGCTAATTCAGTATATATTTCATCTTGGTGAGGCTGAGGATCAAGTTTAAATCTTCTTCAAACTAATGGGAACATGTAATTTGATTGAGAAGCCTGCTTGATTCAAGAAAAGACCACAAAACAAGTATGTTTTAACATCCTAGGCTTAGTTATTTGCTTGAGGAATATTGTCAAAACTTGAATACCCATTAAAAACCCTATAGGGGATCATTAAACCCTTGTTCAGGCTCCAAAACCATCTTCAATATTTAGGTACATGTACATTAGGTCTACTAGAAGATCTTGATAGCATATTTATCTAACACTACGTGTCTTGAAGCCTTCAAATGATGTTATAGTCTATATAGACCTCCTTAATAAGTCTATAGAATCATATTTCCATACATTCTCCATGAAATATATGATTTCGATGGAATGGGATTCCAATTTACCCAATCAAATTCCATGAAAAATACTCAAAAATGCCTTTTTAGGCCTACAATAGTCATCTTTAGGCCAAATTTTATACAATAGTACCTCACACATGCCAAAATAGTGACTAATTCAGGTGTATATATGTGTGTATAGGTTTTTAAAATATTTTTAGGCCATATAAATCCATTTTATTCACTTTAAAGGCCAATATTATCCATCAAGTCTCTTGCAGGGTTTAAATAGGGTTTAGGAGTGTGCAACCTTCTTAAGAATAGTTCATAAAGGTATGGGCCTTAACCTAATAAATAATTACATTAGTTTTAAGTTAATTGGGTATATCAACACTTCATAACACCATTACCTCCCATGCACTTGTTGGTTTTACTTCCCACATGAATAAAATGAGCATTTCTGATTGTTTAGGCCTGTGTGAGGGCTTGAGGAAGCATTTTGGTCCAAAATGTAACTCAAGTGTTAATTATCTACTTGAAAAATGTTAAAATATGTATTATACACCATCCATTACATCATATAATAATTTTCCAATTCATTTTACATTTCAGACATCTTAAAGCTTGATCTGAGTACCAGTGAGGGTTTGAGAGCAATTTTGACATTATAGCCTTAGTTATCCTTCACTGACATTATCTCCCTCTTCCAAAGGTTTCAGCCATTGTATAATATTTTTATATGACCCCATACACCTTTAATTTCCATATAAACCCAATTATCAATACAAAAATTTCATATTGTCCTCAAACTTTTGAAGATAGACTTGAAACTCTCCATTAGGCATGTATATGCACAGTTTAGGTTTTTTGAGTATTAGACCCTAAAATTAAACTTATTAAATCAGTTTTGAACTTATACAATGGTATATACCATACCTTAATCTCTCATCCTAACCTATTAAAATAGTTTATCATCTTATACAAGCATTCAAATATATGTTCTTGATCTATTTTACCTTGACAAGCATGTAGGTTTGTATTAGGTCTCTTGAGTTGTCAGCACTCACAATGCCTCTTTATGATTTTTTCATTTTATCATAAAGATTAAAAACCTAATACCATATCCATAAAATTATCCCACGCCTCACAAGACTCAAATTCATCTCAAAATTCATATTCTCTTCAATTTACCTAAATAGCCCTGTAGGTGCTCATGGCTTCATGACTGCAAGTCTGAGATAGACCTTATTTTAGAATTTTGACACTTTGATAGTCTTTGGAAGATTTTGGAGAGTTTTTACATGTTATTTATGACTCCTATATATAATTCATGACCCTATTTTGGATATCACCATATGTAATTTCCCTCTTAACTACCTTTAACCACCCTGTAGGTGCTTATTAGGCTTCCTTGGTTATAGGTCACCAATTTGAGTTTTAAACTAATTTAGAATCCAATAGTTTTTTGCATTGATGGACACTTTTTACTCAAATTTATTTTTTTACCCTTACCATATTATAAAACCCTCAAATATCCATCACAAACATGCTTATTTTGCTCTTTGTTTTCTAACATGCCTATATGTAGTCCTTTAGGCCTAAAGCCTTCATTTTCCTGTTGAGTTGATTTCTTGACTGTTAGGTTTAGATAATGATGATATTATGTGTATAATTTCATATGTTTTTAAATAATATTATTCCTTAAATTATGTCAAAACATCTTGGATGTGCACATGGAAACTTCATTATTTTCCTTCAAGTTCACACAATCCATCTTGGCCTACACAGTCCCTTTAAATGCAACATGAGTTAGAAAATTGAGATTTAATAAGTGTTCAAGAGATTATAATTTTTTTATAATAAAATATAACACTATATTGTGTATTCAAGAGGTGTTTACCCTTTCCTAAACCAGTATTTGAAGCCAATAATGACCTATAGGTCTACAGACTTGTAGGTTCACAATCCTCTTTTGGATTAGACTTGAAAAGAAACCATTGTGTCTTCACCTCCAAGCTTTCCACTTAGACTTATTTTTTGAGATGGTTTTAAATAATTATCTAAATACTATATTACCTATTCAATATTTTTGGATCATGAAATCACACCCTATTTAACAATATTTTTTACCATAACTACAAGTTCTAACAATCCAAATGTGTATGCAAAACTCTCTATTATCCTTGAATTCCATTAAATAAATTATGTATGAATATGTTTGATATGTATTTATAAATTTTATTACACTTATAAACATGTCATTTCTAACATTACATGTAACAATATAACTTCAACTTCTTTGCACACAAGACTGCCATGCTCAAACTACCAAATCAAGACCATTTGACAATGCACAACCATGAACATGATGACACTTGATAGGACATGATATTTAATTGGAATATTAATGTTAAATATACCTTATATAAAAAATTTCATGCACTTAATCATATTTATAACCCTAAATTTGGAGAAAACTGACCCTAATGGGCGTTTGAGTCATTTTTCTACACCTTAACTTCTTAACAATTTTTCATAGAGTTAAGGGGATTAACCAAAAAACTAATGCCACAAAATATAAATAAATTAGTGTCTCCTCTTATGTCCAATAGCTTTATATCCAACTTTATATATCCTCAAAGTACCATCAACAAACTGGTTGACTATCTTGAGCTATCAAGAAGACCAATGGATAAATGGAGTGGGTTTTTCCATTATTTGGATCTAAAACTCTTTAATATGCATTAATTTAGGTCTAAATATGTCATGGGGACATATGAAATATTTTTTACCTTTCCCACCAATATAAACCCTATATAAAAGACCTCCAAAGTCATGTTTTCTTCAAGAATCTAACTATTCTTCCTTTTGGAACTATTGGAGATGATGAACTAAGTGACTCTTCATCTTCTCCTAACATATATAGATGTGGAATGGGTTTTTAAAATGTTTCAAACCCTTATTTTTCTATATATCTCTCAAAACTCCTCATTTATATGTTGGAAAATGATGAATGACGGTTACAAAAGGGACTCCAATGTTGTAAATCAGGTATATAAGACCTTTTAAGAATGTGTATGGATAAACACAATATGATGTCATAATATAAGTGTTAGTTAAATTTTAAAAACCCTTATTATATGATATAACCTTCACATTTGTTCCTTAATAGTAAGTATAATTTCAACATTGGAATGCATAATAAGAATAAAGTAATAAAATACCTTAATTTTGTCAAAAATACCTTAAACTCTCCAAATTAATTTAAAAATAATATGATCAACTTACTATTTTAGCTTCGTTGACCATCTTTAGACCATGGTTGGCTTGGAAGGGTCACCAACGTGTCTTCTTGAGCATTATTCCTCCTTGACTTGATTTCCCACTTACCTTACATTTGTTAAACTTACCTTAAATAATGCTAAACACATAATTAAGACAATCAAGAATGACCATTTAATAACAAGACAAAGTGACTTGACTCAGCTATCAACTAGACCATCCTAAATGACCTTGTAAGATGCCAAGCAAGACACACTACCCATCATCCTAGATCATTTATGATTAATACAACACCTTCATAGTGGATATCAACAAAATTAAGATAAAGTAAATCAAAGTTTCGAATGATACTCTTTCATGGTAGCCAAATTTTGGCTAAAAAATATTAGATAAGCATCTATATATCAAGGATCATTGGTATAGGTAATTATATTAAAACTATATTTGATTGGTCTAATTGTATTTAAATAAAGCTTATAAAATCACATGTATTTATTTATATTTTTACAATCAGATATGAATGGCAACATAGAGGATCTACACACATCCATGGATTTATATGGTTATAAAGTGCACCCAACATGGATGCATTGAATTAGGAAGACCCTCCTCAATTGGATTCTATAAGGCTATTCTTTGATTGCTCTGTGATAGCATGAAATCCATGTAACAATGACAAGATCCATGATAGAATACATTGTTCCCATCTTGATGATCCATGTTTGCTCACCACAAATGAAATATTGGTGCTAATGTTAAAAAACATTATGAGGGTCTTGTATTTATCGGGTTCAATGTCACACCAAATGCAATGAATCTACATGTTTACGAAAAGGGGCACTAATCTACAATGTAGATATAAATAACCATGGCCTTTGCAAGTGATGTCAAGCATGTTTATTGAAGACAAAGGCTGAAATACATGCCTTCCAACATATAATGATGAAAGAGTAAACATATATAATGCAATAATGCTTTTAATATGGCATGAAAATGTTGATTTCCAGCCAGTTGTCTCCCACCATGCTATTTTCAAATACATAACAAAGTATGAAACTAAAGCTGAAAACAAATCTAAAAGCTACCACCATATGCTTACTAAATATTAGCTACAATTTCAATTGATCACCCAATAATGATTGCATACAACAATTCCTCACATAAATTATTATCAATGGTAACATAGGTATAGAAGAGACATGCCACATGCTTCTAGAGATACCTCGAGTAATTTGTAACAGAACATTTGTTACCTTGCCTGTTGGCAAGCAAGTCTTAAAATGTGTTTTTAAAAGCACATATAAGGAAATAAGACTACCATATTTCATTGATGCATATATAAATCACCCTTATTTATAAGCAAGTTGTCACTCATTAAGGCCACCTAAACATGGTCTTTCAACAATTAGAGAAAATCTAATTAGTTGAAAAATAGAACAATTAAAGAAAGTATTTGCATATTCACTTGTTTATCTATTATACCTCCTGTTAATTCACCAACATAAGAGTACTTATGTTGGTTAGAGACCCTATTGTACAAACCATTATGTAACATTACAATAGACATTGGTTTAACTATGCAGGACATTGTTACACATTGGGAACAATTCAAGGATTTGTATGTTACATGGCATATTGAGTGGATATCTATAGAAGAACACAACAATGCTGACTCAAACAATGATGTTATTGACACTCAAGAATATGTACAAATGGAAGTGTAAATGCATTAGCAAGAAATGTTATCTCGCATGCACCCACTAGGTAAAAATAGCATAGATGACATCGACATGCTTGGACTCCATGACTTCGACACCAACCACAACTAAAATCATTATGAGGTTCTAATAAGACTACACATAACAACGCCATATTTTATAGATTTTCAAAGCACAATCACCCAAAATACACATGCAGAATGCATAAGTAAACCACTACCAAGTGAGATATCAAGTAACCAAAAAATAGCCTTCAACATTGTTCTGTAACATGCCCAAAAAAACACAGAAGATCCACCACTCAAGATGATTATACAAGGAATAGTAGGTATAGGTAAATCCTACTTAATTAGCTATATCAAATGTAGCCTAAATGGACTTGTAGGGAGAACCGGTTCTCTCCTTATTTTCCTTGTTCCAATAGTGTCACAACATTTAACATATATTCATCAACAATGCATTCAAGCCTATGCATTCCTATCCATGAAATGAAGGTACTTGAAGGAGAATCACTAAAAAAATCTAAGAATAAATGAAAAACATTGAATATGTACTCATTGATGAAATGATCTTCATAGGCCCAAAGATGCTTAACAACATAGATAGTTGATTGTGTGAGGCATTTCCTCAACATAACAACACTCTTTTGAGGTTACTCAATTATACTTGTCGGGTGACTTGGGATAGCTTCCCCCCATAAATGACATACCAATGTATGTAGGGAAGTCATTTGGACACACACTTTGGCAATCACTCGACATAATTGTAACATTACACACAAATTTTTGTCAATAGAGATGCACAAAAAATCAGCTACTGTTTAAAAATTTATTGACCAACATCATAAATGCAAACCCAATAAAATAAGACAATAATATGCTCATTCAAGAACATCATCCTTCATACATCCATAAGAACAAGAATATTTCAGAGTGTCAATGCATTTTTATGCAACTAATGGAAATAATACATAACAAGCAAATGTTAAAATCATTAAGCATTCCAACAGTACTATGTAAACCAAAACAAAGTAGACAATAGATTACACCATACCACGATACTCAACTTGAGCAAATTATGCTTCTAAGTAAAAGACAAAGGATTATGTTGACATCCAATCTATGGGTGAAATAAGGGTTGGTTAATGGAGCCATTGGACAAATAGTTCATATTGTCTACCATGCATATTCTAATCCACCTTCCTTACCCATGTACATGGTTATTTCCTTCAAAACTTATTGTGGTCCTCCATGGGATATTTGTAATCTAACACATCTTCTAATTCCTCCTGTTACATGGGGCAATCACTAACAAATGCCCATCAAAATGGTATGGACTCTAATCATACATAAAACACAAAGGATGAATCTTAATAAAATAATAATGGATATTGGTAATGTTGTTAGTCAAGGTTGACCTTCACTATTGTATCAAGAGTACCCTCATTGTCTGACCTATATATCAACCCTTCATTTTTATTTGACCGTAATGCAACAATTAAGGATAATATATATGTAAATCTAAGAAGAACAAAGGAAATAAAAATCAGTGTAATAACTCTTCCCCATCATTTACAACAAATGTAGGTTTTCTCAATAAACATATAAAATGACATTTTCACAACATTTATTTGATTCTTTACTATTCTTTGTTACATCTCCCAATGTTCCTTGCACCATTGGGCAACTACTATTTAAATATACTTTTGGAAATTCTTTGGTAAAGATATGATCAACCACCACCCCAAAAAGAAAAGTAGTTTGAAAAACAAAAGCAAAGCAGCGATATGATTTTTATGTTCTTCAAAGTGGATTTATTCTAATGATGGATATAGACTTTCCTCTTCGTTAAGTGCAATCTTCTCTTTCTTTTATGAGTGTGCTTAGTGGCTTTTGTAACCTTTCCCATTTTCAACTAAAATCCACCGTCTCCCAATAGTAAAAATATATGTAATACTGAGTGCAATAATGGCATGCCTCTAAATGTTCTACTTTTGTATATCAAATATGTTGAACATAAAATAAGACATCTTTTTAAAGTAAAAGAATTTTATTTTACTTTTGGAGGTTAGTTCAAGTGGATAGAGTCAATGATGTAGGTCATCTAGGTTTCAAGTTCGATCCTTAATTTACCCACAATGTGTAGAGTAGAACATCAACATGCACTCTGATAATGATAAGGGTTCGCCTTACAAAAAAAATACCCAAAAGGTTGCCCCAGGGCATTAGGTATCCAATTCCACCAACTAACAAAAGAAAAAATGATATTTTAAATCTCCAAAATGAAAATTTAATAAAATGCTTTACCTATAAAAACACTATATTAATAAATTTAATAATAAATCAAAAAGTGTCATCTAATATGTTAATAAAAATATTTTACGTCTTTTTCTTATAAATTACATATTAATTATATGAACTGTAAAAACACTATATTATTAGTTAAAAGGTAAACAATAATACATGTTCTAAATACGAAAAACACCCCATCATTTAAGAGAACACACTTCTATATATTGTTGGAATGATTAGTGACCTAATATGAAAAGTAAAAATCATTTATATTAAAGGTCACAAACTATACTAAATTGATTATATATTAACAAATAAAAACAATATTAAAGAAAAATTATAATAAAAGCACTAGCATTTAGAGAGGAGGAGCACCTGGACCCATGATCTAATACTAATCATTATTTTGCTTGTACTTTAAAGTGTGTTATTTTCAACTATGAATAGAAATTTGTTTGATAGTAAAATATGCCTTGTCGTGACCAAGCCATGTGACACAATATTTATTTATTTATTTATTTTAATTGTGACATAATTTTAATCTCATTCACTATCACAAACATTTAAAAAACCTTTGAAAGATTAAAAAAATAAAAGATGAAATATTTAAAAAATACTTATTCCCATTGGGATGGTTGGAATGCGATGTAGTTCCCTTTACTTTAATTGGAATCCACCAAGCAATGAAGTTGAACATGATTTGTCTTTATCTGGAAAGGAAAGGGAATGCTTTAAAGATGGAATAATATATGTTGGTGGAAATAATAATGGTGATGATATGATGACAACTTTGGCTTGATTTGATATTTCTAATAATTTGTTGCTCACATTTAGCTCAGCACACAGAGCACAAATTAATGATATATTTAAAGTTATTTTAAGAGTGTAGTTAATGAGATGTAAGTGTATTCGTTATGTTTGGTTTTATTCAGGTTTTAAATCTCGTTTGATATGTGAAGTTCGTTGTGGTTATTGTTGATATTAATGATGTTGATGAAACTAGTAATGTTAGTGATTGTATAAATGTAAAAGAGATTTGGACCTTCTATTTGTGCTAGATTAATTCGTAACTCTAGTCAAAATTATCACTTATTATTTTTAGCTCTGAATTCTATAAAAATATTTATACATATCAAAAAATATCTAATAAATTAAATATATAGAGAGATATAAATCTAAATCTAAATTTTAGGGATATAAATATATATTTAAATTTTAAACTCTCGGTTCAAAATGTGAATTTAATCAGAGGTTATCATGAACTATACAATTCGCCCCAAACATGTGGTTGATGAGTAAAATTTCAATCACGGTAAAGTATCTCAAACAAAAATCTGACTTCCGATTTTTGTTCACATGATTTTGCTCGTTACTTCCTTGCCCTCAATTTTTGCATTGTAATTTTTGTGTATTTATAATCATTGAATCCTTAACTTAGATTGTCAAGGAAAATATACTGAGGTCTGTTTCAGGTTTTGGTGGCTAATGTCAACTAACTATTCTTTTAACAGTGAAACCTCGTAAAATAAAACAAAGAAAATGTTGGGAATCTTGGAATTACAAAATACGTTTCTTATGTAATAATAATATGTTTAGTACTAGATATTTAATCGACAATACTTATAAATAGATCAAAACACTTATTTATATATAGTAATTTTGAGTTCAAATTTCGTAATATTAGTGTTTATTTCAACTTCCAATGATTAGAAAAGACAAAAGTGGAAAAGAGTGGATAGACCTATCTATTAAATAAGGAGATTAA
Source organism: Torreya grandis (assembly GCA_037957365.1). NCBI lineage: Eukaryota > Viridiplantae > Streptophyta > Pinopsida > Cupressales > Taxaceae > Torreya > Torreya grandis. The sequence goes on from JARHVA010002141.1 coordinate 397,974, forward strand.
AAAAATGATGTCATCTCTGTACAATACAATTGAAATGGAGAACTAAAAAAATTTGAAAAATAAAATGAAAATTATTTTAAAAAATTAAAAAAAAAGATTTGAACTTAATTTAAACCAAAGTAATTATACACAAAAATTAAATAAAACAACATAAAATAAAAATTATCATATCATTTTTTTAAAAATACCAATAAAACATCATAAATATTATTCGATATTTATTTATTTTTACCTATACATGATGATCCTTTCGAAAGGATAGAATGTTGAGCATCTCCCTAGATAAGGACGAGAACCGTCATTAAATATTCTATTCATACTAATATTATTGTTAATTATGTAAATTATTGATGTCTAGTTCAAGTCCCTTTCAGAGGATTGATGTGAATGTTTGAAAAGGGTTAATGAACCAAATTTAAGCAAAGATTTTGTCGTGCTAACTACAAACAATGAATGTTAATATAATATATTCACATTGATTCGTTTATATTTTTAAAACTTAATTAATTTGGAAGAAAATTATATACTTCATGATCATTAATCTATTTCCCCTGTCATTAAAGTATTAGTTTTTTAAATTGAATACAACTCAATTATATAGATATCAGTATTTATGATTTTATATAATGAATTATAATTTATTGAGTAAGTGTAGAGATTTATTATATTAAAATGAGATTTAATTTTTAATATATAAAGTATCTTTAAAGATTTATATCAATTAATAGATGATGTGATATATCATCATTTTTATTAATTAAATAATAATTTTATAAATAAAATATTAATTTTTCAATATTTTTTATTATGGGTAAAAGATTTAAGTTTTGAGAGGTTTTGGAGTATTATACATAACAAATCGGATCATTAAATTAATGAAAAATAATAATAAGAGTATAAAGAGCGATAAATACGATGAAGGATGCATAGAACAAGAAAAAACTACTCAAACAATAAAGAAATAGTTATAAGATAGTAAAAAGACTATCAAGATGAAAATCGTCCCAGCTACAATAATTTCAGAGGCACCAAGATCTGAAAGAAGAAAGAACCGAAGAATTACCTGTGAGATAAGATTATCTTTCTCCCTCAATATGAGAGGAAATCTTCTACAATCCATTGCAATCCATCTTTCACCAACGTCTCCGTAACTGACCTCAATCTTTCAGCGTCTATCTTTCTCTCCTTCCTTTTGATTTTAAAAAAAAACCGAAATCACTATAACCTAAAAAGAAAAAAAATCGTCTACCTTTGAAGGAAAGGAACAAATACAGAGAACACATCAATGTTATATTTCACAAAAACCAAGTAAACATTTATCAAAATTATTAAATCTTAAAAAACTTTACTATTTTTTCCAAACAACTTTCAACAAAATAATGATATGCCATGTTTTTGAGATTTGAATATTTCCACATGCATTTCCTAGTTTAGAGTTGTCAGGGAAAAGTATAAAAAAATGAAGTATTCATGTAATACCATAAAGGTTGTGGGGGGTGGGCTCATATAGATTTGTTTTTAGTATTACAAGCTAAAGCATCTAACCCTGACATTGTCACGTGTATGTCCAAACTTTGGAAGCCATCAAATTTGGGGGTATATTTTCATAACATTGAGGAGTGCTACAATGCTTACTAAACTGGACTAGTTTTTCTTTCAACAACTTTACACACTGAGTCAATAACTTTATGTCTACTTACTTTGAATCTTTTACTTTGCTATGTTTTTTTTTTTTTTTTTAATGTTTGAAAGTGTTAAGCCATAATCATTACTTTGAAATCCATTAAATTATATTTCCCTTTTCACAACAAAGAAAATAAGTCAATGTCAAAGGCCATATCTGATGTTTCCTTTGAGCACAAGGAGTCATATAGAGACAAACATGTCCATTCATATGGTGTTTAATTTTATATGGAAATCAGAGCTTCCATGATGACAAGGCTTTGGCTTGGCCTAATAAAGCTAGGAGATTGAATAATTGAACTTTCTACATCACAAAAATTAATAGTGATATAATTCCCTTTTGTCAATTCCACCAACTTACAAGCACACCTAGGTGGTTGGTAGGGGAGATATACAACACCCTTATGTATCATCCTATCGTGGCATTCTATGAATGATATTGTTTACCTTTCTAATCGTGTACAAATTGATCTCAATGACTTGTTTCTAAGGTATGTACAAATTGATCTCAATGACTTGTTTCTAAGGTATGAGATTAATTTGTTGGTGAGTTATGGAATAAAATAATATATTTTTATTGATTTTGTTGATTATTTTAACGTATTAGTATTAAAGTGTTATTTATTTTTAAAAGTTTTTATTTTAATATTTATTTTATTTTTATTTTTTTTATTATTAAAAATCACATATTTTAATATTTATTTTTATGATAATTAATGTTAGAGATAATTTATTATGTACTAATTTATTATATACATTAATGTCATGATACAAATATTTTAAGATAAGTGATGTTTGAGATTATATGTTATTCTCTTTCCAAAAGATCAAAATTTCAGTTGGTCTTTCTTTTTTTTAGCTCAAATAATTGCATCTAAGAGAATTTAATTATTGGTTTTGACAATAAAAATTACCCATAACAAAGAAGTTGGTTCTCAAATTTATTAGGGCATTTTGCAAAAGATCACACACATGTTGGTTTATAATAAAATAGTTTCTTTAGTTTAAACAACGATCAAGAAGTTTTAGATATGAAAAGTGTCTAGGTTTTCATGTCTTTCAATGAATTAAATATTTAATAGGTCATATACTCGATAGCTTATAGGACATAAATTTGACTTTCAACATTTATTTTTTATTATTATTCGAGTGAGTACAACAACTATATATTTTGCCTCTCTATAACTTACGTGCTTATATAATATCTTCACCTTTTTCTTTGTACTTGTCATTAGTATCCATACATCCTATTTCAGACTCCTCTTTAATGCATCAACAAAAGAGATTTCTATCTCATTCTCATCGTTTGTCCTTGCATCGCCTTCAATATCATAAATATCCTCATTTTTTAAATTATAATAATAAACAACATTATAACCAACATTACTATAGATATTTTCCAACTTAGATAAATGTAAAACTCAATTCAATTATGTGGGATGATGTTGATTTTTTATCATTCTTATTCTTGTCATTTAAAATAAAATTATTCATATTTTAAACCAATGAATGAAATGGCCAACACTCAACACTTCACCAATCTCTTAATTTAATAGTTCTCTCTTTTGAAAAAAGAAAAACAAAAATTTAACTTCATATCAAATAATGTAGAAGAAACTAAAGTAAAATTACACCCATTAATCAATATTCATTTTATACCCATTCACTTTTGAAGTATGTTATATGAGATAACTTATTAGAGGTATTTATATACTAACAATGGTAATAATGATCTTATTAATGTTTATATTGCCTACCCACATTATAATATGTGATACATAAACAATACAAATAATTATATTGTTAATGTTTGTGTTGCCTCCCCACACTATAACAAGTAATAAGATGATCTCTGAGTGATGGATGCAAATATGTTGACCATGGTTTTTATCTTTGTTTTATTGGGTTTTAGTTTGTCTTTATAGTTTGTTTTTGGATTGTTTTTATAATAATATTTTATGTTAGTAATGACAAATTATTATTTTTTTAAAGGTTTCATTTTTTTTACGATAGATTTGAAATACTTTGAAATTATTTTTATGACAATATTTTATATAAGTAATGACAAATTATGTCTTTCTTAATTTTTTTTGGATAAATATATAATATTTTCCTCTTCAAAATAAATATTTTTTAAATAATTTATTTTTAAATATAAAAAGATTAAGTTTAACAAGGGCAAACCTTTCAAACATATATGTGCAGATTTGATCTTAGGAAATTTTTATAACAATACTTTATACTAGTAATGACAAATTAGGCTTTTTAAAAATCTTTTTATTCTTACCTTTTTAATATAAAAAAATTAAAATATAAATTATTATTAACATAAACAAAAGCAAAATTATTTAACATATATTTTTAAGCTTTGAACTTAGGCCACTCTTATATAAAACAACCCATTTTACCAACTCCACTCAACCACTTCAAAGGAACTATATTAAATGGTAGACTTAAATAAACAAAGTATAAAACTCCATAATCTATGGAGAGAAAAAATTGATTTTATTTTTTAGTTATATAAATTTAATTTATATATAAATATTTGTTATTGTTTGTGGTTATTTCAGCTTAGCTTAGAGCCTTCAACAACTTGGATGCCTAGATACAAATGGCCTATTTGACATTAAAGTTAATAGGTGACAAACTTATTTCCTTGATGTTAATGGGGATAATGATAGTATTAGGATAGAAGGTAGTTCTTCCTGTTTATTTTCTATTTATAACTTTATTTTTAATAATAATAAGTTTGATGGTTTACCTTGCCAAGTAAACTCTGCCCTAAGTGATACTATTGAGGTTGAGCGATTGTTCACTTCCCTAAAATGGGTGTCTAACTTCAATAGGATCCCTCTTTCTAGTGAGGGTGTCTTATAATGAAACATCACAAAACAATAATTTTAATAATATTAAAAACAACCACTACATCATCAAAACTAATAATTCACAAATAAAATTAATAGTTATAATAACAATTTTATTATATATTAATGACAAAGGATTGGTATAAAAATTAGGAGGACAAGTTGGTTTTTAACTTGTCAAATTTCTAATTATATAAACATGTATTTAATGTCCTCAGAAGAGTATTGAGTTTTTGCATCGCTCATTTAGCAATCCCTAAAGAATAATTTATTGTGGACATTGATAGCATGTTGAAAAAACTTCCCTCTAACATTGAAAAGGAGATTAGGCAGGATTGTGTGGTAACTTTATGTCATGTCAAACTTCTTGCTAGAAATATCCCTAGAGAAGAATGAAAGGCTATTAATTTATTTAAAAAATACATTGTGATCATCAAGGCAAGCAAGGCAAATGCCATGGTCATCATGAATTGAAGAGTTTATGACACCAAGATGGAAGACCACCTCAATAAAAGTGTTAGTTACCAGAGGCTTGACCATAAACTTATTTCTCAAATTTGAAAGAATGTGAAAAATAATATTAAATATTATTATTTTATAATTTTGTTAATTAAAAACTTATACCCAACAAAGAAGTGACCCTTACAGTCTATGATGCTTCCAAGATCTAAATGGAAGATATTACTTTGAGGTTAATTGTCGATACCACATACTCCCCAACCTACGACCTAACTACTTTTTTGGCTAACAAATTAAAACTCTTGATAGGTATTACTTCCTTCTGTATCCATGACTTAAAAAAAATTGTTGATTTTGTGAAGGAAAAATACGTGGAAAAAGGATGAGTTTGTAATCAACTTTTATGTTGTGTCCCTCTTCATCAAAATGACTATCAATGATGTTGTGGAGGTAGTCAAAGCCCCCACGGATGATGAAACTATGAAGCTAGTTTAATGTTTTCTTGATTCTAACTTTTTATATTTTAAAGGTGTTATCTATGAGAAATGCAAAGTAATGACAATGTGCTCACCTCTTTCACCCATTATGGCCAACCTCTTCATGGAGAAGTCTAAAGATAGGTATCTCCACTCTTTTCCTCTTAATCTCAAGTGGTGGAAGAGGTATGTTAATGATACCATTTTATGTTGGCCACATGGTAGGGATAGCCTCGAATATTTTCACACCTACCTAAAAAATTTGATCCTAGCATAAAACTCACCAAAAATTTTGACATGGAAGGAAACCTATCCATCTTAGATGTCTTCCTTTCCCATAAAGAGGAAAACTCCCTAGCTCTATTTTTTTTTAAAAGGCACCCACACAAACCTATACCTTCATGTATCCTCACACCACCACCCAACTCATAAGTAATGGATGTTAAAGATTATTTCCACTAGTAATTTCAATATTTGTGATAAGGATAACCAAGACCAAGAAATTAAACATTTAAAAAATGATTATAAGAGTAATGGTTATAGGGGTAAACAAATTTCTAGGGCTTTAAAGTAAGTGAATGATAGTCTCAGAAAGCATAGGTAAAGGAGCCTCACCAAAGGCCCAATTTAATTCTTACCCTACATCAAAGGGGTCTCTAATAGGTTTAAAATTTTCTCAAGCACTATAACATTAAGACCACCTTCCTACCTATTAACAAGTTAGAGATGTCTTTAAGATCTTCCAAGGACCCTAAGAAACATAATCTGCAAAACAAAGACTATAAGATTGAATGATCTTGTGGAGTCCATTACATCAAAAAAATAAGTAGGCTCATTAAAAATATAATCAATGAGTATGCAACAAATATTTGATTGGAGAGGAAATAAATTCACCCCTGAACATGCACTCATGCAAAGCCATGCATGTTATTTGAATTGAGGACACTAAGGTTATTGATTTTGAAATTTAAAAAACTCAAATTTAAGGGAAGTGATTGAGATTATTAAACATCCAAACAACCTAAACAAATACAAGGGCTTAGGAATTAGTCATGTGCGGATACCAATTATCAATCAATTGTAAGGCTTAGCATCTTAAGTTTTACTTCAACCTCTATGTGGTGTTTATATTTTATTAATTTTATATAAATATATATGATTCAACTTGTCAAGTTGAAAACATCATTAAAAATTATTAATTTCATTAATAATTTTATTTATTAAATTATATTTATTAATAAATAAATTATGAAGAAACATCTAAAAACTTTTATTTAGTAAATTTCAAAAAAAATAGTAACACATAATATAATTAATTTTAAATTTTTAGTAGTTGGTTTTGGATTTGAATGTCTTTAAATAATGTATCACTTGAGTAAGAATTTATTTTATAGGGTTTGGGATCTTTTTATTGATTAAGACGGAGGTGATTTATAACTCAAAAGTTATTAAAAAAGGCCACCAAGGTGACTATTACAATTCTCACAATGGATACTCTCTCCATTTAACTTTCTCGTGTATCTTGTATAATTTATTTATTTAAAGCAGTGAATTTATATTGTTTGCACATAATTTTTTATTTTGAAGATGGATCACTAATGTTTATATGAAACTTCTAAAACTTTGGTACACAATACTTCCAACATATTATTATATAATCATTATGTATTATGAAAGTGTCGAATTTATCAGATAAATACATTATCCAACTCCCATATGGTGAGAGTCTAATTCACAATAAAACAAGAATTTTAAAAAGCCAAAACAAAAAATCATGAGTTTTCATTTTAGAGGGGTCAACTTCATCAAGTGATATATATCACCTGTAATTATATAATTAATTTCTATTTATAATTTTTGTACTAGTATATGAGTAAAAATAAGAGCATTGGTAAAAAAGAGGTTCTAAGAATAAGAGATACTATTTTATATGATATAAACTTTTTTTAACTATGCAATCTTCTATGTTTCATAAATGAAAACCTAAATTTATGTCAAGTAAGCTATTTACTATACTAAACCCATAAGTTAAAAATAAGATTTATAGTGAAATTTGCTCAACCATAAATTGATGATGATGAATTTTAACATCATTTCAAAATCTAATTGGCTAAAAGAATATAATGAAGAGTGTAGACAATGAAATTTATTTTTAATTTTTTTTATAAAGTGTAACTTTTTAGTTGACTTTGTTGAATCCAACCATTGAAATCATTTAGAACTCTTTCTAATTGAAGGGCCTTTCAAATCGATAGAATCTTCCCAATCAAAGAACCTTCATAATTTTTAAACTCTTCTCAACTAAAATGATTTCATAATTGTTAGAATCTTCCTTAAAAACTACATGAGAAAATAATTAAATATTGATAATAAAAAAAATAAAGATAATAATTAATTAAACACACTCTCAAAATGAGTCAATTATGAGATATTTTTAACATCTATTTTTTCGAAAAAGAACTTAAACCATCAAACCCCTATTTATTTACATATATAATTAATTGGATAAATATACAAATTTAATCATAAAAATTATATATATATATATATATATATATATATATATATATATATATATATATATATATATATATATATATATATATAGACTATGAAACAAAGAGTAATAAATATAGAACTAATAATATAAAGGTAAAAATGGTTAAATGGTAGTTTTAAAATGACCTTATGTGAATTTAAATGGCTACTTTTTATACAAGTTTTATTATTGAAATACTTTAGTTTCATTTTGTGCATATAGTTCATATGGTTCATTGGTTCATATTAAGTATTTTTTGGCACTTTTTCATGTGTTTGCTTTTTCTCTTTCTTCTTTGTGTAGCCCCATTCTCTCCTCTTCCTTCTATTTTATCTTTATATTATTATTTTTGGTCTTAGTGATCCCCTCTTCTCTCTCCTTCTTTTCACTTTCTATTTCTTTTCCAATAAATATTTTTTGATTCACCATTTTTTCCCACACAGTTGATGAGCTATTGATTGTGTCAATTTTCATTTTGTAGGCCCTGTGCCTCTCCTCCTTCTTTTTCACTTGTGTGGGCATGTTTTGTCAATTGATTTCTCTTTAGATGTGTTATATTGTGTGTCAATAGGTCTCTTAATTCTAATTTGAGAATTATATATATACAAAGAATCCTAGAGATATTTTAATAAAAAGTATCGAGAGGCATCACCAAGCATTTAAGTGAATTTAAGTCTAAGAACTCACTACAAAGTATTATTTTTATTCTTACAGAATTACAAAAATGTTTAAATTACTTTTTGTTACCAAAATAAAGATAGAAAAATGTTCATGTAGTTTCACTTCACTTAAGGAGAGAAGGTGAAGTCCTTACTAAGTTATGAGCATTCTGGTTCACAAGTAATACTATAAAAATTTATAAAATAAGTAGTTTATAGTTGTGCAAAAGTTTTTTAATTGTACATAAGCCATTTTTTATGGTGCAATATGTATTTTCACATGTTTTTTTTCAAATTTATTAGCACACACATCTTTTAGTCACTTGGGAATCATTTTACAAGTCTATTTTGAGGTTCCACATATAGAAGAATGAAATGCATGCAAAACTAGAGTAATTATGCATAGCTTAATCTTTTGAATCTTATGATATCTTGTTCAAAAAAAAAATAGCATGTAATCATATGATAATTAATATCTTTCACAACATGCATAAGAGCTCATTTGTGCAGAGTTAGTCTACAAAGTATTACAACTTAGATTTTTGAGTTTTAATCTCCATGCAACTTGTTCAATACACAATGTTCTTATGGGCTATTATGAATGCCACCACATCATGATGTGTTATAGATCATTAGGATTATAATGGTCATTTATTTATTGTGTCACATAATTATGTTCTATATGCATGATGTGTTATGATTCCTCAGAACTGTACCTTGCATTAAATGATAGAAGTGGGTTGTTGAATTAATTATGTTGTTCTATTTTAGGTGGGTGGGTCTTGTGCCTATATAAACATTCCCCTACACTCATGATAGTAACTCTTCATTTAGTTATAATGATATATTTGTAATTGATTTGATTGTTTTCTAAAAGAGTTGAGAGACAAATAGCTAAACTTTTAAATACTTTGAGTTAATGAGTAGAGATTTGCGTAAGTCATAGATTTGATATTGTTAGGCATATAGTTTAAGGTTGATGTGTGTGTACAAGTTGTATTTCCATAATTGTCATAAAATAAATTAATTTTTCATTATTTTGCACTTTTTTATGCATGTGTAATTTTCAAGGCTGAGTGGTCAGGCACATCTTCATCGAGATCCCTAACCATAACAACATAATTTTATGTATCTTGTATTAAATGATTATAGTGGGTTTTTAAGTTGATTGTGATGAATTATTATAATTAGGTGGGTCTTGTGCCTATATATACATGCCCCTACACCTTTTATAGTAAGTCTTCTTAGAGTTAGATCAATATAACTAGCAGTGAGTTGAGTATTTTCTAGGAGATAATAGATAGACAACTAAACTTGTAAAGATCATGAATTAGTAATTAAATATCTATGTAAGTCATAGATTTGATGTTTTAATAGATTTATTTTAAGATTATTGTGTGTGTGAAATTTTTATTTCCATTATTAAAACTAAATAAAGAATGATTTTTTATGTTATTAGATTTTATTTTCATTCTTAATCTATGTGTGTTATTTTTAAGGTTGCATGGTTTAAGGCATCTCTTCATTGAGTCCCATACCTATAATTTCATCATTTGGTATCATATAAATATTATCCTTACAAAGTGAGTATGTAAAAATACATATATATTTTTGACATTAAAAAATGTGGGTAGAAAGTAGTAAAGGCATATTACAATGAAGAGTGTTGTGTAGAAGGTGTGGAGTTATTATTGGTTTGGAAGAAAAATAAAATGGAACACAAAAGATGTTTTACTAAAAAATAACCAAGAGAAACCAAAGCACCAATAATTGTATACTTGGCCAAGTTGGTGAGAATAATGTGACCTTATTTAAAGGATATAGAGTCTACACAACATAGAGGAATTTTAAGGGAAAATGTGAAATAATGAAGTAATAAAAATATCACCTAAATTATAGGATGAAGAGGAGTTGATCAATGAACTAGAAGACAGATTCCTACATAAAGTCACAAGGATGAGTGGTAAGTCAATGTTGGTCACTCCTAGTTATTTAGGGAGTTTGAATCCTAAATAACTCTTTGATTAGATGACTCATTTAGAGAAATATTTTGAGTATGAGAGTATAAAATATCCCCAAAAAATCAATACACATGTACCAAGTTGAATATTTTTGCATCCTTATGGTTGAAGCATGTGTAGATAGAAAGAGTCTATAGAGGTAAATATAAGATAAATATTTTTGATGGAATAGTTGAAATTTTGAAGGTGAATTTTTTTCCTTATAATTACTTTTTAAGCTTGTTCAAGAAACCACTGAACTTATGACAGAGGAAATGAGTGTAAAATATTACACCATAGAGTTTTATAGACTCACTATTAGAGTAAGTCACATTAAATATGACACTAATAATATCTCAAGGTACATGAATATATTTCACATTCCCATCCAAAATTAGTTTGGTATTATATATGTGCAATTATTTGAAGAATCCAATCAATACATGTTGAAAGTTGAGGAGAAGTTGTTTTGCAAAAAATAAGGCACAATGTAAGGAAGAGGAAAGTTTTTGCATGTGCAAGGATAAATAAGCAACATCAAAATCTATTGTGTAAGAGGGAGAAAATGGTCAGTTCTCAATGTAATAATTTTACATAAAGGTATAGGATATCCTACCAGAGGTAGAGGTTCATATGGACAAGGTAGAGGAAGAGGATTTATGGGTACATGCTTCAGATGTGAATAAAGTTGACATAGAGCCTTTTAGTGCCTACATGCACACAATAATGTAAGTATGAGAAATGGTGTGAATGTGCATATTGCACAAGTAGATGAAGAAATGATTAATTCTATCTATAACTTAGAAAAACCAAAATGCATATAAGCTCTCATGATGAAGAGACATAGCTGAAACAAACAAAGGAAGAGAATATTTCTATGCAGAGGAAGAATACTTTCACAACCATTTATGATTTTATGGGTAAGTGTTTCAAAGTGATTATTGATAAAAATAATGTAGGTAATCTTATTTTACAATAAATGGTTTTAAAATTGGTTCTAAATATGATCATACACCCAAATCCCTATAAGATAACTTGGTTATTAAAAGGACATCACATTTTGGTGAATGATAAATGTCTAGTAAGCTTACATATTTTCACATACAAAGATGAAGTGATGTGTATCATAATGTTGATGGACATATGCATGTATTATTAGGAATACCTTGGTAGTTTGATAAAAAGGAGTGGCACGATGGCAAAAAAATACATATATATTGGTGAAGAATGGAAGGAAGTACACTTTAAATCCTTTGGAGGATAAAAGTTAAGAATATGAAAAAGGTACAATATTTTTTATGGTTTTAGGAAAAAAATTATTGAAGGAAATGAAGAGGGAGAATGCATGTTATGGTCTTATCCCTATCCCACACATGTGGAAAGTGTAATCGTAGAAGAAAAAATTACACATGAAATGAAATACTTGTTGAGAGAGTTTTTAGAGATTGTTTCTAATGATATATAATAATTTTATGTCTGCCCAAATGAAGGAAAATGTAGCAAACCATTCATCCAAGAAGAAGAACCAGAATAAGAAGGTGAACCAAAAGAAGAACCTATTCATCTTCATATTTATTATCCTTCAAAACATAAACTGGTATGTATTGTTGTAATTGCATTAGAAGAACCACAACCAGTTTACTTAAAACAATTGCTAAATGGAAGATTTGCTCAATTCATCATCATTGAAATAAATGGAAGATTAATTGATGCTCAAGTTGATACTGGTGCATCTCTTTCTTTTTCCAAGCCTCCTCTGATTAAGAATTGGTAGAAATTAAATGAGTCACAGTCTTATAAAAGCCTAGATGTCCAAGGTAATAGATTTACCTGCAATCTATATAAACATCAACAGTCATTCAGGATTCAAGATAAGATTTTTACTTATGATTTTTTTGTTCATGAGAAAATGCCTAGAGACATATTATTAAGAGGAGATTTTATAGATAAATATTCACCATATGGATCTACTCCCAAAATTGTTCTCTTCACTATTAATAATGAGAGGATATTAATTCTAAGGTTAGTATATGCTATAGAATAATTTCCTAGTTCTATGAGTCAAACACCTGATAATGAAGTCCTCCAAAAAATTGAAGCCATAGGACTACAAATCAAAGAAAACATCTATTTTGATAATCCTAAAAATTTTTGGAAAAAAATCTATGCCTATTATGGAAATTAAGATCTAGGAGGGAAAAAGAATGAAGATAGGGAAAAAGATCCCTATTCTAGCTCATGATTACAAAGATATGGAAAATCAGATTAAGGAGCTTCAAGAAAATGGCTTTATTATAAAATCCACTTCTTCCTATTGTTGATATGCTTTCATGGTAAATAAGCATTTCAAACAGAAAAGAGGGTAAAAATTAATGGTCATAAATTATAGGCCATTAAATGTTATAACAGAACAATATCCATATCTAATTCTAGATAAATCCTATCTACTTGAGAAAGTTGCCAAATATAAATATTTCTCTCATTTCGACTGCAAATCATGATTTTATCAAATAAGGATTAAGGAATTTGATTTTGAAAAAACTACTTTTAGTTGCCCTTTTAGTCATTTCCAATAGACAGTCATGCCTTTTGGATTAATGAATGCTCCAGCATACTATCAGGGACATATGGATGACATATTCAAAGGAACATCAAATTTTCTTTGTGTATATATTGTTGATATTCTTATTTTCAACAAGGATCTTGAAGAACATTTTCTACATCTTCAAATCTTATTTGATATAGCTTCTAAAGTTGGTATTGTTCTCTCAGAAACTAAGATTCAGCTTTGCAAAATAGAATGCAAATTTTTGGGAATAATAGTCCAAAATTTGAAGCTACAAGTGCAACCACATATAAAAGAAAAAATTGTTGAATTCCCTAATATTATAGATAAGCCAAAAATTCAAGCATTTTTAGGAATTCTCAATTATCTTAACAGTTTTTATCAAGATGCAAGAAATGATTGCTTCATACTTCAAGAATTAATAAAAAATAAAAATGTTTTTAAATATAATTTTGAACATTCTCAGGATATTCAAAAAATCAAATCCAAGGTCAACATCTACCTGATCTATCAATTCCTAATTCTGATAAGTTTATTGTATATACTGACGCTTTTGATCATGCTTGGGGAGGAATCTTAGTGTGTGTAGATAATAATCAAGAATATATCTATGATTTTTCCAGTGGTGTCTTTAGTGATGATGTCCTAAAATGGATTTCTTCAGACAAAGAAATCAATGCTATAAAGAAGTGTCTTGAAAATTTTGCCTTGAAAATTATGTATCTGCCACATTTCATCATTAGGACTGATTGTACAAGGTTCTTGAATTTTAAATAAAAGGACCATAGCAAAAAAGATGGTTGAGAAAAATATATCAGATAGTAAGATTATTTTAATCAATTTAATTATACTATTGAACATATCTAGGGTAAAATGAATAATGTAACAGACTGGTTAAGCAAATAGCCTCTAATTTTTATGATGCAACAACCAGACCCAGGGTTCAATTTGACTCAGATAATTAACAAAAGATTTTTTGAAATGAATGTGATTTTGTAGGGAGAAATCATTTAGTATGGCCTGTATGAGGCCTACCTCAGAAGGTCTCAAGCAACCTCTATGATATTATAAATCACAGGAGTTTCAGATATTTCTACAAATAGAAACCATGGACAAATATTTTTTCATAGGTTAACTAATAATATTCAATTAACTCATTTGTTTGATTTAATTAGAAGACCTAATCACAATTGGGATATTAAGATGGGTCATCAAATAGTTTAGGACAATAATTGGGCCTATGCTTTTATCTAAGACTTAGGACCTACAATAAATCTAGATGAGGCTTTGGATGAAGAAATGATTATTTGTACCATTATTAGAAGACACCTGGCATGGGAATCTTACTTTTCCTTATAGGCCATCCACTCTGTACCTAATGATGGACCCCAATGGACTATATGCTAGACTTTCTAGTACAGATGTTATTTTCATCCAATCATAATTGATGATTTAGTGACTGAAATAGAAGCAACAATGGACCCTCAACCATCTATGAAATAATATTCTATCAAATCAAATCCATCTTTAAGTCTTTAGTGATAAAATCTACTTTTGTAAAAGTAAAGCAATGATTAGACAGACACCACCCAGGCAATGATTCTAGGTAGGACCTCTCTTTTGCTATAAATAAAGGGTTTGTTCTAGTTTAGCATCATCAAAAGTTTGAGAAGTTTTGTAGGTTTTGTAAGGTGTATGATCTTCACTTTCCTGAAAGGGATCTTGTGAATCAAAAACCTTACAAATAAGTATTGTAATCTTTATTTTGAAGTAATAGCAAAGCCATATCCATTCAACCCTTGCCTACTATCGTAGGATTTGTCTAAAAGTTAGTGAAGTCTATGGATGTAAAATATCCTTATTTTCTTTAGGTGGAGCAAACTCATTAATTAACATATGATACAAAATTGCAAGAAGATTAGGTTGTCTATGTACATAAATTTCCTATTGATGGCCAAAGTCTAAAAATGGATCAAAATTATTAAAATTAGTACATAATTCTTTATCAAAATTTGGAGCTTGTATTTATAGAGGTTGATCTCTAGAAGTGAACTTATCCTTGATCCATGAATCACTAGGTCTAAAATAAATTAGAAATTGTAAAGGAATAATATCAGGCTTATTTATAGATGGTGGCATGTAAGGCATATTGGGTTATCTACCTCTCTTGTTTCTCCTTTTATCCTTTTCAGGATATTATTCAATTTCTTGATGATCATGAGACATTCTTCCCCATGTTTCATACTATAAATCTTCTCTTGTAGATCTTGATTGATGGGGTCTGTTCCAAGGTCTTTGCATATTTGTTAGTGGTTTTTCTAATTCATCTACTAGTGATTCTAAGTCAATTTGATATTGGAAATAATAATTTTATTCATCAAAGACTTCTTTAAGAATGGGTTCAAAAATATCTTCTTGATCATATAAGTCTTCTTGTTCTTCAAGAATATCCCACCACGCTACTGCATTGGAGGAATAGATAGATTTGACAACTAGACTTTTACAAAAACATTAGGGTGCAATGTGGCCAAGTTTTTTTTAGATATAACAATGAATTTTATTAGAAGATGGATGTGCAGTGTGGCATCACCTTAGGAAATGGTGTGGTGGAGCATAATAATAGCGATGAGGGAAAGAGCATCATTGAAATGTGAGATGGGTTCAACACTTTTTATGATGCTTTTTAGTCATAATAAATTGTTGACATCCAAATGGTATAGTTTTAGGGAAGATTGGAGAAATGTGAGATGTTTGGTGTTTGTTAAGATTTTGAATGGTTTTGGTGTCAGATATAAACTACATGGCTTGTTGTCGAGCAAAATCAATGACATCAGATAGAGACAAAATTTGTGGTAAGGCCTTTGATATCAATATATTGGATAACTTTATCAATCAAATTATAACACAAAGCCTCAAAAAATGTGATCCTGACAATATTATCACTAAAGAATTTAGCTTCATAGGCCAAAGATCTAAATTTCTTATCAAATTGCTCAAATTTATTTAAGTCACATAAATGCATTTTCATAAGCCATTTATGACTTTCAATATCCTTATTTCCTTCAGGTGGAGCAAACTCATACAAGAGGATCAGGTTGTCTATGTACATGAATTTCTTACTCCTGCTTTATCATGGAATATCATTATTTTTTAGTGATTCCTCAAAGATATTTTGATGCAAATTGAGTTTTTGTGGGAGGATCTAAATTGGAAACAACATAAATGGTTCTCATAGAATTACACCATGCAGAGATTTCATTCAAGGGATTCAAAATATCATCTATATTCAGATATCATGGTTGTAATGGGATCTGTGTTCTTTGCATCATACTTGTAGTAGGATATTTTGGTTTTTTAGATGGATGAAAACTACTGCCAAAATTTATAGAGGTGGTTCCATAAGGTAAAGGAGGTATGTCTCCAATTTCTTCAATTTTCACCTTGTCTTTCTTTTTTTCGACTACAAGCCAATCTAGACTAGATTCTAAAGAAGTTAATTTAGAATCTATATCATTTAATTGATTATTGAAGACACCAAGAGACTGATGGATAGTGTTGACCTTATCAAGTGTAGGGAATACATAATTCAAGGTCTGATTAGCATACTTTTGAACCTCATTACATGTCTACCTAATGTGTTGTGCATGGTCTTCAATAATGGCTATTCTTGATAGATGTTTTCATATATACAAAACATCTTTACATACATCATCAAAAAAAATTGAAAAATGGGAATTGAACCAAGAAACATAATTTTTATGTTTAAATTCATTTGATAGTTTTGGTTCAATTCCTATAGGCTGGAAGGCTATTGAAAAGTAGCTAATAGTGCCTTCTGGTTGTTTGTATATTCCTCGATGAGGAATCCATCTTCATCCTTTATATAGATTAATTTTATCCTCTGTATAATATTCAATATTTTTTTCCCTGGGAAGACTAGTTAAATTATGTGGCAGGGCATTTGGATCTAGACCCTGGTTAACTAGTTCATCTTCAAATAGAATAGATCCTTTACGAATTGTTTGAGAAGATGTAGATGCTTCACTTTTCCTAGGAGACTGAGGTCTTGAAGGAAATTTAAATGAAAGATATCAAGGAAGAATATTTATCGATCTTCCATCTATATCATGAATATTTTATTATCCTTTCATTTTGAAAGCTATAACTTTTAACCAATCTAACTTCCAAGTTGGAGGTATTTTTATGGATGTTATATGACCCTTTTGGATTTAAACAGTGCCACTTAGTATTCTAATATATGAATCATTGCATGGATATGATTTTGATATCAATTTTACCAAACAAAGTGGCATATAGGTTGACACCTAAGGAGAATGTAGAGGTGCAAATGAAAATATAGGAGTTGTTAGGTTGATAAGAGAAAAATTAAGCATGTGCATATTTATAGTAGTGTTAGAACCAAATAAAGGATGTTAATGGAAGATGTGCACTAATTCTAGAGCCATCAACAAGATTAATATTAAGTATATATTTATGTTACCACATATGAATGATTTTATGAATTATTTGAGTGGAACACAATACTTGATGAAGATTAACGTAAAAAATGGATATCACCAAATATATACAAGGGAAGGTGATGAGTGGAAGATTGAATTAAAATTCAATAAGGATTATATGAATACATTTATGAGACTCATAAATAAAGATATAAAAAAAAAATTCTTGTTAAGTTTTTCAAAATATATTTGAATGACATATTGAAATTCAAAAAGGTATATGAAGAACACAATGCATTTGAGACAAACATTATCATGGTTGTGAGATAAGAATTTGTTGGTAGATTTTAAGAAGTATAGATTAATGAAAGAGGAATTGGTATGATTGGGTTTTATGATTTTTGGAAAAGGTTTGAAGATGAATCTATAAAAGATGTGTGTTATCATTAATGATCATCACCCAAAAGCACATGTGAACCTTGAAAATTTTATGTCCTTATGATTATTTATAGGAAAAACATTCACAACTTTAGTGGTACATGAAAATCAATTGTTGAGGTGATGAGAGGAAATAGAAAAGATTTTTTTGTAGTACATGAGTGGAGATAGCTTCCAGTAGATAAAAAAGAAAGTGACCATGCAACTAGTGCTGGCATTTTCATATTTATATAAGGAATTTCAAGATGATTGTGATGTGATTAGTGTAACAGTTGGAGTGGTATTGAGTCAATAAGGTAGGTCTATTGCTTACTTCAGTAAAAAATTGAATGATTCAAAAATTAAATATCTAATGTATGATAAAAAATTCAATGTCATAGTACAAACACTAAATAAGTGGAGGCATTACTTATTTCCCAAGACATATGTGTTATGCATAGACCATCAAACATTGTAATTCATTAATAGTCAAGGTAAGATAAACCAAATACATATTAAGTGGGTTAAGTTTATATAAATTTACTCATTTATGTTAAATCATATGAGTGGTAGTCAAACAAATTTGTAGATGCATTAAGTTTAAGGTGTCTCTTGTTGATTAAAATTTAAGTTCATAGGATTTTTCTTATACAAAGAATTTGTATGCTAAATATGAAGATTTTATAGAATCATGGAAAACATGTAAAAAAATTTGTGGATAGAATTCCATTTTTATATTATTTTGTGCAAAAGGGATTGTTATTTAGAGAAGCATAATTTTGCATCCTTAAAGGTTGATGCTCAAAATTTTGATAAATGAGAAACATAGTGGTAGACTAGCAAGACATTTTGGATATGACAAAAGATGTGCATAATTGACTAAGATATACTACTATCCAATGATGGGTGAAAATGTGTGAAAGTATGTTAAGAAGTGATTAATATATCAATTAGAAAAAGGAAGTCATAATGCAAGGTTATATCAATCATTTCCTATTTTAAAGAGATAATCAGAGGATATTAGCATGAATTTTATTTTAAGATTTCCTACAATGAAAACCAGACACATTTCCATATTTGTGATTGTGGAATATTTTCAAATATGACACTTTTTTTACATACAATAAAACTAGTGATGTTACACACATTGCTAACTTATTTTTTAGGGAATTTGTAAGGTTGCATAGATTACCGTGGAACATAATATCAAATTGGGATGTAAAGTTTTTTGAAAATTTATGGGTGAAAATGTGAAAGAATCTAAATATTAAGCTATAATTTAGGTTCATGGTAATGGGGTAAAATGGGGGGCTTAATGTGCTACTTTTTGTTTTCTAACAAGAGCAATATCTAAACTTGGAGAGACTTTTAGAGACTTTTAGACAAAGAATTGTATGATAATATAAGAATATCAATTATGGAATTTTGAATCTAGTTTATAAATATATAAATTTTTAAATACCTATATGAGAAAAGTATGTCAAATTGATGTATTTCTAACAATGACAACAATATTTTTGAAAAAATAAGTAAACTACATGTGTACAAACACACATTTTTTAAGTAAAAAAAAAATTATATGAAATCGGATACAAAGATTGAGAAAATGTTAAGGATTGTTGAGAATATTTTTTATTAATTTTTTAAATTAATGTATATATTAATTAATTTTTCAAGTTAAAAAAATGAAATTGTAAATGTACTGACACAACTTTTTGACCTTCACTTCTTAAAATAATAATAATTACAATGATGATGATGATGATGATGCTTACAATGATGATGATGATGATGATGATAAATTTTTTAAAAAAAATTGATTAACAGTAAAAAAGATATTAAAATTTTTCTAACAATATCTGTATGAGCCATAATGAGGTAATAATTTAAATAACATATATCATTGAAAAATTATTTATTCAAAAACTACAATTTCCCATCTACAATCTTATATATATATATTTAAAAATAAATGAATATGTCTACTTAAACATGTTGGTGAAGGTGGAAAGACTTATTAATTTAATAGTAAAATTCAAGCGAGATGGTCTAATATAAGCCTGATTACTAGGTTCAGATCCTTCAAGCCTAAAACTATTGTTATTTTGGAGGGAAACAAATAAAAGTTTTAAATTTTCAAAAAAAAAAGACACACTCCATTTAGAAAGGGTACACACCCTTTAAAAAGAGTGCATGCCCTATATAGTGGAAAGGGTGTGTGCCCTATTTAGTATAAAGGATGCACACACTATGTATTATATCTAAAAGAGGGTTTTTAATGTTTTATTATTCCATATACATAATAAAATAAACATTTATGTATAAAAATATAAATGTAAAAATAAAGCATAATAAATTAAATGTAAAAATAATATTTTTATGTTTAACATATTATAATTTATTTTTACATATATATTACATTTTATCTTATTATAATTTATATTTATTTTACTAAATATAATAAATAAGGACCCCTTTGGGTCTTCTAAAATCAATTCCATAACTATAGAAATTGCCATTTAGAAGATAATTTTTCAAAATCTAATATGGTCAGTACTTAGTCATTTTTAGAATTTCAGTATTGAATATGAGATTTTTTTAGTGTAAATTTTATATTTGACATCTATTTTTGGAAAATAAATAATTATTTTATAGGTTATTGAGAATTATAAATTGATTTCTAACAATTTTAGGAGTTTTAGGTGTTACAAAAAATAATTTTATAAACCTTGCATCTATTAGATATAGTGAGAGTGGAGAGGATATTGATACACATATTCACATACTCACTATAACATTTAGACCATTTAAAGTCACCTTAAATCCTATATTATTTTATTTTTTAAATTTAGAATCCTTAAGTGAAATCTCTAGAGGATGACACTTTGGTGTGTTTAGAACACATGACTTTAACATGCAACAATAGTGTAACTTTAGGCTAACTTAAAATGTGACAACAAGGTTTCTTTGGTAGATGAATTTTTCAGGCCTTAAGAGGTGACATTAAGATGTATTTAGAGGAAACATTGAGGGATTTTAAAAGTTAGCATTGGGGTTACATTATTGTATACCTTTCGTTGACTTTATGTTTGGTTTTAGGGGTTGATGTTAGGGTGTCCCTAAAGTTGAATTTGTTTATACATTTAACCTAATGTTATTTTGGACTTGATATTCCCTAATTGAATTTCCCATACAAACAATCACTTGATTGGTGTTGTACCTAAAATTTCATGCAAAAGTTTTGGAACCCCTATATTAAATTTTTCACACCAGTCATTTGAAACATTCTTTGGAGACTTTGACAATACAATTCATTCCCTAATTTTTACTATGCCACTTATCTTCATTATTGCAATAAATATTTTTGATGTTATGACACTTCACTCTCTGAGTCATGTTCCACTATCATACTTCTCACTTCTCTCATCTACTTGGTCTCATGGATGTTATTAAAACCTTTTATTTTTTCATTTAAAAAAAAGAAAAGATCAAAAAATTAAATAAAAGAGTTTTATTTAATTTTATATTTAATAATTATTTTTAAAAAAAAAAGATAATTATTAAAAAAGAGGGAAAATAAATTATTTTACATGCAAGGGTGTATAAAAGCATGCAAGTTTTTAAAGAGTAAGGACTTCTTGAAGATAATTTATAGAATAGAAAAGTGGCAATTTTTTCCACATACCTGCATATAGGGAATTTGAAGAACTTTTTCAAAAATTGTAATAAGTTGAAAAAATAACAGTTGACTTCCCTTTCTCGATTCCTCACATTTTTTCCTCCATCATCTTGGGGCACGCATTTTAGGGAGAAGCAGTTATTATATTATTTCATACATTAAAACAACATAAGCATAAATAAATCATGAAGAATCAAAATAAATTGAAGAAGTAGAAGAAATTTAAAAAATGAATAAATATTGAACATCTTCATAAAGAAATAGTGAATAAATATATGGAGAAGCTAGATAATCTGGTTATTATATTATTTCAAATGTTGAAACAACATAAGCATAAAGAAGTTGTGAAGAAGAAGAAATAGAAGAAGTGAAGAAATCCAAAACACTTCTGAGAAGCCATAAAAAATTAGTGAAGAAATACATGGATAAGCTGTAAATAAATAGTGAAGAAATACATAGAGAAGCCATAAAGAATTAGTGAAGAAGTAACAAAGAAGCATTGAAGAAGCATAAAAAAAAGTTTTGTGAAACTTACAAAAGATCATTCAAGACCACAATTACTCTAAAATATTTCAACATAATAAAATATGCATGCATCCATATCTTTGAGAAGCTCCAAGATGTCTACTATGGCATCCCATTTCAATAAGTGTAAATAATTTTAATTGGTTTTCAAAAGGGGTTATTCTCTTTTATTCTTTCCAAAAGATCATTTCCAATTCCAATTCCATACAATGTTTTCTTGATATTTTATTTACCTTTTTCATGGATGTGGTTTTAAAAAATTTAGTGGTGTTTATTAATATAAAAAAAGATTAACAATTTTCAAAAAGAAGAGGTTTTCAAAAATTTACAAAAAGAAGAGGTTTTCAAGAAGGAAATTTTCAAGAAAATAAAGAAACAAGAATATTTTCAAGAAATCAAGAAAATCAAGAAAGAAGAGGTTTTTAAGAAGAAGAATTTCAATAAAATCAGTAAACAAGAAGATTTTCAAGAAATCAAGAAAATCAAGAAATAAGAGTTTTCAAGAAAATAAAGAATGAGTTTTCAATAAAATCAAGAAGATATATGAATTTTAAGAACAAGAATAATAAAGTGGTTTAGTCTCCTTCTCCAAAGCAATTTTCAAGATTTCAATGCAAGAAGATTAATAGTTTTAAATAGCAAGTAAGAATTTGTTTTTTGAATATTCTTGGCTATTTTAAAAGATCTAATAACTCATTCAAGTCTGCATAATCATTTTTGAAGATTCCAAATCATAAAATAATGCTTCGGTGTTTTTAAGAAGCTCCAAATCACCAATCATGGCATCCCTTTTCAAGAACTTCAAGTAAATATTAAATTTCGTGAAGAATTTTCATATTTATTATTATATTTTCAAAGTAAAATTAATATTTAAATGTGGTTTACAATAACTCCAAGAGAGTCTCAAAGAACACCAAGACAACTCTAAGAAGTGTTTTCAAGAAAAAGAAAATCATTATTTTCAAGAAAAAACTAGTTCAAAGATTCCCAAGAAGGTTTAAAATAATTTTCAAGAAGTATCTTTCAATAAATATGTGTTAACTCATAGTTGAAAGAAGAGATTCAACACATTTCTTGAATTCTAAAGCAATTTTCAAGAATTCCAAAATAGTTTTCAAAAAGTGATTTCAAGAACATCAAATCATTTTATCCACTTCAAGGGTGGACCCAGATACTTTGACCCAGCACCTCAATCCACATGACTTTGCCATAAAATCAAGGTCCACTTTATCAATCTAATTTGTATTGAGATTAATCTACACAATTGGACATTACCTCTAATATTAAATAGTATTTTTGGTAATGTGACAAAGTCAGTGTTGCTAAATTATAAATAATTTTAACTATATTGAATAAAGAGATAGACTGTATAAAACATGTTTAGACGATTTATGAATGAAGGATAGCTCATGTATCTACTTGTAGGGATCCACAAGTAACTCTTGAGCCAAAAAATTACATTGCCATCAGTTTAGGGACTAGTTCATCAACCTAAACTTGATTGGTTTGAAGTTGCACAATTAAACATTACCATTGATCTCCAACAATTTTGTTGGGATATTAGAACAATCCATTCTTAATTTTCAAGAGTTGTAACTGAATTAAATAATGAAGACCATGTTTCTATTTCTTGACTAAATGTTGAGATTTATGCAAGAAGATAGATACTAAGAAGTTCTTGACTTTTTCATACATCCCAATAGTAAAAATTTCATATGATGATTTATGTAAACATGACATATGTCCTCCAATCATGTCTCTAATTAAATTAATCCACTCTAGAAGATCATACTAACCCTACATAAAGAGCTACATCACTCATTACCAAAATAACACAACTAAAGAAATCATCCCCAAAGTGACTCAACATTGTGCTAACATTTAGACAAGCATGCACAAAAAATAAGAAACATTCATGGCCTCTGATCATAATCAAGCCCCAATTGTCATTTCCTCAAATTTTATTATAATCTCTTAGCAAGCAAGGCCTACTCAACTTGTACCAATTTATTTAAATCTCCTAGTCTAGTTCAAACTCAAAAATAAAGTTCATTCAATAATCCAGAGTAATCCTCTCACCATTGACACGTCAACATGGTTTTATGAATTCATTAAGAAAAGGAAAAAGTCATCAAACTGATCACTATTGATTTTGAAGCATTCACATCCTTGTCATCTCCTCCTCCTCCTACAATAAAGCCCAAAGTGATTTATATAGTAATTATAATAAGAACATTAATTTTTTTTTAAATGAATAACTTGTGTTATATTAGATTCTTTAGTCCCCCAATAAATAGGTAATTTAAGTTCTCCTCTATCATTGTCTCCACTTTTAAGGATATATTATATATTTTTTAGTATAATCCTTGACCTATCATGTTTGCCATAGTTTTGATAATTGGCTAAAATAATTCATCATCACACTTTTGCTATTGTGCATCTACAATGCCTGAATAAAAATTGACTAACTAAGTGACATTAAGAGTATTATTTTTTTAACACAAAACCATTGATACCAAATGGATTTATTATGAGAAAAAGTGTAGACACAATTTTGGTATTAAACACTTTCCAACATCAATTTTGACATATCTTTAAATACATGACTTCTATGCACACATTTTACTCTTGTCCACACTTTCCCTTGTCTATTTATCTATCTATTGATTTGTCCAACCCTATTTTCTATCATTCGTATTTAATATCTCCCTTGCCCAATCCTTAATGCTTCATAATAATATGAACACTACCATTGTATTCTATATCCTTTATTTTCTTTTTCTAGATAGTGTGGAAATAATTAGATGATTATGGTTACCACAATTATTTGCATTCACTGAAAATGTCTAAGATCCCTTAATGGTTAATTTTTAAATTTAGATTTCTCCCTTGGGGTTTCCATTACACATTTACTATTTTTATTATGGGGGGAATATCAAAGAGTTATCTATAAATACAAATCAATCCTAAGGTCTTAAGACATTGACTAACTTGGTCACTATTTGGCATACTCATTGATATATATATTTCCACATCCTTGGTAGATTATCCAAAATCATTCATATCTAAAAACCCCTCAAAGGAGTATCCCCCTAAATATAAGTCTGAATACTAACACAAGGTCAAAGTTATATGTTGTCAAGTGTCAAATTCTAAAGTAGACACACCTAGGAGGGATAACTATGTGTGGCTTGAGATTTATTTAGAGTATTGGAATATATGAAACACTCAATAACATAACAAGGAGTGGTTGGGGTTATCCAACCCATATTTTTAACCCCTTTTACAATTATATCATGTGTCAAAAGTGAATATATGGTTTCAATGAAAAGAGAAACAAAACCAAGATCTGCACATATGACCAAAGATAATAAATTACATAAAATTATATATACAGGAAGACACAATAATCTATGGTGTAAAATTCTAGCACAGTAAACATAGATAGGGCCAATAGATAGTGGGCATTATTGTTACCATGGTTGTATATTTTTTCCTGGTAGCATCCATGTAGATTTTGACAACTTGTTTCTTAAGTTGAGTAGTTATAGAGCTAGTACAAATAATTTCAAAGGACTATAACACAAGTAGTGAGAATTATGAAATAAAATTTTAGGTAAGTGATTTATATCCCTTTTGTACTTGGTCATCTCTATATTTAACAAGTGTAATTGGTCTCTATTGAACAATTCAGATTTGTATAGTTTAGGCCCTATCTTGTACAATCTAAATTTCAATAGTTTGAAGTTATTTATATCACCTAAATCCAAAATAAATAAAAGTTTCCAGTGAACCCAATATTTTGAATGTCAAAAACCTTAGGTCTCTCCCTTATGGGTTCATCTTTCTTTCTTAAGGTTTTAGATTTCCATTGCAATAGGGTTTCAAATCTTATTTCTAATTTCCCCTTGTTCATATAAGTAAAACCCTAGCATAGCTATAATGGATGTTGACATTTTATATTTTATGATTCAAGCTATGATTATCATGATTACATGTTTCTTTCATCAAATATTAAATATGTTTCAAAATCATGCAATGTGTTATCCCCAAAAATATCAGCTCATTTTTGGGACAACATTTGAACTATTTTGGTCTTACAGACCAAAATTATCTCCTCTTTTCAAAATTTGTCTTGGGCATTCAAATTCTTTAGTTTTCAAGCTTTTCTTAAATCTACAGACTCTGCAGGCTTGAATCTACGGACTCTATAGGCTTGAATCTACGGACTCAGCAGGAAGAAAAATCTACGAATTGTGTAGGCAAAGGAAAATCTATGGACTCTACAGGCAGGTTCATTTTTATAGGTTCAAAGGCTTTTGTAGGTGGTTTCAGTCAAAAGAATCAATTTTTCAACACTTAGTCATTTTTTGGGACTGTTTCAGTGCCTTGGTTCAAATAGAAATCTCCATCAGCAAACACCAGCAGCAAGTTCAATGGGTTCAAGGTTCAACGGCGGGTTCAACCAAAGGAATGGTTCAATGGCTCGGTTCAACCAAGCGGTTCAATGCTTTATTTCACTTGGGTGGTTCATTCAATTGAACCATCGACTTGAACCATTTTTGGTTCAACCGATTGGTTCAACATCGTGGTTCAACAAAAAGGTTCAACGTTTTGGTTCAAAGACATGGTTCAAAGGCAAGTTCAATGTTTGGTTCAATACTTAGATCATCGGCTTGGTTCATTCAATTGAACCATCGGCTTGAACCATCGACTTGAACCATTTTTGGTTCAACCGATTGGTTCAACGTCTTGGTTCAACAGAATAGTTCATCGCCAAAGTTCAAAGGGGTGATTCAATGCAAAAGGAAGCTTCCTGAAGGACAAGTGCCCTTATGAAGGACACTTAATCAACAAAAGCACCCTTTGAAAGGGTCATTTTCAAGGAAGCTGAAAGGTAATTCTTTTAGATTTGTTTAAGGCATTTAAAATTGGCTAAGACATAATTCTTTCAAATTTTTGTCCAAAGGAATTCCTTCAGATAAAAAGT
Organism: Torreya grandis; assembly: GCA_037957365.1. Taxonomy (NCBI): domain Eukaryota; kingdom Viridiplantae; phylum Streptophyta; class Pinopsida; order Cupressales; family Taxaceae; genus Torreya; species Torreya grandis. The sequence continues at coordinate 425,291 of JARHVA010002141.1, forward strand.
TTGAAAGATATCAAAGAAGTGAATGTGGGCAAAAAATTTGAAGACTTGTTCAAAGACTTGGTGGAACAAATTTTCGTGGACTTTTCATCTGCGGGAATTTTCCCCAGACTTTTTGTCTGTGGGAATTTTCCTCGGGGAAAATGTCTACGGGAAATGTCCACATGGAATAACCCAGGGGGAATTTGCAAAGGGCCGCTGAAGGACACCGAAGGGCAGGTGCCCTTGCGGGGGACCCTCAGCTGCCAATTTGAAGACACTTCCTGAAGCTGAAAGGTCACCTAAAGAAGCCCGAAGGCCATTTAAAGACTACCCAAAAGATAGATACCCTTGTGAGAGGCTATTCTGACTCAAAATGGGTTATTTCTCAAGGCCTAAAAGGGCAAGCCCAATTTGGAAAAGTGCCAAGTGAAAAGATGAAAGAAGACCAAGTGGTGACATGCCTGAAGACGTCAAATTCAACACAATTGACTAGCCATTGGAAACATAGTGACGGACGCGTGAACGTCAAATTGAACACAATAAAATAACTATTGATCCTTTGAACATACAGACTAGAATACATTCATAGATTTCAAGGCCAAGACTAGCAAAAATTGGGGAAGGAACAGAATAACAAACTAAATCCAATACCTGATTCAATTACCCAGAATAGGAGGAACGACGAAGATAAGATCAGATCACCAGGTGGACATTGAAAGTTGCAAACTTTCAATAAGCGTGACTTGTTTCCCTGCATTGATAAAATCAAATGGGTAAAACACCCCTAAGTTCCAGCCTGTCTTCTTAATAGATTCCAACACAACATGATGTATTATTGTTCTTGAGTCCTTCTTGAAGAGGTTATATAAGGGACTCTCTTCTATTGTAATAAAGATCTCTTTTTTAACAATTATAATGAAACTCTGCCCAAATTGTAAGGCATTACTTAGACTTTGAGCTCAGATTGCTGATCATATTTTATTACTGGAATAAAAAAGCAAATGGTTTTTTAGACTTTGTGCTGTAATATCTTTTTTGTTGAGGAAAATGTTCTTATGTCTTTTTCCTCAATATATTTTTTCTTCTTTTAATTGAACAAGCAGAATTAGTGACATCAGCCAAGAAGTTGTCCTGAAGAGTCAAGTGTGGAGAGAATTTGTGCCACCATAATTACTTTTAGTGTGTTTTATTTCCATTTCTGTGTAAAGGACTTTGGGATGAATTTATGCCCTCATTGTCCTTCGTATCTTACTCTTAAGTAATTTAGGTGGAGACTTTGTGCTGCATCTTGATTTGCTGGTTATTACATCCTTTGTTACATTTTTGCTATTACTACTAGGAGTATTCTTATGGTTTGATGAATAGTACTTCTAAAAGAAGAGGAGTGATGTCTATTATTTCCATTGAGTTTTTCCTTTGATTTGTATGCATCATCTCTGAAGAAAGAGAGATGGATGGTTTGTCCTACCCTTGAGTATTATTTTCTATTTATATATATAGCATACCTATAGGGAACCTCCCCTTGATGAGAGGAGAGATCAGTCCCCTTCTGATGTGGTAAAACTACACATTTGGATGACTAATCTTCTTACTTTGGCTGATCAAACCTATTTTGTTTATCAGTATGTTGATCGACAAAATATTCAACCAATGGTTTTTGGTGACTCTACTGGGGATATACATAATATTGTGCAAAGTGGAACGTCAAGTTTCAGATTGAAACATCACCTATATAACCCATTATCATTATAACCTTATCCATTACAGACTTTGGCGACTCCGTTTCATGTCTTACCCATTATCCATTTATAGCCTTACCATTTTCATCCATCTCCATTATATTATTTGGTCTGCAAAACTAGAGCTACTGGGAAAGAAAGTGCAGTTTGAAGCCTCAAGATTTAAGCTAAAGCAGGGCCAGTTTCTTTTCCATTTTTGTCCTATAATCTGGCAACTCCACTCAGATGTGTTATCCCTATTGTTCATAATCTGATCATGGTAGTTTGAGGCCCTTGGGGTAACTCTTTTGGTCCACTTAATCTAACTCCACCCCTGCATGAGCTACCACTCAGTTCAAGGAAGAATTTCCCCAAATGTTTTGGTGATGGAAGAGTCCATCCTGATGAACACATTACAGCCTTCACCATAGCATGTGGTGTGATAGGGGTGGAATTTGAAGATGTGGTAGTCAAGATTTTTGTGGAGACCCTATAAGGTGCTATTGCAGATTGGTTCTACCATCTGCAAGCTGGATCAATGACTGACTGGGATACACTCAAAGCTAAGTTTGAAGCCAAGTTCAAGCCTAAAAAATATGTGCATGCCTTGCTAGCCCAGCTCACTCAGATGAAGAAAGAGCCCCATGAACCTATGAGGGACTTCATTGCTAGGTTCAACAAGCTAAGGCATAAGATTCCCATGGTTGCCCAGCCGACACCTCAGAATCTCATGTGTTTCTTCATCAACTCACAGCTGCCTAAACTGAGTTTTCTATTGAGATGGGCTAGACACATAGACCTTGAGGCTTCTCAAGACTTGGCTACTGAGCTAGAAGATGACCTTATCTTTGTAGGAAAGATAAGGAGAGATCCTAACAAAAATAGAGCTTCATCATCTTCTGAATATTCATCTACAAGCACCACTGATCCAATGGTGCAAAAGCTGGCAAATGAATTGCTAGCCTTGAAAAGGCAAATGGCACAAAGTATGTCTTTTGCTCCTTTATATAAAGATATACCAAGGAAGACATTCCCTAATCAGCCATATCAAGGCAACGCTGCCAGAAGTCAAGGGCAACCAAATCATCTTCTTCCTCCACAAAGGAATCCTACCCTTGAAGCACCTCCAACAAACTCGATAGTTGGATATCTAGAAATAGAGCATGTTTCCTATTTCCAACTTGAGTTAGAGTAAGAAAATGGCACTGATCTCTTCAGGGAGGATCTAGAAGAATCAGCTAGTGACTCCCACATTGGTTTCTTGAATTACCAAGATGAACCCAGAAGTGAAGGCAAAGCAGTCAAAGGATCATACACCGTATTCACTAGGTCCGAGAATTAGTCAATACAGCAAGCTAACAAAGAGAAGATAGATGAGTGACCCCAACCAATAATTTCAATTATTGAGCAGAGAAACCCTCTTCCGTTTTAGTCAAAGGACCTGGTGATTACTAAAGAAGTAAGTACATCAAACATCTCTACACCGTCTACTTCAACTTTGCAGATCAGTCCTCCCCCTCCCAAAAATCAAAAGGATGAACTCCCATCCTCTCTTCCAAGTCCATTCTAGTCATTTGACATGATTGATCATGTCAAGGAATCCAAAATTCAAATGACTGAGTTTGAATCCCTGCAAGTCAATCCTGAGCAATTAAACATTGATGGAGAACCAAGTATAGACCTATTTGAGGCAAAAATTGTGGTCACCCAAACATCAGCCCCTGCAGCTCAAATTCTATTTAAGCCTTCAGGTAGGGGTAATTACTTCTTGACCATGGGTGATGCTCCTATCTTAGCTGATGAAAGTCCTATAGATGGCAATCCAAGATTTGATTCAAACAAGGCATCAAAAGAATTAGTAGGGTGCAGTACAAATCAAGAAAGATCTTCCATCTCTAATGAAGAGAAATCTGATAAAAGATCAATTTCTGATGATGCTTGGATCTTGGAATCCAATGGCAGCATTTCTTCCACAGTTGGATATAGATATCTGTTGCTTGGATTGAACACTGCTTAGGGTGAAGAGGTCAAACTCCTTCACATCAAAGGAGATGTTGAACTGATGGTTTGTCAGGGGTCTGATGCTAAAAATCAAAGCATGTGCTGGACTGGACTAGTAGAACAAGTTATGATGGTGGCCCATGCCACTACAAATCAAAATCAGGCAAAGAAACCCTTCATAAGGAGAGCAAGGAGTTATGGTTTTTAGTTTGAAGACCACATCCTGCCACAGAGCAAAAAGAAGGAAAGACCAAGAGGAAGACGTAGAAAATTGGTATCCTGGTGGAGAGCTCCATTCACCCGTCACTATTTCTGGGGACAAAATGTCTTCTTGCTAGTTTACTAAGATGGTGCACTATTTTCATTGTCTCTCAAGAAGCAGCATCTTAAATACTTCAATTCTTGAAGTATCAAATCATTGCATATGTATATATGTATATTTGTACAATTTTTAATTCTATTTTGTTTTCTCTGTTTCCATTTTTGATGCCTTCCATTTTTGGGTAGCATGACTCCGTAACCCAATGGTACACATGAAGACACTGGAGATTTTGGATTCTACTCCTTTCAATTCCTTTTGAAATTGATAAAAGTTCCCCAACTGGAGCCAGTTATTGTCCCCCAAAAATATTAGCTCATTTTTGGGACAACATTTGAACTATTTTAGTCTTACAAACAAAAATTATCTCTTCTCTTTTCAAAATTTGTCTTGGGCATTTAAATTCTTTAGTTTTCAAGATTTTCTTAAATCTACGGACTCTGTAGGCTTAAATCTACAGACTCAATAGGAAGAAAAATCTACGAACTATGCAGGCAAAGGAAAATCTATGAACTCTATAGGTAGGTTCATTTTTACATGTTCAAAGGCTTCTGTAGGTGGTTTTAGTCAAAAGAATCAGTTTTTCAACACTTAGTCATTTTTTGGGACTATTTCAGTGCCTTGGTTCAAATAGAAATCTCCATCGGCAAACACCAGTAGTAGGTTCAACGGTTTTAAGGTTCAATGGCGGGTTCAACCAGAGGAACGGTTCAATGGCTTGGTTCAACCAAGTGGTTCAACACTTTATTTCACTCAGGTGGTTCATTCAATTGAACCATTAGCTTGAACCATTTTTGGTTCAATCGATTGGTTCAATGTCGTGGTTCAACGAAAAGGTTCAATGTTTTGGTTCAAAGACATGGTTCAAAGGCAAGTTTAATGTTTGGTTCAGTACTTAGTTCATCGGCTTGGTTCATTCAATTGAACCATTGACTTGAACCATTTTTAGTTCAACCAATTGGTTTAACATCTTGGTTCAATAGAATGGTTCATCACCAAAGTTCAAAGGGGCGATTCAATGCAAAAGGAAGCTTCCTGAAGGACAAGTGCCCTTGCAGAGGACACTTAATCGACAAAAGCACCCTTCAGAAGGGTCATTTTCAAGGAAGTCGAAAGGTAATTCTTTCAGATTTGTTTAAGGCAATTAAAATTGGCTAAGACATAATTCTTTCAAATTTTTGACCGAAGGAATTCCTTCGAACAAAAAGTCTGTAAGAAATCAAAGAAGTGAATGTGGGCAAAAAATTTGAAGACTTGTTCAAAGACTTGGTGGAACAAATTTTTGTAGACTTTTCATCCACGGGAATTTTCCCCAGACTTTTTGTTTGCAGGAATTTTCCTCGGGGAAAATGTCTGTGGGAAACGTCCACGGGGAATAACCTGGGGTGAATTTGTGAAGGGCCGCCAAAGGACCCCGAAGGGAAAGTACCCTTGCGGGGGACCCTCGGCTGCCAATTTGAAGACACTTCCTGAAGTTGAAGGGTCGCCCGAAGAAGCTCGAAGGCCATTTAAAGACTACCTAAAAGATAGATACCCTTGCAGGAGGCTATTCCAACTCAAAATAGGTTATTTCTCAAGGCCCAAAAGGGCAAGCCCAATTTGTAAAAGTGCCAAGCGAAAATCCAAAAGAAGACCAAGTGGTGACACACTCGAAGACGTCAAATTCAACACAGCCGACTAGCCATTGGAAACATAGTGACGGGTGCGTGAACATCAAATTAAAGACAACAAAATAACTGTTCATCCTTTGAACATATAGACCAAAATACATTCACAAATTTTAAGGCCAAGACTAGCAAAAAGTGGAGAAGGAACAGAATAACAAACTAAATCTAGGACCCGATTCAATTAACTAGAAAAGGAGGAATGATGAAGATAAGATCAGATCACCAGGTGGACATTGAAAGTTGCAAACTTTCAATAAGTGTGACTTGTTTCCCTACATTGATAAAATTAAATGGGTAAAATGCCCCTAAGTTCCAGCCTATCTTCTTAACAGATTCCAATGCAACATGATGTATTATTGTTCTTGAGTCCTTCTTGAAGAGGCTATATAAGGGACTCTCTTCTATTGTAATAAAGATCTCTTTTTTGACAATTAGAATGAAACTCTACCCAAATTGTAAGGCATTACTGAGACTTTGAGCTCAGATTGTTGATCATATTTTATTACTAGAATAAAAAAGCAATGGTTTTTCAGACTTTGTCCTGTAATATTTTTTTTGTTGAGGAAAATGTTCTTATGTCTTTTTCTTTAATATATTTTTTGTTCTTTTAATTCAACAAGCAGAATTAGTGACGACAGTCAAGAAGGTGTCCTGAAGAGTCAAGTGTGGAGAGAATTTGTGCCCCCATAATTGCCTTTAGTGTGTCTTCTTTCCATTTTTGTGTAAAGGACTTTGGGATGACTTTATGCCCTCATTGTCCTTCGTATCTTACTCTTAAGCAATTCAGGTGGATACTTTGTGCTGCATCTCAATTTGCTAGTTATTACATCCTTTGTTACATTTTTTTTGTTACTACTAGGAGTATTCTTGTGGTTTGCTAAATAGTACTTCTGAAAGAAGAGTGTTGTCTATTATTTCCATTGAGTTTTTCCTTTGATTTGTATGCATCATATTTGAAGAAAGAGAGATGGATGGTTTGTCCTACCCTTGAGTATTATTTTATATTTATATATATATAGCATACCTACAGGGAACCTCCCCTTGATGAGAGGAGAGATCAGTCCCCTTCTGATGTGGTAAAACTACACATTTGGACGACTAATCTTCCTACTTTGGCTGATCAAACCTATTTTGTTTATCAGTATGCTGATCGACAAAATATTCAACCAACACAATGAAATGGGTTAAATTTATTTACACTAAAACTAATAATAAAATAAATAATGATCAATTTTTAGATCTACTTAGTAATGCATATTTCATGAATATTGTTAGAGTATGTATTTCATGCATTTTCTCACGTTTGGCAGTGTATTAGCTAGCTAATTTATCTTGTAGTGGGTTTGTCCTATATGAGGATTTATCCCACATTTGTTAGTTTAGCTAGTTTAGTATTTTGCCTTGCCTATATAAGGAAGTGCTTACCTTTGTACTAGAATCTCATTATCTCATATTATGAATAATCATTGATTTGCTTTATGTTACATTTCATTTGTCTATAGCTATATTTATGATGTTCTTGTTGATAACTCTTCAGATCTTGGCTTCATGGAATGTTTTAACCATTCCTAACATGGTATCAGAGCCATTGATGCTTCATAATCTTTTGTATATCTTTTATGAATTCATGGTAGCAAAGAGGAAGAACCAAACTCTAAAAGAGATGAATAACTACATCATGCATTCACGAGATTTACCTCCTATCTATTAGGTAGAGGATTTTAATTGTGAAAACTACATTCAGAACTACACACCACATCAAGCACTTGAGCATATGGTTTTGGAGGAGGATTGGTCTAGATCCAAACCTGATGTCTCATTTTTACAAGTCTTTGGGAACCTTGCTTGGGAGTTTGTACCAAAGAAAAAAAGGAAAACATTAGACAAGAAGAGCAAACCTTTGGTATTTATAGGGTATTTTGAGGACATGAAAGCTTATCATAATTTAGACCTTGATACTCATGATGTTCATTTTTAAACACATCTATAGTTTCATGAGCATTTCACATCTCATGACTCTTCATCTTATTCCATGCCTACTACTTCTTATTTTCATGATTCACCTCCTCTCGAGGATTCATTCTTTGAAAAGCCAATTTAGGAGATTATTGAGGAGGTTATAGAGGATGAGGATCTTGTTCATACTAGTGTTACCACTATGCATAGGTGGGATTATACTACAGTTGATGAGGTAACACCTTTCATACATGATCTTCTACTTAATCGACATCATTGTGCATATTATATGGGTACTGTACTTTTTAATCAGGTATTCTTTAGGGATCCATAGTATTTTTCATAAGCTCATGGGGGATGATGTGATGACAAATAAGTATTTTTGATTGATGAATAGTCACACTTGGGATTTGGTCACTCTTCCTAAGAGAAGAAAGTTGGTCAGGTGCAAATGTATTTATTGTACCAAGTATGCAGCTAATGGGTCCAATGATAAGTATAAGGCATGTCTTGTTACAAAGGGATTCTCACAAGTCAAAGGTATTGACTATTCTAAGACTTTTTCACCCATTATCAAGATGGATTTTGTTCACCTTGTACTTTCTCTTGATGCATCATAGGGTTGGAAAGTATATCAAATAGGCATTAAGAGTGCTTTCTTACATGGAGACTTGCATGAGGAAATCTATATGAAGTAGCATTTTAGGTTTTTTCATGATTCTTCTCTTGTTTATCAACTTAAGACGTCTCTTTATGGTCTGAAATGGTCCCCTCAGGCTTGGTATGAGAATATGGATTCATTTATTCTCTCTATAAAAACTAGAAAACCATATACTATGGCTCTAGATGTCGCATTAACCTTTACACCACCTCTTGGCCCCCTTTGGGTTATATTATTTACCAATTTTCCCATTATTAACCTCAAACCATTCTCTAAGGACTTAACCACCAGTCATTGTTGGATTGGCCAATTTTGGCTATATCCCCTCGATCATTGATGGTCAACTCTTGACTATTGATGATTGACCTAAACCTTTAATAATTATTTAAACTCTTGCATGATCAAAAGAATCAACTACAATTCAAATGCAACTCACTCATTGATTACCAGCTATCTAATTTTAGTCTATTTTTCACATGATCAATGTAGGATTAGACTATTAGTTAGACTATTTGATAAATCATTTGTTAAACTCTTCATTTTAACCCTCCTTTTACCTATATTAAGAGAGGAAGAGAAGGTTAAAATCATCATTCAAAGGGAAAAAGATTATAACTCTTAGGTGAATCCAAAATCTTCCCAGTGAACCAAAAACTAGGTCAGAGGCTTAGGGTGCTTCTGTAACTCATTAGCTTGAGCTAAGGTACTATTATTTTGTTGGCATTGCTCTAGGATCCATAACAATCTTTTAGAAAACCTCAACATTCCTCATACCAATGTCACCTAAAGGCTAAGTATCTATGTTTTTATCAAGATTCAATAATTAACTCTATTTGTTTCATTACTTGTGTCATTCCCCTTTATTTTCCTTTCATCTCACTTCCCTATGTTGGAGTTTTTTAACTCTAAACATTTCACATCCTACCCAAAACCACCCATAAATCATTCTCACTCACTCAAATACCTAATCCCTGAACTAAATACCCCTAAGCATTACTTTCTATCTCAAAACCAATATTCAACCCAAACACCACTCTTAAAACCTCTATGTAACCTCCCCAATAGACTTCTTTTCCCAAACCAAATCCAACAATAACTATCGATAGTCTTACCTAAACACCAACGGACTTGTCTAACCACCAATGGTTAATAATCATCGACTGTCACCTAGCTGCCGATGGTTATACCCTACCACTGACGGTCATTGTGTGTTATTTTAAACCAACAAGCTAATTTGACCCATCTACCTATACCCAGATCCTAGTTTTTGAGTTTCTATTTTATCATGAAACTTCAACTTATTTTTTGAATCAAATTTTAGTGATTTAACATTAGTATTCAATCATTTATTGTTATTTTAAATCAAAATCACTTGTTTCTTTTCAATCATTTCTTGTATTTGATTTCAATACTTCTTATTATTTATTGCAAACACATATTTTTAGTTTATCAAAACTTATTTTAAAATTGTGGATTGACAACCTCCAAAGAAGCTTGTGCTTCTTGGATCTAGCTCACGCTAGGTAGTCCACCATACTATCTCACTAATCTATCATTTTCTAGATTACCTTCTTATTTGTAGGTCATCCTCCCTAGACAAATAGGAGTATTGAAAATCATTTGGATCATGCACGTAAAACACATCCAAGTTCTACTAACCTTACCCTTCTTTCAAGTTTTACATCTTTTGAAATAAGAAAATAAGTAAAATTTTAGTGAAACACTCTCTATTAGATTTTTTCACTACCACTCTAATCCCACAATGTATATTCAAGGTATTGGGGAGGACATTATTATTATAGTATTTTATGTTGATGATCTTATTCTCATAGGTATCTATTCATCTCAAATTTAGACTATTTAGTAGTCACTTTTAGCATAGTTCAATATGACAGATCTTGGTCTTTTATACTTCTTCCTTGGTTTACAAATTTCATAGTCAAATATAGGGATCTATTTGAGTCAATAGAAGTACACACTTGATCTAATTTAGTGTTTTGACATGGCTAATTTCAATCCAATTCCTTCTCCTTTTCAATAAAGAGTGACTCTCACTGCCTCTTGTAGTACTCCACTTTGTGATCCTGCATTGTCTAGGCAGATGGTTGGGAGTCTTATGTATTTTACCCATACTCACCCTAACATTTCATTTGTAATTTATCTTGTATATAGGTTTGCACATGACCCTCATGATAGTCATTGGTAGGATGCCAAGAGGATTTTGAGATATCTACAATGCACTACTCATTTTGGATTATATTACACTAGGGGTTATACTCAATTAATTGGATACAATGATTCAGATTGGGTTGGTTCTCTTGATGACAAGCATTCCAATTTTGGCTACATATTTTGTCTTGATTCTTCACCTATTACTTGGTTGTGGAAGAATCAACAGGGTATTGCACTTTCATCTATAGAGGCTAAGGGTCAACAATTACAATGAGTTAGTAGGTTCTTTGGCTTTGTTAGTTGTTGATAGAGTTTGGCTTCATGCAAGATTCACCCACTATAATTTGGTGTGATAACTAGAGTGCAATTCATATATATCACAACCTAATTGATCATTAGTAGACCAAGAACATTCAGGTATATATGCACTTTATGTTAGGTTGTGGAGTTAAAAGCTTCACTAGGATGCAAACAGGAGGGGTTACAGAGGTTACGAAGGTTGTGGAGAGTTGCAGAATGAGTTGCAGGGAAATCGACATTGGTCTGATCAACTGACATCGGTCAGATAGTAGTGAAGAAGCAACTGACGTCAGTTACCAGTCGGCTGACATCGGTCAGGAAGGTGCCGACATCGGCAGCCTGTGCGTGAACATGCAATTTACATGTGGATTTTGGAGAGTCTATTTTTGGACTGTTAGCTTGCATGTTAAAGGCTAGTTGTAGTCTTGATTTGCATGTCTAATTATTGTAATTAAGATAGTCTAATTATTGTAAGCATGAGATCTATATATGGACTCATGGGCTGTATTGTAAACTCATTGCTAGAGAGTAAGAGAGCTAAATAAGCTCCTTCTGAGAGAAGAGAGCAATGGGGTGTTCCTCTTAGTGCCACAGTACCAAGAGTGGGTGCTAGTTTGGAGAATCATAAGGGTTCTTCGTATATGTATGATCTTAGTTAGCAGGTGAGCATGGCTTCTTTTGGAGATATACATTGGTGAGTAAGGTCTAGTGATTTGCAGGTAGTAGCAGAGAGCAGGAGATCTACTTGGAGTACAGTTGTGTACTTGGTGTACTGGCAACGTTGTTTTTGACTGGTGGAGGTGAACATCAATTTTGTATTGGAGTTGATTGTTGGGACTGAGAGAGAGAGGGAAGAAGGTCTTGAGGTGTGGCGAGCCTTTGAGGTGGAAGAAGAAGTGACATCTTCTTTATTGTATTTTCTTCTGAGTGATTATTAATACAATTGTGTATTGTCTCTCATATTCCTGTGTTGTTTCATATTTCTAGTTACTTATTGATTATGGTTAAATTCTGTGTTTAGTTGCTAATACAAGAAGTAATCATATATGCTCTAATTGGTGGAGCAAGATCCTTGACAAGTGGTATCAGAGCTTGGTTGTAGGTTCAAGAGCTGATACCATCAAGTGGTATCAGAGCTTTTGGTTGGGTTGACTAACAGGTGGTTCAGATCTGGTAGTGTTTTTTGATTACAGGTCACTCTCAGGGGTTTCAAATTGAGTTGGAGTATAGCAATGGCAGAAGAAAGTAAGCTATGAATGGAGAAACTGAATAACATGAATGGTCTGATTGATGGAAAGAAAGCGCAGGGAAAAGGATATTGTTGGTCAATAGAAGATCAGCGTGTAGAAGCAGATGTTGCAGGTGATGTTGCACAGGTTGCTCTGGATAAAGTAGAATCTTTGTTTATAGATTCTTTTGCCTCTTTCTATGCAGCCCAAAATAGAGCATCTTTTCATGGGTACATCTTTGGAGACTTTGGAGAGATTTATTTAGGGTTTGGTGAGCCTTGTCAGATTATTGATGAAGGGGAAGTGAAGCTGAAATTGTAGATGGATAACACACAGGTGTTGAAGGAGGTCATGCAGGTTCTAGTCTTGGAGATGAGTCTAATTTCTTCAATAAAGTTGGGTGATGGGAGATGCACTGTAACTCTCATAGCAGATGCACTTGAATTAGATGGTGGTAAGAAAGTAGGTATCCTTTATCTATCTACTTATATTATTGATTCACCTTTTGTTACAGAGATGTGGCTTCGTAGGCTTGGTCACATATGTAGGAGGGGAATGCATGTTCTTAAGCGAAAGATAGATGTTTTTGATAAGCTAAGGAACTAGAAGGCCTTGGTGTTCATGGAGGAGATGACAGACAAAGATTAGTGGAGTGGACTGAATTATTCTACGCAGGGTTGTGTTGATTTGAACAGGGTTTTGAACCATGGAGAGCTCACGGGTAAAAAGTTATCACTCACAGGCAAACACAGGTACCGGCGTCGGTCAGACAGTAACCAATGTTGGCAATAGGAAGACCGACATCAGTCATTCAGGAACCAATGTCGGTAGAATGGATACCAATGTCGGCCAGAGAAATGATGTCGGCAGTCAGGGTCAGTGCAGGAAATTGACATCGATCGGATGCAGACTGGGAGATGGTCGAGATCGATCACTAGAACAGATGGTGGGTGGACAGCAAGCTATCAACAAGTCTCAAATGCTCATATGGAGGTTAGAAAGGGTAAGTGAACCTCATATTCATTGTTCACCTTCTTTATATTGCTTATTGAAGGTCGAGAACTAGGTAGATGTGAAGAAGCAATGCAAGTAGAATCTAGAAATAGTGGGAGCTTGGCATGGATGAGGAGTGTGAGTCCTTGGAGAAGAACCAAACAAGTATTTGTTGGTGGAGTTATCAGCTGGAAGGAAGCACTGAGAGACAGATGGATTTCCAAGTTAAAGAAGAGAGTGGATGTATATGTGAGATGGAAGGCCAAGGTATATGGTCTTGAGGTAGCTGCAGGACAGTGGTACAGGTTTGACAGGGGGATGACGAAGCATGGCTTTTGTTAATGTCAGTGTAACTACTATGGTTTTCTTTACCACGTGGATAATGATTACAACATTATCCAGGTTACTGTATGTGGGTGATTTTCTAGTAGGTTTGTACATACAGGGATTTGCTGAGCTAAAGTTAAAGTTAGTTCAGAGGTATGTCATGGAGAATTTGGAGCAGCGAAATTCTTTGGCATAAGAGACATAGAGATTTTGTCTCCAGTGGGAGTTGATGTGAAGACGGTGTTGGCAGGATTCAAGATGCAGGATGAAAAATCGGTAATCACACCAAGGGCTGACAGTTCAAGCTTAGCTTAGAATAGGGTTCGAAATCACATGAGGTCTAGTGTAGACCTGAGTTTTCCCAAGCAGTGGGAGTTGTCAGAAAGTATGGAGCCAATTCGGGAAAGGAATACTAGAGGATAGTTTAGTTGATTCTCAGGTATCTAAGAGGGATCAACAGTAGGTTAACATGTTATGCAGGGTCAAGGTCTTCACTACATGGAGTTGTAGGTTTAGATGTGGCAGGTTACTTAGATGACAGGTGTAGCATCACATGATGTGTGGTGGTTGGTCTTCAGGGTTGATCTTGAAGAGGGATACAAGCCAGGGAATGAATTAGATGGTGTATAGGTATAGGTACAGGTGCAACTGTTTATCTCCAAGTGGGAGATTGTTAGGTTATAGAGCAAAAAGCTTCACTAGGATGCAAATAGGAGGAGTTACGGAGGTTGCAGAGAGTTGCAGAATGAGTTACAGGGCAATCGACGTCAGTCTGATCAATCGACATCGGTCAGATAGCAATGAAGAAGCAACTGACGTCAGTTACCAGTTGGCCAACATCAGTTAGGAAGGTGTCGACGTTGGCAGCCTGTGCATGAACATGCAGTTTGCATGTGGATTCCAGAGAGTCTATTTTTGGACTGTTAGTTTGCATGTTAAAGGCTAGTTGTAGTCTTGAGTTGCACGTCTAATTATTGTAATTAAGATAGTCTAATTATTGTAAGCATGAGATCTATATATGGACTCATGGGTTGTATTGTAAACTCATTGCTAGAGAGTAAGAGAGCTAAATAAGCTCCTTCTAAGAGAAGAGAGCAATGGGGTGTTCCTCTTAGTGCCACAGTACCAAGAGTGGGTGCTAGTTTGGAGAATCATAAGGGTTCTTCGTATATGTATGATCTTGGTCAGTAGGTGAGCATGGCTTCTTTTGGAGATCTACATTAGTGAGTAAGGTCTAGTGATTTGCAGGTAGCAGCAGAGAGCAGGAGATCTACTTGGAGTATGGTTGTGTACTTGGTGTACTGGCAGCGTTGTTTCTGACTGATGGAGGTGAACATCAATTCTGTATTGGAGTTGATTGTTGGGACCGAGAGAGAGAGGGAAGAAGGTATTGAGGTGTGGCGAGCCTTTGAGGTGGAAGAAGAAGTGGCATCTTCTTTATTATATTTTCTTTTGAGTGATTATTAATACAATTGTGTATTGTCTCTCATATTCCTGTGTTGTTTCATATTTCTAGTTACTTATTGATTCTGGTTAAATTCTGTGTTTAGTTGCTAATACAAGAAGTAATCATATATGCTCTAATTGGTGGAGCAAGATCCTTGACACTTTATTCATCAGCATATTTAGGATGGATTCCTTAGCTTGGAGTACATTCTGACTCATCAATAGATTACAGACATCTTTATGAAGCCTTTTTCATCACCTCTTTTCCTTGAGTTGCATAGCATGCTTAGGGTTTTATAAGTTTTCCTTGGGGGTGTTTATGAGGACATCGTCCATCTTCATTTCATGGATACATATTATACATGATTACCTTATTAGGCCTAGTTGTCGAGACTCATTCTATGGATATGCCACTATTTCTTTTTTGGCTTTTGTTATCCCCTAGCTTCACTTGAGGGGAGGGTGTTAAATCATATATTTCATGCATTTTCTCAAGTTTACTAGTGTATTAGCTAGTTATTTTGTCTTGTAGTGAGTCTGTCTTATATGATAATTTATCTCACATTTGTTAGTTTAGTATTTCACCTTGCCTGTATAAGTAAGTACTTACCTTTGTACTAGCATCTCATTATCTCATATTTTGAATAATCATTTCATTTTATTTGTGTTGAATTTCATTTTTCTATAGCTATATTTTTGATGTTTTTATTAATAATTATTCAGATGTTGGATTCATGAAATGTTTTAGATTAAGGTAAAAATAGGTTTTGAAGGGGCCCCAAAACCCTTTACAGAATCAAAAAAGATAAAGCAATAAAAATCACCAGGAGAAGCATTCCTGAAACCTACTAAAAAGTAGCATCAACCTAAGGTAATACATGGATAACATCATTGTCCATTTTAAATTCAGCCCCCTAATTTCCAATTAATGATTTAAAATCTATTTTTTAGGGGTAAAGTCCAGAATGGTTGCCTGCCTTCCATCAGCAATATTCTGCTTACTTTCTAGCTCTCTAGTTTTCTTTATGGATCTTCTTCCTGGTTTGTCCTGAGAACCAACATCCGATTTCACCTTTAAAAGTTGTTCATCTCTTTTTTCATATTTATCCAGAGTAGAAGCAAGATGTTTCACCTTCATTTGCTGATCTTTTTTGCTGCTTCTAGTTTCTACTCCCTTAGTATTAGTCTTTTTTTTAGCCCTTTTCCTTTGGTTTAGAAAATGCTTTAAGTTTTCTCCATTATCGTTCACAAGAAGCTCATCCAAAGGGAAGTCATTATCACCCTGAATCTCCCTAGACTGAGAAAAAAGAAAATCTCTCTCCTCTAATTTATTTCCAACTTCAGCCAAGACTTCTCCTTCCTCTAGCACTACTTTGCCATCTTCATCTCTCCATCGATCCTCTACCCTTTGGTAGAAAATGATTTTCTTTGATAAATTTGTCAAATCATCTATTCTTTGTATAGGTATTATAGTTTTTGATTGCAGTCCAATTCCTTCTATCTCAAAATTTTCTTTCTCAAAAGAATTCTCTGTATCCGCTTCATCAAATGGTCCTTTAGGTTCTTCAAAAGAAGGCTCTTTACCCACCTCAACATGTTGATCTTTATTTTCTTCATTATCCTTTTGTTCTTGTCACTGATCTTCTTTGGGTTTCCATACTTTCTTTTGCTAGACCATGGTCTTTATCCCATCCATAACACTACTAGGATGAATTTTGCTTTTGGAAGGACAATTTTTAACCCAATGCCCCTGTTTATTACAAGCATAGCAAGAGTTGGGCAGATCTTCAAAAAAAATTCCTTGAGTTTTTTTACCAAACTTGGATATTAAATCCACTTTTTCTGGGAGATGATTCAGATCTGCCACTTTAACATACAACCTGGCAGTTTAAAGTTTGGTTCTAGTTGCCATAGCCTTATCCAATGCCACAAGTTCCCTAAAAGAACTGGCAATACCTTTAAAAATGTCATCATGCCAAAACTCTAAAGGGAGTCCAAGAAGTCTAACCCAAATGGGAGTTGTTAAGAAAAAAGAGTCTGAGAGATCCATATTCAGCTCCCATTTTTTAATAGTGAGAGAACATTTTCCAAAAGACCACGGTCCTCCACACAAAACCATATTCATGTCTTCTTTACAGTTGAAGGTAAACGAGTAGAAACCATTCAACATTGGTGTAATAACTATCTCTCCTCAAATAACCCATTTCCTTTTAACCATTTTTGTAAGAGATTCTAGATCTGGTCTTGCTCCTAAAAATTTACCCACTAAGGTGAAATCCATGGAGGACACAGAAAAATCTATTAAAAGATCTAGAATAAAAACTCCATACTCACCTTTCTCCCAATAAGATTTAGCTATCACCAGCGAGAAAAAGGGATTTTCTAGTGGGTTTCTTGCCAAACAGAGATGACCATGTCCTTTATTCAGAATACCTTGCCTTCGACCCTTCTGAGGATTTTTCCTTATTATAGTCACCATTATTTTTCTCCTTTTCAATCTCCTGCCCCAACACTGCGGGAGGAGGATCCAATTGGGAGCCACAAATTTCACATAAAGGATCAGATCCGCTCAAAGATTTTCCATTATTTACATCAACCACAAATTTTGACCCAATATTCTTCTCAAATCCTCCTCTAGTTCCTCTAGGGTCTGTCCCTCCTACCTGGTTCTCCACAACCATTTTCCCATATGCCTGTAAACCAGCATTTTCCAAATCTGAAAGGGCATCTCCTATCTGCAGACCTATGAATTCAAATTCTGGGGGCGCGCCCAGCGTGCCCATCACATCGCGTGCCCATGTTCCCATATTTCATCCACATTTTCCTCTATTCTTCTCAGTTATTATTGGATTCATGAAATGTTTTTACCATTATATTAAATCAAATATGCTTCTAGTTACTACTCAAAAATAAAGGGCATGTATGAATCATCCCATTCCTCCTCCCCTAGACCTCAAGGTAGTGATAGTCACCATCTTACCTTATTATCAACTCAAGGATTATATTAGAAGCATTAGTGTTTATTATCACAACATGAATAGGTAGGGTACCTCATCTTATGTGATAGAACATAGGTAGTCAAAATATCCCTCGTAATTTGCCTCCACCTCCTAGGGACCCAACCAATGCAACTAAAATGTATGATTGTATTGATAAACTTAAGAATACTTTAGCTAAGGTATATATATTAGATTTTATCAAGATATTTACCATCGATAAGGATATCTAATAAACAAATTTATGTAATACAATATTCAAAATAATATTGAACTAACTTATTTTGCATCCATTATCGATACATTGAATAATAATGAAGATGTGATTTATTTTGAGAAAGAATATTTTCCCACTAAATATACTATAGATCATAATCTACCATTTTTTATTAAAGTATGGATCTTAAATAATGGATTTAATCATGTTTTGTTACATAATTGATTAGGATTGAATATTTTTAATATCACATTTCTATAAACATTGTGAATTGATATCAATATTATTCATAAATCAAACAAGAATATAAGAGGTTTTGATATTATTCCTTGCCAAGTTTTAGGAACAATTAATTTAGATTTGATAATGGGCCCTAAGACATTGATTACTATGTTTCAAATAATTCTAAATCATTTGCATTATAACATTCTTTCAGGTAGACCTTGGATTCAAGTTATGGAATTTGTGCCATCCACCTTACATCGATGCTTAAAATTTTTTTACATTCATGTCTTATGGATAATAACATTTCGATTATTGTAAAGTAGTAGAACCTAGTGTTAGATGTGTTTCAAAATATGACGCTTTTCATTCCTCCATAATACCTCCATCATAGGTCATATTGGAATGGATTGAATACATATATATGAAGTTAGAGAGTCAATTAATCTAATTAAAAAGATCTAATGCATATGCTTGAATAACATGAAGAGAAGATACCAAATCTTCCTTTGTTGGTCAATTTAGAAGATTTTTATTGGATATTTATAGAGGAGGGTAGTGATGATGATGACATCAATATTATCATAAGCATAAATGATTAAATTTCTCATCTAAATTTTACACCTAGAGGCCCAAGAGATTATTGAGATGATTTGAATACGGTTAGTATTAATAAATTAAATGGTCCCCTCCACATAAAATCAAAATTAGATAAAGGTAATTCATCCTTTATAGCTAAACATGAGGATATGAATGTAAATTATTATTGTGATATCAACTCCCAATGAGAATTTCTCATAATAGGTGCTCTATTGAGATAATATTTTATCAAATCTAGTGTGACTCGAACACAAGAGGCATTGCACATTACATTGTGTATCAATAATAAATATCCAATATTCATTCATAATTTAGTCAATAATGCATAATTCATGGATACAAACCTTATATCACATTACAAGTCATTAGTGTACAAGATAAACCAAACATTATATTACAAACATTACCTAAAAATAATTTTATCATTCTAACTTCCACTCAACATAGAGTTGAGGGTAAATTATTGTACCAAGAAGGGAAGTCAATTTGTAATTATATAGAATAACTACACATAAAATAGACATTTTTGTAACATTATAATAAATTATTTAAAAGTTTAAGAATTAAATAATCATCATGGTAATATAGGTAAAAAAAGACCTAACAATAGTTTATAACAAGATGCAACGTAAGAGCAAATCACATAGAGAGTACAATCATAGATGAAAGGACCCATTTACTATTTAGATATGCATTAAGGGTTATTATCAGTAAGAGGTTAAAATTGATGAATAATAGGGTAAAATACGTCTAACAATACATTTTTATAGTTGTTGGGTAGCATGATAGATGGATTACAACACAATATACATTGTGATGGATCAATAAGTGATATTACATTATCTATTTCTTATAGGCTAAATATTGTGGATACAGTGATATTTATGATGTATACTAGAGAACAATTCCATGATACACTTGGACAATAGTGGTTATAAAAAAATCAATCTATAGTTGATATTATAAATGAGTGTATTGCATTCATGTTTCAAGGTAATACAATCAAGATTTACCATGATGGAAATAATGTGCACCAAAGTATCAAATACTCAAAGACAACTGAAGTGGTAGTATTTCATAAGATAACATGTGATCTCTTTTACACAGTTAAATAAAATACAATATGTATGCATAATATTTGTGAAAAATCAAAGGGAAATATGAAGATGATAGACATAAAAATGTGATGACTATAATGATGATGACATGTAGACATTCAATACAATTTTATATCTAGAGATGATAACTCTATCAATATATTATCTATATTAATTTAAGCATACCTTGGATGCAATATTATAAATATAAACTTCACATATTTTTTTAAAAAATTCAAAAATTCAAAAAAAAAAAATTCAAAAAAACCTAAACCAAGACCTATACATGACCTGATTTACTAGTTATATAATTAATTGATGTTATTTATCATATACATTTAATTGGATATCTATTTTATACACACATGTTTTTCATAGTATACATGAATCGTATGCTTGAAATATAGTTTAAATATGATGCGTGGACATTTATATGTGGAACAATATTGACATCTAAGGGCTACCTGTCTAAATCGGGGGCATGCTTACACAAGGGTAATATTTGCACACTTATCAAGTTTTATCTTTTTGTATAGATTATTTAATAATATTAGACTATACATGGCTTACTCTTGTGTATAATTTTTAGGGTGTTATTCCATATGATTTTTTTTATTATTATATTAGATAATACCATTGATTGATTAAATGGACTAACATTGATTGATTCATGTGTGTTTGATGTTGTTGATTATTAAAGTGTGTGATGATTGATGTGTATTATTATAATATAACATATACAAATATGAACTTAGTATTTTAAATTTATACATATAATAAATACCTAAACAAATAACCATATAAGTAAAATCATGAATAATCCAACATAATATACCATAACATGTGAACTAATTTTGATCAATCACTTTTAGAAAGGTCATACATTGTTATTCCATCTCATAATTATTTTAACTTATTAATAAGAGGTTTAAGATAGACACACAAATTTTTAACTTGAATTTTAACAAGCACTAATAATGATAACATTAGATGTTCCTTAATAATCATCAATCATGGAGGAATATTTTAATTTATCAACACTACTAGCCAAATGGAGTAGCTAGTTGATAAGTTGGAAAAGGGGCTAACACAATCTATTACTTAAATAAACTATACATTTTATGCCCTGTCTTTGAATTTTTTGGGCCACAATTGCTTAAAGTGATTCAATACATTTTAATTTGAAGGAACACAATAAATTCCATCATTATTTATATTTTTATAATGTATGTCATTAACCCTTCAAGTTTCTTGTAATAGAAAAGACATGTAAGTCTAGGAATTATTGGAAAATATCATAAGCCCTTGTTTGTAATGTTAGCATCACTAACTCCATGTCAATATCAATATGCCTTGCATTTAAAACAACTAACACTATTCTTATTTTACTTTATATATAGAATGCAATCATTTGTGCATGCATCATAATTGGCATAGAGAATCCCTAAATTTGATGAAATTTATTGTGCATCTTGATATAAGGATGAAAGTGTATTATTTTTGGGAAGGAAACTAGTTTTTAGAAGTAGGCATTAAAAATAATAAAATATATTTTTAGATTAAATAGAAGATAAATCAGACACAAATTGTGTTTATATAGATCATGAATTATCTTCTAACCTCAATGAAGCATTCATAATGATGTTTGACCATCCAAACCTTTCTTTAAAGTCCACCAATGACAACATAGAATCTAAAATTGATGTTCTTCAATGTCTCACTAAAAAAAAAGGAGTTTGATAAAAATCCTAAAAAAATCCCTCTCATTCAATTTCCTCAAAATTATGTTCTTGATAATCATCACGAACTTGATCATGCACATCATCATCTTAATGATCATCATGAATAATGGAAAAGAAATGGTCTACCATATTTTTAAGTATAATGCCCTCTTATCAAACATATTCATCAAAATTTTCATGAGTAGGTTGTTGATTCCTCCAACACTCAAACACTTTAGACTCTAAAACTTCTTTAAGATGTTTTTTGTGTGTCCTTATCATGTTACCAAGATATATCTCATCATCAAGATGGCATAATAGGAAATTATACTTTCTCTTTTTTATTTTTTGAGGTAGTTGAACATCAATATCATAGTTTATCAAATATTACCTACATATTAACTTTATTTTAGTACAATATCCATACACATCAACATCAATATGATTTGATTTCAAGACAACAAACATATTTTTTTCTACCTCAAAATAAGAACTATGACTTGTTCTACCAATACATCCTCTTCCTTTCTTTATTATTTTACTTCTAAAACTACTTTTATGATGTCGTTATTATTCTTCCTATACATACAATTTAAAATAAATAACTTATAAATATCTATGAAATATAAAAAAAAGAATATTTTTGGAAAAATATCAAACTTTCATAAAAATATTTGTGTTAATTACCAACTCATGTGATACACATATATTCACTAATGTGAATGGTGTGTTTATAAGAGATAAACATATGTTAAATTAAGAGCTCTATATAGGGCATGAATAGATTTGTATAGAAGATGTATGATAGTTATTTGATGACTACATTATATCTGACATAAGAAATAATATAGAATTAAACAATCTACGTCTTATAACAAAAATATTTACAATGTTTTAAACATGTATCCATTTATTACTAAATTAATATATTCAAAAACTAATGGACACAATCAAGTAACTTACATTTTCCTCCACCAAACTCATCTTACGTATCCGCCATAGAACTCAACCCTTGCCCCACCAAAATTACATTGCTTCTACCACTCTTATTCAAAATAAAATGGCTTTGAATGGTTTTATGCATAAAATGTGTATGGGTAAGCCCTAAATTCAAATGAAAATAATGATGATGCAAACCCATTGTTAATAGCATGGAAAGTTGATGCCACTAATAAATTAAAAATATAAAAAACAAAAAATAAATGGGAAACTTTAACCTGACCTAATTTGTACTGTTATTATCATAAAATGTAGTAGTGTAAAATATTATTAAGATGTGGTTTTATGAAGAGGGATACAATTCCTATTTTTAATGGTTTTGTATTAAGTTTTAAATGTAAAATAATAATAAACATTTTTTTCTTCAATGGGACTAGTCATTTTTCAATAGAAATTTTTGAATGACTATTCCAAAGTATTTAATATGAATTATTTTGTCAATTAACTAGTTTTCTAGAAACAATTACTTATAATTTTTTGGGTTTTTTACTATATAAAAACATTAAAATTTTATATAAAAATTATTAAAATTTATCATATTTATTATAATAGACATTGATAATAATAAATGTTATTATTTTCTTCAAAATTACGTTTTAATTAGTTACACTCAAGTTTTTACTATCAAAGTCTTCCTTTCTGATAATTGGTATGTCACGCTCATGGGCATCTAGCTTGGGATTCCCTTGTGAAAGTAATGGATGAAAAAAAGATGGAGAAAAAAAAAATTCAAGAAGATAGTAAGAAATGGAAAAGGGGCATTGAATTAGTGGAACTCTAGAGAATTGGAAAGAAAGGAGGGAAAATCCCTGCAACTTTCCTCAAATGAGAAGGAGAAAGCTTAGGATGGGTTAAATTCTAACTCTTTTATAGTTTTAGGTTCCACACCTAATGATGAAGTGGATTCAATATAATTATAGATAGGTACTAAAAAATTGAAGATTTTGGGGTAATAGTTGTGTCCACTTCTGTAAAAGATCCTTTTGAGTCAACATCAAAAAAATTAACAAGAAGATATGAATAAGATGATGATGGCTTCATTATTTGGTACTCTGATTCTAGGGGGACTATCCCACTAAGAATAATCCTACCTTGAATTCTTTAAAAAGACATTAATGTTTCTTTCTAGTTGTTTTTCTTTAATTATTATTTTTGTCTTGGTTGTTTTGAGTTAGTATTTTTCTCCGTCAAGGAATTTGAGCTATGAATACCAACCAGTTGCTTTAGTGTATAACTTTTGTAAATTATTATTAATAATAGTCTTACTTAACTATTATAATAATAAAATTTCCTTATAATGAGAATGATACACCAATAATTATTTAAAATTTACCTATATTTATCATCCCTTATAAATCTTTGGACTGCTTAAGAGAGGGATAAATTTACACCATAATTTATTGTCAAATGACATCTAATGAGATCATTTTTCAAATAAATTTTTTTAAAACAAAATTATAAAAATGAATCTTATAGAATAAAAATTTATATTCCCTAAAACCATTTTACTACTCTCTAATAATGCAAAAGGTTTTAGATAGAAGAATAGTAATGATGTCTTTTGGATCCATTCATCACTCAACTTTGTGAAGATTAATTTTGATGGGGCAACGAAGAGAAACCCTAGGCCTGATGGAGTGGGGATTATGTTTTTTGGGATAAGCAAGGTCAAACCATCCTCCTCTTTATAGTATATTTAGGAAGGATATCAATAATCAAAAAGAAAGACTGGCCTTTTTAAAATGATTAAAAGTGGCTATTGTAAGAGGATGGAAGAAATTTATAGTGGAAGGAGACTCCTATATCTTAATTTAAGCTATGGGGATAGTGAAATACATTAATAGATATTGAAATATTTGGTTGATGAGGCAAAATGGTTGAGCTAATTTGAGGAGATAATTTTCCATCATACGAAAAGAGATGGAAACAAGGTGGCAAATAAATTGGGTAATTTTGGGGTGGAGATTTTTATGTGAACTAAGAAACTAGACTAGTCATGATGGGAGAGTAATCTTCCTATTGAATTTAAGGAATCCCTAGTAAATAATTTAATTGTTTTTTTTAAGTAGGATTCCCTTAATATTAATTTAAAATCACAATGAAAAATATTGGGTGGAGGCATGAGCTTAACTTCCCATTTATTATTAATCATGCCCACCTTATTATCAAGAATGAGGTGACTAATTATATCTTTGGATTGACTTAATATATATCCAAAGTGTGTGGGAGGATGCATTTTTTTATTTTGTAAGATTTAGGATAATTATAGTTATCATGGATGACATGGACTTTAGTTTAGATCTAGTTTGCATAGAAATATCTATAGTAACAATAAAACAACTCTCTCCATGGTTTTATGTGTTTATATGTTGGATTAGTTGGAGTTTATCTTTCTGAATGATTGCTTTCTACATCCTTATTTGAGTGTGTTGAGGCTTTTTATGGATTTTTTATGCCCTTAACCTATAGTGCGTCTAGGGATATATGTAGTTGACTTGTAGTTTACATACCTTTCATATTACCTTATTGCATTTATCTATGTTTTTAATATGGTCTGCATATAGAATAACCATGGTTAAGTAGAGTACATATAGGAGGTAGTGTTTAGTTTTGTATCATCATATTACTAATTCTACTCTTATTACATTATTTTGGAGGTTTCCCCCTTGAAGTGGCTCAGTCATAATTATCAAGGATTCTACTATTTTGTCAATTATTATTATGGATATGATTATTTTGATATTAATTATACAATATATTATTCCATTATTGTGAAACATCTAAATAATTTAATTACAAGTGGTATTAAAGCATAAATTTGGAAAAAAATTTACAAGTTTTTTTAGAGTTGGTGTTGTGGTAATCCAAAGTGTTGTAGGATCAAAAAACATAACTTATGATCTAGGAAGAATTTAATTTTTTTTCACTTCAGTATTGTTTGAAGTCTTTTTTTGAAAAAAAAAGCCTGAATTTTTCCCCACACTTGTGAAAATTAACAGTCATTTGATTTGTCTTGGTGAGATGACCATAGCAAAATAATCTATTGGTATACCTTTTATGGGCTTGAAACCCTCCCTCATAGAGTTTATGCATGGCTGGTCCTAACACTCGTATACATGGGAAAGGTTAAGTCACTCCAAAAAAATCCTCACAAGGACATGAAATCTAAAATTTTAGATCTGTCATTTTATGAGGTTGTTCAATAAATTCTATCAAATATACAAAGCATGGTGAGGAAGGATGATCTTGATGTAATAACAAAAGAAATATATTTTTTGAAAAAATTGTTATCAAATCTTAAGTGATTAATTCACCACTATTATGGCTCAGCTTCTGCAAAATAATTCTCCACCACTCCAATCAAGTTTTCCCAATCTGTACAATCACAATTCCAATGCTAGTTTGAAGCAAATGTTATCAAAGGGGGAAGTGAGAAAGTTTAATGGTAAGGATACACTCTCTTTGATCAATCATATATATAATTTATTTTATCTTCATTAGACCAATGTGCACAAAATGTGATCATGGCATCTCTTTATTTGGAAGCTAAGCAGTTAATTTGGTATAGGTATTGATGTGCTCAAAGTAAAAATAAGGAGATTGTTATCAAAATGTGACAAAATTTTGACCTATGTGATTCCAAGTTTGTTTCATTTTACCATTATCCTAGGAGTTATATAGGTCTCCATAGCTTATCTATGCCCTTGCATTGCTAAATCATGAATTTAAGTCTATTTCTAGTCACCTTAGAGAAGTTAAGGTTTTTTAGCATAAATTAAGGTTTTTGGGGATGTTAAGGTTTATATTGTGGCCAATGGGGATATTTTCAAAGCTTATTTCTTGCATAATGTTTCATAGGGAGTGAAATATAATCTATATAGGTCTTGTAGGTTCTGTGTCAAATGAAATGTTAACTCCATGAGGTAATCTAGTTTTCACTAACTTTTTCTACACTTGAAACTGCTTCTTAAGGGTTATAAAGTCATTTCTAAGATGAATTTGAAGTTTGATACATAAAATTGGTAATTTTAAAGCATAAAAATAGGTTTTATAACATTTTTAATTCATATCAAGTCAGATATTAGTCAAACCTTGTAGGTTTAATGCTCAAAAAGGGAGAAACAGAGCTAAAATAGGTATTTATGATCATTTATATGATCATATTCAAGAGTGAACATATGAAAATTTAATATACACCTTCTTAAATCCTTTTAAACATTTATATAGGTTTCACAGGTTCAAAAAATGGAAAAATACTTAGTTTCCACTTCATTTGGTCTTTTGGCAGCTTTGCAAAGGTCATGTGTGAATGTTTGTTCTGTACAGAATATGGAGAGATGGATCATGAGATATTTAATAGGTTTAAGGAACTAAATGGGATTTAAATTAATTACATTGTTATTTGGGTTAATTTCCTATTCTTTATGAACAAATGTTAAGAAAGTAAATTGCCTGGAGAAGGCTTTAAACCCCACCACATTGATTTATAGGCAATCTTGTTGTAAATATGAACTCATTGTTATAGAATAAATGTTTTAGGAGTTTAAATTGGATTTGATATGTATTATAATTCCATCATGCCAACTTATCCATTGTATGTAAATGTAAGATACCTCCATGTTTCTTCATGCTACAGTTTTGTCTCATTGAGTGGAGCTTTCAATGTGACCAGTGAGCATTTTTAGACTCTCTGTGGTCCTGGAACATGAGAAAACCTAAAAAATAACCCATAAAATGTTTCAATAATGTATTATAATTTTATTTTTCATAATGAATTAGTGTTCATGGGGAGTGTGCACCTACAACCAACCCTTTTTAGACACTTGTGAATGATATATGTAGAAGATTGGCTAAAGACACTGCTAAATATTGTAGATATTCAAGTTCATAGATGATAGGTAAGTGCATAAAATACCATTAATTAATTAATGGATGTTTATTCCATGGAATAAGTACCATTTTTGAATTAATCAAGACACTCAGAAATGGAGAGTCCAGTTTGAAGGTTTCAAGAAGGATATCAAACTTGCAGATAAATTAAAGTTCTGAAGTTTGAATACATAGTTGGTAAGAATATCCAAAATCCATATTTATAATTTATAGTTATTAAGGTGCTAAGATGATACTATCATATAGTTTTAATGACCCCATCATAAGATATAGTCACCTATGTTGTAGACCACTAGCCTAGTTTATACAGTCATGAGAAAGATTGAGGTTTTGAGGCCTCTATAGGTGTAATTACACTTTGAAAATTGGTAAAAAATATGGTCATAAGTGTAAAAATACATCCATGGTCATCTAAAATTCATACATGAAATACTCATACTCATTTTTTTATCTTAGACCTTGCCCAGTCCATTAGTAAAGGGTAGTCTTAGGACCAAGGGTTTGTTTGAACCCAAAACATAAGATAATCATGTAAATCCACATGGAGGGCCCTTGAGGAAACACATAAACATATAAAAGGTATCAATACACTTCAAATTTTCACAAAATGATAATTTTCAATCTAAATGCCCTTGAGGGCTAGCAAGGAGGTGACAGGCCTAGAACCTTAGGTTTCCTAACCAATGCAACAAATGCACATAGTGGAGTGATAACCATTTCCAAATCCTATATAACTATGAGGAATTTTTTTTGAGGTTTATGACCATTTCCCAATATTAGAATTGAGTTTTGAGGCCTAAAACCTAAATTAAACCTCTCTCAAGTTCAAGAACACTAGGTTTACTACACAAGGGGCAACTTCATACATTCACACCATAGATCACACTATTAATGGGAATATTATCCATTTTTTATATGTGATTAGGTCATTAAAAAATGTTTTCCAAGTGGAATGAGTCCATTTTATGGTTGGTGCTTTGTGAATGATTATTAAGCCCCAAATAGGTCTTAAACCCTAATAAAACCCTTAGATGAATATGATGTAAGAGATTTGTCTCATAATGAATAAAAATGTATTATTTTTTCTCTAGAAACATTTTAAAATTTTCAACATATCTCTATTAATTTTCATAATGAAATTTGATGTTGATGTCACCTATACAGACATACTAAATACCCTCTCTTTTGCTAGTTTTGGTGATTTTAAAGGGTAAAAACATGGATGAATTCTTGAAAATAATTTTAGTATGTACTATGGTATGTTTTATAAATCTCAAAGGCACAAAATCCTTTCATCCACTCATGAAACTATTCCTACAGGTCTACATAAAGAAGACGGTTTGAGATGTACTAGGATTGAGAGACCTAATCATCTAGTTTGGCAAGAACAATTGGTTTGTGATGCTTTGAAGGAATTTTTTATAGTATTATGTGTTTATTGGGTATAATAAAATGTCTTGGGTCTTTTTCCATGATTATTTTTAATTTTCATGGCCATTTAAATGAACTAATATGTGCAACTAGGCCTAATTGCCAACTAGTGCTAGACAACCAACGTTGAAGTGAATATTTGAGAGGCATGTAAATAATTTCAAGGTGTAAATTAGAGAATTAAAATCCTTTAATATGTGTTTATTAAATATTTAAATCTCAAAGTGATCATTTGCAATTTCTATGACAAGAATCAAGTGATCTCTTTGTTGCCCAAGATCACAGACTACACCTCATGAGTTAAGTTAACTCCCCCTTTCAAGAAAGCCTATTTCAAGGGTAGATAATGATGCATACACATTTTTGATCTGTAAATACATCCTTTTAAATTGATATCCATGCATTTTCAAGATAGATGAATAATATTTATGCAATAAATCAAACTAGTTTTCAAGAAGGCTTATAAAATCCTCAAGGACTAACTCCTTCTAACTTGAAGGTAGTATGAGAAAAGCTTAGAGATAAAATTACACTTGTTAAATACTTTAGATGCTTCTTCCTAACTATTCTAAAGATAATCATCTTTATACATTCTTTTAAACCCCTAGGATTCCATTTTTGGTATGGGATTTCTCTCTCTTTCTCATTGGTGCTATAAGTATGCCTAGTTTTGGCATTGTAATTTATCCACAAGAAAGGTAGGAAAAACCTTGCTATTATATTCAATCCTCTTTACCTTAAGAAATAAATTCAAACTAGTTCAAGCTTTCCAATTTCATATTTTAGTGTGTTGAATGAGTTGTTGATAGATGTTAGTGAGAAAATTATTTGTCCTTACGTCTTGTCCTACTTGGGTGCACCTAGGTATGGATACATTAGCTTCTTATAGGTCACTTGGAGTATATTTAATTTTGGTGTTTTATCTAAGAGTTTTTATGTTTTAATAGTGTCTTATCATTCATTTTAATCTCTCACCTTGTCTTCTATACCTATATAGTTTCTAGGTTAAAATACTTATGTGAGAAATTCCATCTTGAAGCATAGACCAGATTATAGTTTTACCTATTTAAAGTGTAAGCATAGGATATTATTGGATCAAATATTCTGGTGTATCACCTCTTTTTTATAGTTTTTCTTGCAATTAGATAGTTTCTTACCCCTTTTCACACATCAACTAGTTAGTATAAGGACAATCAAGATAAAACTAGGGAGCTAGCCCTTTCAACTAGAGGTTTACCCCCACTATAGACAACCCAAAGATATAGGGGTAATCCCATTATTTCACTTAATTGGATTAGGCTTGAACTATTTTTACAATGGTGCAAAATTAAGTGACAATAGTTTTGGTATGCTCAGTGGGATAATTATCCTAAGCACTTCTTGTCAAGGTGAATGCTAGTCTTAACAATATCATAGTTATAAAGTGTTTCCTAATTAGAATTTGGTGACTCTATTGAATTTATAAAATTTTATTGTAGACAAATTTCTCATTTTCATGCTTCTTGGTCACTATTAGATCAATTTCTATTAGAGGTACTCATTCTACAAATCCACTTCCTCATCCTAAGCTTCTTCTTGAAGTTCAATACCCTAAGCTTTTCTTGGCACTTTATAATATTGAAGAAGAGATTGAAGATAAAGAGTACTTTTAAATTCAATAGGAGCAAGAGAGTGAAGAAGATATTGAAGGTAACATGGCTAGGTGGCATGTTTTCCTAGCTTTTAATACTGAAAATCCTATAAGCCTTGTTGTCTATGATGATATCCCTCCAAATACTACCAAGAGTGTTCCTTATTTCAATGGGGAAGGTCCTATCACCCCAATTGAGCATATTAGAGACATATCTAACTTTTTCAATGTACATAATATCATAGAGATCAATATATCAATCAAATTGCTTTCCATTTCCCTTAAGGGAAAATCCCTTAATTTGTATAGAACCTTACCAGGAGGATGCTTTAGTACATGGGATGAGTTTTGGGAGTTGTTGACTCAAATATTTGAGGATAAGAGTGATCATACATTAGTGATTCATTAATTGAATGTTATCAAAAGAGGGCCTATGGAATCCATGCATGATTTTAATGAGAGGTTCTAAAGGACATGGGATAGGCTTCCACCTCCCATGACACCCCATGAAAGTTTTTTTTCCTAACCTACCTCAAAGTTATTGGGACTACTATCATTTTCATGTTGTATTCTATGAGAGGGTATAGCTTGCCTGAAGCCTATGATGTGACTATTAGAGCTGAGAATGGTTTGATCTAAGCTGATAAACTCCCTCTAAAGGTCTTAATGCCTATCTTTCCTAACATGCCTACTACCCATCCAAAACTTTCTTCATTTCTAAATCCAAATAAAAAGCCTAATGTTTCTCAAAAGAATCCAAATGATGCAATTGATTGGAAAGCAAAATATAAGGCCTTAGAAGCTTTAACTAGGCAATCAAATTAATAATTTGGAGCCTATCAAAACTCCTAATATTACCCTCTACAATGAAAAATATTCCCACATTAGTATAATGGTCAAGGGAGGGGAAAATTTTAACCTAAATTAAATAGGTCACCTAATGCCTACAATCCAGATTCTACTACCACCACAATAGCCATGATTCCTATCCATAACAACTTAGTTTAAAAAGAAGAATGGCCAAATTCTTGGGGGTAGCCTCAAGATCAGTTCATGAATGATATTGAGGTACAATTTCAAGGCTTATATTCTCAAGGAGGTCATACTCCTCACTTGACATTAGAAGATGCCAGCTCTATGCAAGCAGAACCAAGTAGAGAATGTAGTAATCAAGGATCAAGCATTATGAACTTCTAAATGGAGGATAGTTTTAATCTAAATCAAAGCAACTCAATTTTAGAAAACACAATCTCAAATAGGATAGATTTGGTATATGTTCAAGATGTGGATACAACTTCAAACAATCCCCCTCCAAGGCAACAAGGTATGAATGCAAATGTGGCATCCTCTACAAGTCATGCACCTCTTCAAAATCAGAACTTAGGAAGGGTGGTCCAACCTTGATTGCCTCAATTTCAAGGTAATTAATTTCATCTTAGGATGAAATCAAAGGATAATGTTTCTTCTTTGAATATTACTGAATCCTTGAATAATACAAAGATAAGCATATCCCTTTGGGAGGTACTCCACATGCCTGATCAAAAGGAGTTACTCCAAGAGCAGCTATCCCAAATTCATATTCCTCCCCAACCATAAAAACATATTGGTGTAGCCCTCACAACTTTACCTACTCTTTTTTTTTAACCTTCCACCAAATCTGAAAATCCCCCACCTTTTTATCCCAACCTCATTTTTGGAGATAAGTTGGTCCATAATTGCATTGTGGATAGTGGGGTAAGTAGTTCATTCATGCCTAAACTAGTTGGAAAAAAGTTGGGATTAAAGAATGAACCTTATATTAAGTGAGTTTTTTAACTTGATGTAACACCAGCCAAGTCAATAGATCTCATAAAATGTTTGAAAGTGTTTTTGCATGACTACCTAAGTTTTCCAAGTTTACAAGACATAGTGGTGGTAGATCTGTCTACACATTTTACCATTTGCCTATCAAGCGACTTCACCACCAATATAGGAGGGTATATTATTATTAATTGGTCATTATTTTATTTTATAATGAGGTATGGCTATAAGGTGACAATAATAACACATCCATTGGCCAAGTTCCACATTGAAACATATGCGAAAACTAGTTTCAATTTGAATTTCACTATCAATGAACAAGAAGAGCATGCCATAGATAATAAAGAATATTCCCCTCTTGAAGGTATTTTTAATCTCTTATTATCTGAATATGGTGATAATACCTATGAGTATTATCCCTATTCTTTCATGGAATAGACTAATTTGGGGGTGTATTTCCTACATGAGTAAGGCACACCTATACCTTCACTTACTAAGGAGGAGGCTAAGAGTAATAGAATGTGGAAGATATTTTTTGATGGTTCAAGGGAAAACATTGGTGTATAGTTGGTGTTATGTTATTTTCTCCATCTAAAAATCATTATTACTCTTCATATAGATTCCATTTCAGTTGTACCTATAATGTGGTCGAGTTTGAAGGCCTTGTTCATCACCTTCACTGGTAAAAGAGGAAAGGAATCAAGAATTTGCAAGTGTATGGAGATAGTGAACTAATTATGAATCAAATAAGGAATATTATTTCCACCAATAACCTTTTTATTAAGTATTATAAGCATAGGTTATGGTATTTAGTTGAAGACTTTAGTGCATTCAACATACAACCAATCCCAAAAGAACAAAATAAGCATGCTAACACGTTAGCTACTATAAGGGCACAATTTGACACACCTACTAACATAAATAAAGAATAAAAATAGTCACATATAAATGTCATTGTAAGGCCTTCCATTTCTAATAATTAAGTCTTTTTCTAGGTGTTTTATAGTGCCAAATAGATTGTATAATTCTTACAAGAGGATGTTGAGTTCTCTTCAAGAAATCAGAAGAAACTCCATGATCAGTATGAAGACCAGATTATATAGTTGAGAACAAATAAGATACCTACATAATTTGTCACTCTTGAGATCATATTCAATTAGGATGACCAAGAGAATAAAGATAAGGTGGGTATGTCCACAAAAGAGGAGAACTATTAAAAGGTATTTATCTTCAAGGACAAGCTCCTTAAACTAAACAAGGTATGTTCTTAATCTAAAAAACAAGAATTCATTGAGTTATGTAGGGAATTACATTATATATTTTCTTGGATTATAAGGATATAAAGGGGTTTAACCATAGCCTATCTCACCATACTACTGAATTAGAACCTGGAGCTAAACCAGTTAGGCAAAAATAAAGGCCTATTAACACCAAAGTTGAGCAACTCATGAGAATAGAACTCATCAAACTAATTGAGTCTAAGATAATTTTCCCTATCAATCACTCAACTTGGGTAGATAATATTGTTCCTATTAGAAATAAGAGTGGGGAAATAAGACTTTGTGTGGACTTTAGCGACCTAAATAGGGTGTCACTCAAAGATCATTATCCCTTACCCCCTATGGAGCATATTTTGCAAGTTATTTTAGGTTCCCAATGCTTCTCACTCCTAGATGGGTATTATGGTTGCAATAAAATTTTGGTGAATGAATATTATTAGTTAAAGATATAATTTACTACAAAATGGGGACCTTTTCTTATAGGAATATTCCCTTTGGTTTATCAAATGCTAATGCCACTTTTCAAAAAGTAATGGACATGGATTTCAAATGCCTAATCAATGAGACGTTGTTAGTATAACTTGATGATATAACCATGTTCTCAAAGGATGAAAATGACCACATGAATCATCTTAGGTAGGTGTTTGAGATGTGTAGATAGTATGGGGTGTCTCTTAACCCAAATAACTGCATCTTTGTTGTCCATGAAGGTAAGCTTCTAGGACACATTGTTTCCAAGGATGGTCTCGCCATTGACCCTGAAATGATAGAAGCTATTCTAGGCCTATCATTTCCATTGAACAATAAATAACTCAAAATATTATTGGGTAGTATAAAATATCTAAAAATATTCATACCTTGTTTTGCATCTTTGGTGAAGCCTATCACAATGATGCCCAAGAAGAATTAGGTTTTCACGTGGAATAAGGAAGGTAAAAATAGTTTTGAATCCATTAAACAATCAATTTCCCAAGCTCCCACTTTTGTAAAACCTAATTTTACTAATTAATTCATGTTATATACATTTTCTAACCTTAACACTATCTCATATATGCTTATGCAAAATAATGATGAGGGTGTTGAATAACTTATTGCATTTTTTAGTCAAGGTTTGGAGGATTATGAATCCAAATATATATTTGTGGAGAAAAAAATCCTTGCTATTATAAGATCTATAAATAAGTTTAGAAACATGGTTTAAAATAATATAATTCACCTCATGGTCTCTCATCCTAGCACCAAGGAGTTCCTCTTGAGTAAAGACCTCAATGAAAAGAGGGTAGGGTGGATTAAAAAGGCCATGGAGAATGATGTTGACATCAAGGTGAACAAGTTGGTAAGGGGTGAGGGATTATGTGAGAACTTAGTTTCATATCTCCATGAACCAAAAGATGAAATGTTGGTCAATCAATATTACCCTCAACCAGTTGATCTCACACCTCTACAAAGTTGGACACAAGACATCATTATATTCCTTTAAAATGGTGAGTGTCCTAATGGATTGAGCAGGTCCAAAAGAAGGTATTTTAGATTTTAAACTATTCCTTATTTTCTTGTAGATGGTGTGATTTTTATAAAATATACAAATGGTGTATTTTTGAGGTATATTGATAGTGATCAGTTTGGTGTATTACTTGAAAAGTTTCACAATGGAGTGGTAGGGGGTCATTTCTCTCTAAGGACCACAACTACAAAGATCATGAGGGTAGGATATTATTACCATAACCTCTTGAAAGACTATTATGCTTGGGTAAGATGGTGTCCTTAATGTGAATTTTTTTTAGGCAAACAAATACTTACAACTCTCCCATTGAGATCCATTCAAGTGGATCAACCTTTCATGCAATTGGGTATTGAATTCATTGGCATGATTAATGCTACATCAAGTGCTGACCACAAGTGGATCCTTACAACTACTGATTACTTTACAATATGGGTTGATGTAGTTAAATTAAAGGAGGCTAATGAGAGTTCCATTTTAGAGCTCTATGAAGGTATTGATACAAGGTTTGGAACTCCTTCTACCATCATTTCATATAATGTACTTGATTTCATGGGTGTTAAGAAAAGTAATTGGGAAAGTGGTAATGGTATATATCTGAGTACATCATCCAACTATTACCCTTAGATTATTGGTTGGTCAAGTTTAATAATAAGAACATAATCAAGATCATCAAGAGGACTTTGGAGAGCAACCAAAGAGGTTGTCATATTAATTTTAAGATAGCCCTATGGGATGATAGGATCACACCTAAAAGGTCTACTAGTAACTCTCCTTTTGTTCTTGTTTATATAATGGAAGATAGACTATCCATATCCTAATAGATAACTATCTTAGATTTGTCACATCAGCTAGAATTGGTTTAAAACACTCCAATGGAGGTGAGGTTGACAGAATTGATGGAACTACAAGAGACTAGATACAATTCTCATAAAGCCATGGAACATCATCAGGTGATAATAAAGAAGTATTTTGACAAAAATAAATTTCAAGAGTTTTCCAAGAGGGTGAAATAGTACTTCAGTGGGATGAGGATAGATCAAAGCCTAGGAGACACACCAAGTTTGACACTTTATGGAGTGGGCCATACATCATCATCAAGTACAAGAAAAAAATTCCTTCCAATTGGAAAGAATGGATGGGATGATTTAGTTATCCTTGTAAATGGGATCCATTTGAATGCATAATATTTATTATATGAAGGTTATTCATGTATATAAGTAGGTGTGTGGTGTGTGTTGAATAAGTACTTATGCACATTTACTTATTTCCTTCTTGTTTGGTTTGTTATTTTGAGCCTTCATTGTGTGGTGTTCCATAAATTCATTAATCATAGTGTGTTTTTTGTCTTAGGTTGTATATTAGATTGATCTAGTTCTATTTAAAGGCTTCTCTACCATGACTCCATTGCCCAGTGGTTGAGGAAAGGTTACTGGTCTCACAACCTAATCGATATGCTACCCCAAAGAGTCACTAAGAATGTTGTCAAAATGTGACAACATTTTGACCTCTGTGAGTCCAAGTTTTTTTCATGTTACCCTTATTTTAGGAGTGCCTATAGGTTTACATAGCTTATCTATTCCCTTGCATTGCTGAATCATGAGTTTAAACCTATTTCTAGTCACCTCGAAGAAGTTAAGGGTTTTTAACATAAATTAAGGTTTTTAGGGATGTTACGATTTATATTATGGCCAATGGGATATTTTAAAAGCTTCTTTATTGCATAAGTTGTCATAGGGAGTGAACTAGAGTCCATATAGGTCTTGTAGGGTATTGGTCAAATGAAATGTCAACTCCATGAGGTCATCTAGTTTCACTAGCTTTTTCTACACTTGAAACTATTTATTAAGGGTTATAAATTAATTTCCAAGATGAATTTGAATTGTGGTACATATAAGTGTTACTTTTAAAGAATGAAAAGAGGTTTGCTAACATTCCTAATGTTAGACCTTGCAAGTTCAACACTAAAAGAGGGAGAAACTGAGCTAAAAAGGGCATTTTTGATCATTTATATGGTCATATTCAAGAGTGAACATATGGAAAGTGACTCTCCACCTTCTTCAATCCTTTTTAATGTTTAGAGAGGTTTCATAGGTTCAAAAAGGTAAAATACTCAGTTTCCACATCATCAGGTCCTTTGGAAGTTTTCTAAGGGTCATGTGTAAATGTTTGTTTTATACAGAATATGGAGAGATAGATCTTGAGCTCATTACTAGGTTTAAGGACCCTAATGGGATTGAGATTAATTTTCTTCATGTCAAGCTCTTGTTATTTATGAATAAACATTAAGAAAGTAAACTACTTGGAAAAGGCTCTAAACCCCACCACCTTGATTTTTGGGTAATCTTGTTGCAAATATAAACTCGTTATTGCAAAAAAAATGTTGTAAGAGTTTTAAAAGAGTATGATATATCTTATAATTCCATCATGACAACTCATCTAGTGTATGTATATGCAAGATACCTCCATGTTTCTTCATGCTCTAATTTTATCTCATTGAGTGGAGCCTTTAATGTGACTAGTGAGCATTTTCAAACTCTATGTGGTCCTATAAAATGAACACACCTCCCACATAAACCCTAAAAGGTTTCAATAAGGTCTCATAATTTCAATTTTCCTAATGAGTAGGTGTTCATGGGGAGAGTGCACCTACAACTAGCCCTTTTAAGACACCTGTGAATGATATATGTAGAAGATTGGCCAAACTCATTATTAAACATTGTAGATATTCAAGTGCATATATGAGAGGGAGGTGCCTACAAGACCATTCAATAAGAAGTGGATGTTTATTCCATGGAATAAGTTCCATTTTTGAACTAAGTAAGACAATCAGAAATGGAGAGCCTAGTTTGAAGGCTTCAAGAAGGATCTCAAACTTGTAGAGAAATTGAAGTTATGGAGTTTAAATATAGAGTTGGTAAAAATATCCAAAATCCATATTGAGAATCTAAAGGTATAAAAGTGATAAGATGAGACTTCCATATAGGTTCAAGGACCCCATCATAAGATACAATCACCT
The DNA here is from genome assembly GCA_037957365.1 of Torreya grandis. NCBI lineage: Eukaryota > Viridiplantae > Streptophyta > Pinopsida > Cupressales > Taxaceae > Torreya > Torreya grandis. The sequence goes on from JARHVA010002141.1 coordinate 463,462, forward strand.
ATGTTACAGACCACTGGCCTAGTTTGTCCAGTCACGAGAGAGATTGAGGTTTTGAGGCCTCTATAACTGTAATTACACTTTGAAAATTGGTAAAAAAATATGGTAATGAGTGGACCAAGAAATCCATGGTCACCTCAAATCCATACAAGTAGAAAACATACTCATTGTTTGTCTCAAATATTGCCTAATCTATTGGCAAGGGGTAGTCTTGAAACCAAGGGGTCTGTTTGAATCCAAAATATAAGATAATCATGTCAAACCACATAAAGGTCCATTGAGGAAATACATAAACATATAAAATGTCTCAATACACTTCCAAGTTGCATAAAATCCAATTTTTCAATTCAAATGCCCTTAAGGCTAGCAAGGAAGTGACAGGCGTAAAACCTCAGGTTTCATGACCAATGCACCAAATGCACACAATGGAGTGATAACCATTACCAAATCATATATAACTATGATTAAGATTTTTCTTTAGGTGCTTGATCATTTCCCAATATTAGAATTGAGTTTTGAGGCTTAAAACCCAAATTAGACCTCTCTCAAGTTTAAAAACACTAGGTCTACTACCCAAGGGGAAACTTCATACATTCACACCATATCTCACACTATGCATGGGAATCTAAACCATTTGGGATAGGTGAGGAGGTTAGTCAAGAAGGTTTTCCAAGTGTAATGAGGCCAATTGATGATTGATGCTTTATGAACAATTGTTAAGACCTTAAACAAGTCTTAAACCCTACTAAAACCTTTAGATGAATACAATGTAAGAGATTTGTCTCCTAATGAATCCAAACATATTGTTTGGATCTAGAAACATTTAACCCTATCAATATCTCTCTAGTACTCCTCACCATGAAATTTGATGTTAATGTAACCTATATGAACATATTAAATTCCCTCTATTTTACCAATTTTAATGATTTTAAAGGGTACAAACATGGATGAACTCTTGAAAATCATTTTAGGAGGTACTATGGGATGTTTTATAACTCCTTATGCCACAAACTCCTTTCATCCACTCATGAAACTATTCTTACAAGTCTACACAAAGAAGGAAGTTTGAGATGTACTAGGATTGAGAGACCTAGTCATTTAGTTTGGAAAGAACAACATGTTTATAGGATGAAGTGTTTATTGTGTCTGATAACATGCTCTTAATCCTTTTTTCATGGATCCTTTTATTTTCACAGCCATTCAAATGAACTAATATGTGCAACTAGGCTTAACTACCAACTAGTGCTAGACATCCAATGTTGAAGTGAATCTTTGAGAGGCATGAAAATTATTAAAATGTTTTAATTGGATATTTCATATCCTTTAATAGTGGTGATTAAATATTTTAGGCTCAAATTGATTAGTTACAAGTTCTATGACAATAATCAGGTGATCTCTTCACTGCCTAAGATCATTTACTGCACCTCATGAGTTAAGCTAACTCCCCCTTTCAAAAAAACCTATTTTAATGGAAGATAATGATGCATACACCTTGATGAGGTGTCACTCCATCCTTTTACATGGATAACCATGAATTTTAAAGGTAGATGAAGAAGCTTTATGCAACAAATTAGACTAGTTTTTAAGAAGGATTATGAACTCCTTAAGGACTGACTCTTTTTGACTTGAAGGCAGTTTGAAAAAGACTTGCAGATCAAATGACACCTTTTCAAGACTTTATATGCTTCCTCATAACTCTTCTTAATCTAATAATTTTTATATATTCTTGTAGCTACTTAAGATTCCATTCTTGGCATGGGATTTCTTTCTCTTTCTCATTGGTGCTATAAGTATGCCTAATCTTGGCATTGTAATCTATCCACAAGAAAGGTAGGGAAAGACCTACTATTTTTTTTACTCATATTTACCTTAAGAAATAAATTAAAACTATTTCAAACTTTCCAAGTTCATATTTTAGTGTGTTGAATGAGTTGTTGATAGATGCTAGTGATAAAATTGTTTGTCCTTGCATCTTGTCCTACCTGTGTGCACCTAGGTATGGATACATTATCTTCTTGCAGGTCACTTAAAGTACATTAAAGTGTGGTGTTATAAATAAGTGTTATGGATTTTTAGTAGTGTCTTATTAGTGCTTTTAATCTCTTACCTTGTTTGATATACCTACATAGTCTCTAGGTTAAACTACTTATATGAGAAGTTCCCTCTTGAAGCATAGACCAAATTGTAGTTGTACCTCTTTTAAGTGCAAGCATAGGATAGTATTGGATCAAATATTATGGTGTATTACCTATTTATTCTAGTTTTTATTGTAATTATATACTTTATTTCCCCATTTCACACATCAACTAGTTAATAGAAGCAAAATCAAGAGAAATCTAGGGAGCTAGCCCTTTCAACTAGAGGTTTACCCCCACTATCGACAACCCACAGGTCTAGGGGTAATCTCATTGTTTTACTTAATTATATTATGATTTAACTACCTATACAAGGGTGAAAATTTGAGTGACAATAGGCACTTTAGTTACATGGCCAGTGTTTACCAAGGGGCTACAAATGCACTATCATAAAAACCTCTCATAAAACTACTTTAGTCAGTTATCAAAGTTATGACAAATAGGTACTATTAAGGCTTATTTTTAGAAATTTTAGAATCTATCTTTATGCATGGATGACATCAATGATAAAAAAATGACTAATATGTTCTTTATGGGGTTCAAAGATAGTATATAACTTGAGGTTCACATGTCAAATATAACATCCATTTTTGAAGCCACACCATTTGCATACCAAGTAGAGGAAAATGATTTAGTCAAAAGGAGGGATTTCGCTCATGGTCATGAACGTAATTTCATAGAACCATCATTTATGAAACCTAAAATATTGACCCATCAATAAATTTAAGGGAATAATGCCAAAGGGTTATGTTTTATTTATGAAAATAAGTGGAGCAAAGGACATAAATGTGTCAGAAATAAGTTGTTCTACATTGAAGGAGAAAATGAAGATTGGAAGATGATGAGGCCTTAGGTGAGGGTATAGAAGAGTTAGAGGAGGAATCTAAATATTATCACCCTACAATATTTTGTCATCCCATTTCAGGTATAATTATTCTTCAAACTCTTAAGGTGGTAGGCTTTATTAATAAACATAAGGTGATAGTGTTGATTGACTCTGGAAGCACACATAATTTAATCAACAATAAGTTGTCTACTCATTTGAACTATTTTATTTATCCATATCCAAAATTTTAGATCATGAATTTACATGGTGTCATTATCAAATTTTATATAAAATTCCATAGTACTAATATTTCCATGGGGGACTAGTTTAATTTCATATGTTTGTTATTCCCATGGGTAGGGATGACATTATTTTAGGAGTACAATGGCTCATGAATTTAGGCAAAATAGAGATGAATTTATAGGAAATATTCATGTGCTTTCATTTTGAAGGTAGACATTTGGACTATAGGGATTATGATCAAAGTATCCTCAATTAGCTATTTCACATTATATGATGAATAATATTGAAAAAGGGACTGAAGGATTTGTAGCTTGATTGTTTTCTATAGAAGTTCAACCAAAAAATGTGTTTACACATCCTTATTTATAAATGATATTTGATGACCATCTAAATTTTTTTGGAGTAATGGAGTAGTGCCAAAAGGCCTACCACTAAGTAGAGAACATGGTCATGCCATCAAATTAATTTTAGGTAGTACACCACTAAACATCAAACCATACAAGTATCCATATGCCTAAATTAGTGAAATTGAAAAAATGGTACAAGTGATGTTGGAAGTAGATACTATCTGACATAGCCAAATTGGATACTTTTCCCTGATGGTCATGGTGAAAAAAAGGTTGACACTTGGAGGATGTGCCCCGACTACATTAAACTCAATAAGTACACCATCAAAGATAAGTTCCATATTCTAGTACATGATAATTTTTTAGATGAATTACATGATGTTGTTTATTTTACCAAATCATTTTGGATATCATAAAATTTAAATTAGATATGAGGATATCCTTAAAATAACTTTCAAAACTCGTGAAGGTCATTTTGAGTTTATGGGCATGCCTTTTGGTCTCACAAATGCACCATATACATTTTAGAGTTTGATGAATACTATTTTTAGTCATTTTATTAAGGAAGTTTGTGTTGGTGTTTTTTTAAATGGCATCCTAATCTAAAATAAAAATTGGGAAGAATATTTGAAGCATGTGAAATATGTACTATCAGTTCTAAACAACATCAATTTTATGTGAAACCTTCAAAATTTTATTTTGGAATCAATGAGGTGGAGTATTTAGGTTTTATTGTTTCACATGAAGGATTCAAACTAAGAAGATCCAAGCTATTATGGAGTGGAAATTGTCAAAGACCCTTAAGAACCTTCTTGGTTTTTTGGGGCTAACAGGTTACTATCAAATATTTATAAAAAAGTATGGCAACATAATAAATCCACACTTAACCTTGTTGAATAAATATTCCTTATATTGGACCAAACCACTTACCAAGGCATTTGAGAAGCTAAAAGAGGTTATGTGCACCACTCCATTTTTAATGACCTTAATTTTTCAAATATGTTTATTGTTGAATGTGATGCATCAATATATGGAATGGGGATAGTACTCATGAAATAAGGAAGACTCATTGCATTTGAGATTCATAAAATCAAGGGTAAAAACAAGTTCAAGCTAATCTATGAGAAATAGATGATGGTTATTCTTTATGCAGTCAAACAATGGAGACCTTATCTAATGGGTAGACACTTTCAAGTAAAGACTGATCATGATAGCCTAAAATACTTTTAGAACATTGATTGTCATCATAAGAACAAGAAAAATGGGTGACTAAAATGTTGGGATATAACTTTGAAATAGTATATAAGAAAGGAAAAGAGAATGTGGTAGTAGATGCACTTCACAAGAGGGATGAATCAGTTGAGACATTGTTATGTGCAATGACCATTTCACAAAAAGATTGGTTAGAAGAAACAAGATTAGAATAGGAGAATGAAAAAGATACATATGTCCTAATTTATAATATTCAACATGGTTTGAGTGTTTTTGAAAAAATTGAGTGGAAAGGGATTACATTATGGTATAAAGATAGATTATACCTAAGTAAGGATTTTGTCCTCAAACACAAGATCATTTAGGATATTCATGCATCTCTAGTAAGGGAGAACCTAAGATTTTGAACACATATCATCGAATCAAGAAAGATTCCATTTGGGAAGGACTTGAGGGGGATATACGAAAATTTATGTAAAAATGCATTGTCAGGGAAACCACGAACAATAAACATGCTCCAATCCCTACTGAGTTAGGATCTTGCTCTACCAATTAGAACACATGTGATTACTTCTTGTATTAGCAACTAAACATGGAATTATACCAGAATCAATAAGTAACTAGAAATATGAAACAACACAGGAATATGAGAGACAATACACAATTGTATTAATAATCACTCAGAAGAGTATACAATAAGGAAGATGCCACTTCTTCCTCCACCTCAAAGGTTTGCCACACCTCAAGACCTTATTCCCTTTCCCTCTTGGTCCCAACAATCAACTCTAATACAGAATTGATGTTCACCTCTCCAACCAGTCAGTAACATGCTGCCAGTTCACCAAGTACATAACTGTACTCCAAGTAGATCTCCTGCTCTCTGCTGCTACTTGCAAATCACTAGACCTTACTCACCATGTAGATATCTCTACACCCCTGAAGAACCCTTGTCCTTGCCTCACCAAGTCCTTATGATTCTACAACCAGTACCCCGATGGATCAGCTCCTTGACCTTGCAGACCTTGCAACTCTCCCTGATCATACACACTCAGCACCCCTTTGGAACTAGGAGGAGCTACACTAGCTCTCTCTAAAAGCTCTATGGCTTTCTAGCACACTTTTACAATACAATCATGAGTCCATATATAGATCTCATCCAAACAATAATTAGACAAATAGTACAATAATTAAATCCACATCTCTCAGTCGAAGAATAGCTCTAAACATGCAAACGCTTGGTTTGTCAACCAACTACCCGTAATGTACTCGCAGCTCGAACCACAGGTGACCGACATCGGTCCCTAACTGCCTGGGGGTGCTGACGCTGGCCGATCCATGACCGACGTCGGTTGCCTTCCTGTCTCCTCCCTGCCGTTGTTGGTTGTCCTGACCGATGCCGGTGTCTATGACACTCCGCAACTCTTCTACAACCTCCATAACTTATCCTGTTTGCATCCTGGTGAAGCTTTTAGCTCCACAACCTAACAACCTCCCACTTGGAGATAAACAACTGCACCTGTACCTATATCTGTAGCCAGTCTAATCTATTTCCTGGTTTGTATCCCTCTTCAAGATCAATCCTGAAGACCAACCACCACACAACCTGTGATGCTATACCTGTCATTTAAGTAACCTACCACATCCGAACCTACACATCCATGTAGTGAAGAACTTGGCCCTGCATAACAAGAATCCCTACTGCTAGTCCCACTGAACTGCCCTCCAGTACTCCTTCCCCGAATTGGCTCCATACTTTCTGACAACCCCCACTGATTGGGAAAAAAGAACTCAGGTCTACACTGGACCTCATGTGATTTCAAACCCTATTTCAAGCTAAGCTTGAACTGTCCAGCCATTGGTGTGTTTACCGATTCTGCATCCTGCGTAATGAACCTCGCCAGCACCGTCTTCACATCAGCTCCCACTAGAGATAAAATCTCCATGTCTCTTATGCCAAAGAATTTCGCTGCTCCAAATTCCTCATGACACACCTCTGAACTAACCTTACCTTTTAGCTCAGCAAATCCCTGTATGTACAAAACCTGCTAGCAAACCATCCACATACAGTAACTGGATAATGTCGCGACTCATCATCCACCTGGTAAGAACAAAATCACAATAGTTACACTGACATTGACTAAAGCCATGCTTAGTCATCCACCTGTCAAAACCTATACCACTGTTCTGCAGCTTCTTCAAGACTATATGCCTTGGCCTTCTGTCTCATGTATCCATCCACTCTCTTCTAGGAAATGGGAATCCATCTCTCTCAGTGCTTTCTTCCAGCTGACAACTCTACCAATAAATACCTGTTTGGTTTTTCTCCAAAGACTCACACTCCTCATCCATGCCAAGCTCCCACTGTATCTGGACTCTACCTACATTACCTCTACACATCCTCCTAGTTCTTGACCATCAGTAAGCAATATAAAGAAGGTGAACAATGAATATGAGGTTCACTTACCCTTTCTAACCTCCACATGAGCGTTTGAGACTTGCTGTCTGCCCAATATCCGTTCCAGTGACCGATCTCGGCCATCTCCCAGACTGCTCCTGACTGATGTTGGTTCCTTGCACTGACCCTGACTGCCAACGTCATCTCCCTGGCCGACATCGGTATCCCTTCTGCCACCATCGGTTCCTTCATGACTGACTGTGTGACCGACGCTGGTACCTGTGTTCATCTGTGAGTGATAACTTTCTACCCGCGAGCTCCCCATGGATCAAAATCATAATCAAATCAACCTTGCTCTGCTCAGAATAAATCAATTCCCTCACATGATCTCTGTTTGTCATCTCTTCCATGAAAACCAAGGCTTTCCAGTTCTTTAGCTTGTCAAAAACATCTATCTTCCGCTTCAGAACCTGCATTCTCCTTCTACATATGTAACCAAGCCTACAAAGCCACCTCTCTATAATAGAAGGTGAGTCAGTAATATAAGTAGATAGATAAAGGATACCTACTTTCTTACCACCATCTAATTCAAGTGTATCCACTGTGAGAGTTACAGTACATCTCCCATCACCCAAATTTCTTGAAGAAATTAGACTCATCTCCAAGACTGGTACCTGCATGACTTCCTTCAACCACTGTGTGTCATCCATCTGCAATTTCAGCTTCACTTCCCCTTTGTCAATAATTTGACAAGGCTCTCCAGCTCCTAAATAAATCTCTCCAAAGTCATACCCATGAAAAGATGCTCTATTTCGAACTGCATGGAAAGAGGCAAAAGAATCTGTAAACCAAGATTCCACTTTATCCAGAACATCCTGTGCAACATCTCCTGCAACGTCTGCTCCTCCCTATTGATCTGCAACCAACCAACGATCTTTATTTACCTGCTCTTTCTTTCCATCAATCAGACCATTTGTGCTATTCAGTTTCTCCATTCGTAGCTTACTTCCTTCTACCATTGCTATACTCCCACTCAATCAGAAACCCCTGTGAGTAACCTGTAATCAACAAACACTACCAGATCTGAAACCACCTGTTAGTAACCCAACCAAAAGCTCTGATACCACGTGTCAGGGAAACCACAAACAATAAACATGCTCCAATCCCTACTGAGTTAGGATCTTTCTCTACCAATTAGAACACATGTGATTACTTCTTGTATTAGCAACTAAACACGGAATTATACCAGAATCAATAAGTAACTAGAAATATGAAACAATACAGGAATATGAGAGACAATAGACAATTGTATTAATAATCACTCAGAAGAGTATACAATAAGGAAGATGCCACTTCTTCCTCCACCTCAAAGGTTCGCCACACCTCAAGACCTTATTCCCTCTCCCTCTTGGTCCCAACAATCAACTCCAATATAGAATTGATGTTCACCCCTCCAACCAGTCAGTAACACGCTGCCAGTTCACCAAGTACATAACCGTACTCCAAGTAGATCTCCTACTCTCTGCTGCTACCTGCAAATCACTAGACCTTACTCACCATGTAGATATCTCTACACCCCTGAAGAACCCTTGTCCTTGCCTCACCAAGTCCTTATGATTCTTCAACTAGTACCCCAGTGGATCAGCTCCTTGACCTTGCAGACCTTGCAACTCTCCCTGATCATACACACTCATCACCCCTTTGGAACTAGGAGGAGCTACAGTAGCTCTCTCTAAAAGCTCTATGGCTTTCTAGCACACTTTTACAATACAATCATGAGTCCATATATAGATCTCATCCAAACAATAATTAGACAAATAGTACAATAATTAAATCTGTAGCTCTCAGTCTAAGAATAGCTCTAAACATGCAAACGCTTGGTTCATCAACCAACTGCCCATAATGTACTCGCAGCTCAAACCACAGGTGACCGACGTCGGTCCCTAACTGCCTGGGGGTGCCGACGCCGGCCGATCCATGACTGACGTTAGTTGCCTTCCTGTCTCCTCCCTATCGTCGTCGGTTGTCTTGACCGACACCAGTGTCTGTGACACTCTGCAACTCTTATGCAACCTCCATAACTTCTCCTGTTTGCATCCTGGTGAAGCTTTTAGCTCCACAACCTAACATGCATGGTTTGTCAACATAGCAAAGGGGAAATAATTAAGACACCAGGTCTTCTGCAACCATTATCCTCTTTAGCCAATAATGGGATGAGGTTTCTTTGGTTTCATTATAGGTTTGTTGATTTTTAAATATTAAAATGTCATCATGGTAGTTGTGTTGGGGCCCCTTTTTGTTAAAACTTCATCTCATGCCAACTAAGACACATCCTAGAGTGTGGAGACCCTTGGAAGAAGTGAAGGACCCCTTTGTATACACCTTGGTGCTAACTAGATAAACTCCTAGAGTCCCCATGCCAGCTAGTCGATGATTGAAGAGCATCACAAGCCTCGAGGCATACCTACCCAATACTACACATGGTGGCTTAGGGATCAAGGAGCATAAAGGTTTAAGTAGTGGATTAAATATTTGAACTACCATGACCAACAACCTGACACACACCTAGTTGTCCTATATGGTGTAATGGAGTTGACAAGCTCTCACCTACTCATCCTTCAATATGCACCTATCTAGTCAATAAGAGGAGTGGTCAGTGCCTATTTAAAGGTGACCTCCAAGAGTAGAAGAGGAAGATTTGGTTTTGTAGAAAAGCCCTAGATAATTGAGGAGCAATACTAGGAGTAATCCCTTTTAATGATAAATGGAAAATATAATCCATGCTCATATATGAGCCTCTAACATAAGTAGAATTAGAATCGATTAGTGAAGGTTATTACTAGTTATTGTAATAGAGTAAGACATCAATGAATGAATATAAATTACTATTGATTTATGATAAATTATTATAAATTGGTTGTGATGTTCTTTCCCTATATAGTATGTTGATGAGTTGGGATCCCACCTTGGTAGTAAGTGACACCTTCACGCCATTTATCTCTCTTAACCACCATGAAGAGTTATCATGTTAAACACAAAACCAATAACCTCATGATGAATGGATATTCTCATGTTGACTCCTTATCTTACATGCATCGATAAGGCTTTAACCCTCCTCTACTCGAGCTTACACCAAACTAACCCATGAACCCCTTAAACCCTATATAACCCCTTTGCTACAACATGATGCAACTAACCCAATGAGGACCCAGTCCCTTCACTGTCATGCTTTGGTTGAGCATATAAAGTTCATGCCTTATGTGAATTTAATGTCAGCACATCAGTGTGCTTAAATGTTGTACACAAGACCTTGATCCCATTGTGCCTAACTCCTTTGACCTTAAAAATAATTGATTACCAGAATTGTGCACATGATCGAGTGTTGTGTATACTTAAGTGACCCACTTTGAATACAACATTTTGGTTCTATTGTTGGGACCTCATTAAATTTCATTACTAAGATGTTGTATCAGAGGGATGATCTGACTATCACTCAGGAATATCGAGCACTGGCTAGAGCAAGTTGAAGACTACTTCATGCAGAAGTGTCCCACATGCCAAGGAGAAAATCCATAGAAATGGGTGAAGACTTATCTGTATGACCCATTATATGAAGTATTCTTCTATGAGATACTTGAGCATGTATATAAATGGTTGGTTTCATATGTTGATACTTGTTGAAAAATTATGGACAACACCTTGAGTGGATCATAGAGCACATAGAGAGGCTAGAAAGCCTAGATGAGGTATGGATGCATGCCATAGACAAATGGTGGGATGATGCTTTAAATAGCTACATGTTAGAGTTCATAGTGTCAAACTTTTTTTTCCCAAAATAATTAGAGCATGAGTTTCTTTGAGAATCGAGGGGTGCATTCATCAGAGGACTTTGTATTGAGCTAAATAAGCTCATGATCAATTATAGGATAAAGACCATAAGGATGGAAGGTTAAAAGTTCTTGCACATATGGGAAAGTAAGAGGGGAAGAAAGGGGAAGTGTGGGAAGGGTGCCATGGAAGAGGAATAAAAAATTAACACCTAAGAGCTCTGGAGGCTAAACTATGGTAAGTGTAGATGAACACTAATGGAAGACCTAGAACCTAGAAGTACTAAGAGGACCTACAATGATAAGGAATGGCATGGAGAAGGATATTTTGAAAGACCATAGTGCACTGAGATAGATGAGGAAATAAATGTTCATACTCCATAGATGGGTGTGAGATGCAATGAGTTCCTAAAATATGAGGCACTTGAAGATGTGCTAAAGGCACCTACCCCCTTTGAACCTAAAATGCAAGCCCATGCATTGGATCCCCCCTTGAGAATAGAACTTTAATTGAACCTATTACCCTAATCAAATGTTATTGGGCCAAGAATTTGGATCAAGAATTTTTGATTGAACAAATGATCTCATAAGAAGAGCTAAGTAATGGTATAACTGACCAAGTGGGAACTAGTCTAAGTGTTGTGAACATAAGTACAAATATTCATGTGCAAGGAATGTCAGCTGCACCAATTGGGCAATAGCCCATAGTAAGTGGTATAATGCCACCAATGAGTGGATCCATGTTGTCAAGCTCTATGGAATAACCTACTCCATTAGGGTCAATGGTCAACCCTACAAGTGGGGTTATTGGGGGACCACCCCTGTACAGATACAAGGGGGTTGGACACCATAGAATCCCATGCCACCACCATAGTAAATATGCTATGAGATGACCATGCATCTACTTGAGTATCATAGAGTTGAGAACACCATAGAGAATTTGTTGAAATGTGAGTTACAATGGTGTGCTCAAGGCATTACTCAACCCAAGTACAAGGCAACATAGTTCATGATAACCCTGCTATATCATGCTCATACCTGGTATCAAAAGTTTGATCTAAACCAAGCTGTGGTTGACTATGACATGTTAAAGGAATTGTTCCTGAAGGATTTTGACATTCCTAAATTTGAATAATAGAGCATCATGATACTCAAGGAGATCAATCAAGGGTTAACCAAAAGTGTGTGCTTGTATGATGCATGGTTCAAGACTCTTCTCTCTAAGCTTCCTTATGATATCCACCCCTCCTAGCATGCATAATGGTTTGTTAGGGGCCTGCGGGTACCATTCTAAAGGGTGATATCCATGAAGACTCTACTTGAGGCCACACTTTGGGTCAAGGATGTAGGAAACACCAACACTAGGATTAGTCCCTTCATGGAAATGTAGATTACATCGATGACCTCTTAGTTACAAAAGCTTACTACTAGACAGGCACATGACTTTTATAGTGGGATATGGTACACCAACTATGAGATAAAGGGGAACAAAAAGAAAAACTACCCACATAGGAATATCTACATAATAATCCCCAGTTATGAGGTTTGTCATGGAGCGCATGACTCCCAAAACTATCCCCTACTATAACACGCTAGTCAAGTAAATACTATAGTATACTACAAGATGTGTGATGCCTACACACACATGATGGTAGAATGTAAATTCATCAATGAGATATGCCAAAACATAGAGAGAGGTGTAAGGTAAGCCATAACTTTAGGAGGGGGTAATCAAGATAAAGAAATAAGGGTTATGGCTAGAACAACATAGGTTATGGCAACCAAAGAGAAGCATGAGGCCAAGGAGGTGAATGTGGTGGAGGGAGGTTCCCACCATGATATTTTTATAAGTGTGGGTTGATTAAGAATTATCAGCATGACTTCCCCACACACCCAACATGTGGGTACTATCGAGGCTCACATGCAGTCAAAAACTACCCAAATCTCTACAAGAAGCTAACATAAGGTCAGCATGGTGTGGATAGAGGAGCTGATATGGTATCGTATAAGTCCAAAAAAGGAAGATGGGCCCCCAAGCCACAATAGACTCCCAAAGGGCCTCTAAAGGTATATATCATGATGTGAAGTGGGCACACCACTTAGACACTCACCATGCCAAACTAGGACCTATAACTAGAATATGGTGAGTCAAGCTACATCGAGTGCATAATGCAGCCTAATCTAAAAGTAGCACCATATCCTGATCTTACATGCCAAAAGGATGTCATGTAATAAATGATGACCATGATACAATATTATAGAGAAAAATTTAGTTGGCCAAATATTTAGAGGTATAGGCCACCATGATGCATAAAAGGAAAGACCAATAGGAGGCTAAAGTCTAGGAGTTGATCAAGATCATATGCCTCCTATAGATGGAAGGGGTACTGCTCCTATTTAAGGACTTACTCCTAAGGAATGAATAAAAAACAATAGCATGGAAATCCATCCCCTAGGTAATATATACTATAGCACTATATATGGAATGGATGTGAGAAGTAAGGCATACTTAGAACACCAAGTATGACCAAGAATTGATAATAGATGCCACCATCAATGGGTGGTTGGTTTGTGAAGTACTGGTTGACACAAGTATAGAGGTCAATATCTTGACCAAGAATGCCTGGGAGAAGATGGGGAAGCCACCCTTGATACCATCACCACACATGTTATTCATGGTGAATAAGACCTGAGTGTATCCCATATGAATCTTGAAGAGTGCCATAGTGGACATCATGGGCACCAAGTTCCAAGCTGACTTTGAGGTCATAGAGCTAGTAGAGGAGGACAACTACCTAGCACTCTTAGGAAGGCCATGGTACTACACAAATATTACCAATATGCACTTTAAGAAGCACTATATGACCTTAAAAAATGGTAAGGAGAGGGTGGTGATACCTCTCTTAAGTGACCAAGGGCCACCTTACATTGAGAGTGTTGACCTTAAGGATGAGGTTAACCACATTTATATCATCACGGTACAAGGTGAAAAGACTCTCAATCTTAGTGAACAAGGGGTGATCACTTGGGAAGATGGCCAATCAACCTCAAATACAATGGACATAGCTTGTGAATGTTGGGTCAAAGAAGCCTATGAGGTCATTGGGCACAGACACCACCTAGTGTGCAAAGCTAGACCTAGACTATTTGGCATAAAGATGATAAGAATTACATGACCCCAAAAGAATTTGACCCCTTATGCCAATAAGATAGGAAAGCAAGTGCTTTATCTCAGTAAGGGAAAGCTCATAACACTTCCAAAGTATAAAATAAGCCATCCTATTAAAAATTATGTGCAGGATATCAAAGCTTACATCCCAAAATAACTTGATCAGTTGGGCACATTAGTGTACACACTAAAGAGTACTATAGAACACTGGTGGGCCACGTAGAAACTTGGATTACCCACTTATTAGAGTGTGAAGGTGGATATGTGCACTAGGTTTGGTAGGAGCAATGAGAATCTGGGCATACCTCCCTACAGTGGCAATTTTGACCCAATTATGCACATCCAGCTTTGTGAAGAGACTTGGGCCATCTATGGAGAAAATGTGCCATGAGGCCTATGGGTTCATGCCTTCTATATAATTTTGAAGACATGGGCATGATCATGGTACATAATAAATTAGACACACCAATAAATAGGAAATTGGGACGTGCTGAAGGAGAAGTTTATTCACACTTTCTCCTTATCTTCATAGAACCTCGAATTACTAGAGCCACTACAAGTCTTCTGCCAAGATATTTTTGAGGATATATCTATCTTATAGGATCCTTTAAAAGAGATGCTTAGTGAAAAAGGACTAGCACTCCTAACTTTCTTCAAATAAAGATGCTCTATAGTGACTCTAGTGAAGAATACAATGAGACCTAGAAGGAGCATAATTAGAGGACTCTGGCAGGAAAGTAAAAGCTAGTACACCTCATTAATGATAACTCTCCAGATGATGGAGATCCAATGTACCTATGAGTTGAGACAATAGAGGGAAAAATTTAGGTGGAAGACTCCCACCAGGAGATAAATGAGCCCTATCATGCACCCTTCAAGACCACCCAAGTAGACATCAACACTGAAGGTGAGCCCAAGCTGGCCATCATATTCACATATTAGTCTGAGGTATAGATCATGCACATCATCAACCTCCTAAGGGAATTTCAAGATCTCTTCTTTTGTATATATAATGAAATAAAGGGCACCCACCCTTCATTAGTAATAATCAGCATCAAACTGATCGATGGTGCAAGACCAGTAAAAAATCACCCCTATCAAATGAACCCCAATCTCCATGATAAGGTGAAAGTAGAGATTGATGGGATGTTGGCCACTGGTATCATCTACCTAGTGCAAGAATTTGAGTGGCTGAGTTTGATGGTCATCAGCATCAAGAAGGATGGGCACATATGAATCTATGTTGATTATAAGATGTTGAATGTTGCCTACGTCAACAGCCCTTTCCCAACACCTTTCACTGATGAAGACCTGGATGGGGTCATAGGGTGAAAAATCTACACCTTCACCAATGGGTTTTTAGGTTACCATCAAGTGTATATAGAGGAGGAAGATAGGCCCAAAACCACCTTCATAACTAAATGGGGTTATTTCACTTACAACATGATGCCCTTTGGGCTCAAGAATGCACTAGCCATGTTCTCCAGGGTGGTGATCACCGCTTTTAAGGACTTCATTCACAAGTTCCTCTAAGTATATCTTGATGACTGGACTATGTATGTCTTATACGGGACCATCATGACAACCTATGCCTTATGTTTGAAAGGTGCAAACAACTCTAGATATCATTGAATTTGAAGAAGTGCATCTTCACAACCCCATTCGACACATTGCTTAGGCACATCATCTATAAGGATGGATTGCTCATTGATCCAATAAAGATTACAATAATCATCTAGATCTAGACCCCTTCCACACAAAAGGATGCTCATTCCTTCCTATACCATTGTGGCTACTATAAGAAGTTCCTAAGGAGCTACACAAAAATTGTCATTCCTCTAGAGGAGCTCTTAGACAAGGATGGCTCATTTTACTGGGGTAAGGCACAAGAGGGGGCATTTGACACTATGAAGCTAAAGTTATAAAGTACATCAATACTTCAATTTACCAATTGGATGAATCCTTTTCATGTCCACATCAATGCATCAAGATCAACCATCAGCACCATTTTGGCATAGCCAGGTGAAGGTAACATGGACCACCCCATTTCCTTCACAAGTAGAAAGTTGACATGGGCTGAGCAAAACTATACCACCACCAAGCACGAAGCATTGGTAATGATCTACACCCTACAAAATTTTAGATAGTATTTGATATCAACCCCATTCACTTTATTCACTAATCATGAGGCACTGAAATACCTCATAAACAAACTTTTTTTACATGGGTGTATTTGTAGATGGGTTGTCCTCTTCTATTAGTTTCAATTATTAGTCAGGGTTAAACCTGGCAAATAGAATTTGGGGTCAAACCACTTATCCCACATCAATTTTGGTGACATGATAGCACCAATTGAGGATGATATGTCAAACATGTAGCTCTACCAAGTTTATCACATTCCTAAAGACTTGGCAGAGATTATCACTTTCCTAACCTTAAGGTTAGTGCCATAAACACTGTCCTCCAAAGAGAAGAAGCAGCTTGTTGTTTGCACCTCCCCCTTCTAGCTCATTGAGGGGGAACTATACAAGATGAGTAGGGATGAGGTCTTACATTGATGTGTTTTATAACATGAGCGAGACTCTATCCTTCAGGAAATGCATGAAGGGATAGTTGGAGGACATTATGCTAGAGATGTAATGGTGTGTAAGATTTTATAATCAGGGTTGTGATGGCCAAGCCTATTCAGTGATGCTAAGGAATATACACAGGCATGTGATGTATGCTAGTGCATTAGAAAGACAAACCATCAAGATGAGATGCCTCTCATCCCTATTTTGGCCTAGGCACCGTGCAAGAAATAGGCCATTGACTTTGTAGGACCAATCAACCCTATGACATAGTGCATAGGGGCCATATATATCCTCATGACAACTAACTATTTCACTAAGTGGGTTGAGGCAGCATCGACCAAAAATTGCATAGTTGTAACTACCATGTGATTCATCTAGGAGAATATCATCAATCGATATAGGTGCTCGATAAGTTTGAATAGCGATAGGGGAACTCATTTCATCAATGAGATGGTGTGCATCCTTCTAACAGAATACATGGTGGTGCACCACAAGACCACCCCATATCATTCCCAAGCTAATGACATGGCTGAGGCCTTCAATAAGATCCTTGGAGCATGCCTCACCAAGATATGTGACATAAGCCACAAGGACTAGGATGATCATGTGTCTATAGTACTATGGGCCTATTGAACAACATATAAGTGCTTGAACAAGGCTACACCATTCTAATTGGTGTTTGGTGTGTAAGTGGTTATTCCCATGGAGTTTTTAGTACCTTCTTTGTGCATCAAGTGAATTGGCCACCTTAATGACCAGGAATATTTAAGCACAAGGTTGGAAGAATTAGAGCACTTGGATGAGACACATGCCTGGGCCAAGTGGGGTCAACAAATTGAGAAGGTACATCAAAAGAGGTGGCATGACAATCAAGTGCAAGGTTATGACTAAAGGATCCTTAGTTTTTTTGTATGACTCTAAATACTTTCAACACCTAGGCAAACCATAGATTTAATGGATGGGTCCTTATGTCATCCATCACATTTTAGAAATAGGTACATGCAAATAGTGCATGTTGGTTGGTGAGATGCTTTAAGGGCATTTAAATGGCAACCAATTGAAGCCTTACCAACAATAGGGTGTCACTCATGCCAAGGATACTTTGACTCTTTGGTCAATAGTCAATTTGAATTGAGTTAACCAAAATAAGGTTTGGTGTGAGTGAAACCATGTGATTCTTTAGTTTTTCTTTGGTTCTTATTATACAGTTAGGCAATAGGCAGCACGATATGGCTGTAGAGATTCCAATGTCTTACCACTCCATGCATAAACCTAATCGAGTGAGTTAAGAACTTGTACCACAAGTACATGAGGCCAGACACCTAAGTTGTGGGCACGTGAAGCCTATAAATCAAGTACTCATAGAAAAAACATATGTGTAAGAGGCACATAGTGAGATGGTGAGAGGAACCCTTGAATATGTTAAACTATTGTAGGACTAGAAAAAGAGAATATGCTCAACTAGGTTGGGCACAAACCTATAAAAGATGACATTCACCAAGGTTGGATACAAGATGAGTAGAGAAGATGCTCAAATCCATTAAGTGCAAGATAGGTAAGAAGACATACTCCTTATAAAGTGTGTAAAGTAGATGAAGATACCAAGTGCTAGAGAACCAATGTAAGGAATTTGTATGGGGTGGGGATAGGCCAAGGCAATACAATGTGTGAGAAATTGACAAAGATAAAGGAAATCGCTAAAAGAGGAGTGCAGCTAGAAAAAGTGGAACTGAGGAGTCTGAATTGTGCGTGTGTAAGTTGCTACACCTAGGTTACCACAAGAGAGGTGAAGGTTATGCCAAAAGATGCACAAAAAGAAATTCCTGAAGACAGCTAGTATCCACCTAGGAAAGGTGGGAAGTGACCATTTGAAAAAGGATGTCACATCACCAAAAAACTAATAGAAATAATTAATGTGATGGTGGAATAAAGATACATAGTTAATTCAGATGAGACATGAAATTCTCAAATATCTCACAATCCCTTGAGAAATCCATCAATCAAGTCCAGCTAGTAGCATTAATCATGATTGGTGACATACCCAGCTATAAATAGGGTGAATGGTGAATGAACAAGGTTACAAACGTATCCTAAATTAACCAAGAACTAGAACCAAATGACCCTAAAAGAGAAAAGTATCATAGAGTAGATAGCGCATCAAGTGTAGAATTAGTGTAGCAAACTAGAATGGGAAGCACATAATGAGTGAAGAGGTGTAGAAAAATAAGAGTAGATAAGGTGAACCAAAATAGACGTCAAGCCACCATTAATGACTAGAGAACCTCAAACATACAACTTGCGCTAAGCCAAAATTAGGGGTTTTAGCAAGTCACACCTCCCACACTTCAACACCAAAAAATTAAAAATGACAAATAGGTGAAAGTCATTGAGATATGAAGAGACATGACTCAAACCTAAGTGGGTTTGAATAGTAAAAGAAGTAGCTGCCACCAAGACAAGGGTGCAGGCAGTAAAAGTAGTCAGCTTTGTGATGATGGAAGTCAAAGCGCTGACCCAGATGTCCTACCAACACATGTAGTTCCCAATTGAAGTATCGATGGGCAAACCTTTGTGCTCATTCATGCATGTATATCAGTTGTGGGATTCTACCCATAAAATGTCAAGTCAATATCAAGACTTGACACAAGATTGGATGGTGGACACTGGGCACAAGACCCTAGAGGGAGATGGAATTTTTGATGTCTTAATTAGATATAGATTGAAGGCTTCAGGTATAATCAACTCTATGATTTTCCTTATTTTTAAAATCTAGAGGAGCTTGTTTAGTTCTTCCTCTCATGAATTTATGAATATTGCATGTACTTCATAGGGCAGTGCATGAAGATATCTGTGCACCTAATCAACAAGATAACTAGACTATCAGACTCCAAAAAATATATCCATCAGTTGATGGGTGATGGTGAGGAGTTGGATAACGTCATAAAGATCCTAAATTACTTCAAGGTGGGATACAATTTCCCCATCATCAGGTATGAAGACCTAGGCACAAGGGTAACAACATAATTAGTAAGCTCAAAACTATGCCCAAGAGGGAGATAGACTAATGTGTCCAAGGCATACCTCTGCCTAACATATCACATGGCATAGGGGTAAAGTTTAACATGGCATAGTTCATTACTATAAAGATGACCAAGAATGCACTAGAGTGTCATAGTGCAAAGGGGACATTTAGATGGGGCTTCATCCTCATCTTGATAGTCATGGAAGAGATCAGAATCCCAGATGGCATGGGAGACAACTTGTGGGTGTTCATAAAAAACCATGAAAGCCTAGTGAAAAAATATAAATAATTCACCTACCTCACAACCTTTAGCACCAAGTATAAGACCCACATGCTAAAATAGTGTGAGTAATACATAGAGGCCTTTAGTTTAGAGTGGCACATCCCATAAGGGCTCTCAAAAATCATGTTTAGAATTATGACCTTCACCGTTATTGTTTCTATCGCTAATTCGCTTTCTACATTCAAAAGATGAATAAAGAAACTAAAGAAATGGACAAGGCTAGAAGTACCTGGATAAAGACTGTGCACCGTAATCCAGATGCTTGTGAGCACCCCTCTTTGGCTGTGGAGGAATGACACCTGAAAAGAAAAGAAACTTGGACAAGAAGGCGTTAGATGGATAGGCAGTGGGTTGCCAAGCGAAAGCTTGTTCCCAGAAGTATGAGAACTTCCTTAAGGGAGGTCAACCCACTATTTTGATAAAAGATAAATGACTGATAAATGACAGAATGCTAAAATAGACTGAAATGATAGCAAACTAAAAGAGAAAAGAAAGTAAAGACTTACCTGGACGAAGCTGTCGGCCTGGTTTCAGTCACCGGCGTCGGTGGTTCTACCGGCGTCGGTGGTCAAAGGTGCTGATGTCGGTTAGTCTGCCGACGTCGGTGGAGGAAGTGACCGGCGTCGGTCGGGGCAGTGGGCTTGGATGGGATTTAGGTAGGCTCTGGTCGAGTCTAGACAGAGTCTGGTCTGGGCTTGGTTTGTGGACGGGTCTGTGGATGTACAAAATGGTCTGAGAGAGTCTGGTTTTAGTTGAAGGTCTGTGCAGAGGTCTAGGATAATGGACAAAATGTCAAAAAGGGACAGAGAGATAAAGGAGGCCAATCAAGGAGATAGGAATTTGGGTCTGCCTGGTTTGGTTAACAGTTTAGGTTGGGGAAAAGAAGTGCTAAATCTAGCATAATGAAAACACAAACAGAATACTTACTTGTGCCCTGCTGAAGAAAATGGTGTAGGTTGGTGTCCTATTGCTGGTGATGCCGGATGTGAAGACCTGTTGCTGATGGAGAATCCTTGTTGTCCACTTGCAGAAGCTTGCTGTGTACCTGAGGGAGAGAGTCAGATTGATTGGCAGAGAGGTCAAGTGAAAGGATGGATACAAGGGTCTGATGCAAAGATTCAAGAGTCAGGACGCTCGAGAGAGATGCAGAGAGCCAAGAGAAATCTGTTTGCGAGCTCAAGGGGCTGGGGGCTGCAACAGATGCAGAAAGGGGTCTTGAAGGCTGCCGACGCTGGCAGTTTCACCGACGTCGGCCAAAGGGTCGCCGACGTCGGCAGTGTCAGAATGGGGACAAAGACTAAAAATAGCCTCTGCCCATTCTTGCATGCCGCCGGACGAGGGGTTGTGGGAAGAACGGTTATGAAGATGCTTCAATGGGTGTGGGGGGAAGATAATGAGAAGATTTGGCATAATAAAGGCTAAGAAGAAGGTGGAGGGATTCAAGGGAGGATCCAAGGTGGCAAGGGTGGGGTGGAAAGGGGGCCACTTAATTAAAATATTTAAGTTATTTTAATCAAATGAATGGAGGGGACTAAGGCCAAGGGTTAGGATCGGGGTTTGAGGCGGACAAGGGGGAGAACCAAGGTGCAGACACATTTGCGGTGTCTACATTTGCCCCTTTTTGTCTTGTTGGTTGTTCTTGACGAACTGCAAGACAAAAACAAGAGTTGGTTGCCCCAGGAAAAGGATGAGGTGTTCCCCCCCTCAAAGCGATAGTCGAGAGAAGGGAACTGGAGATCGAGTGTCGATTTGACAGAGAAATGGATAGAAGAGAGTGAGTGAAAATGCTGCCATAGTCGTGATTGCACGTAGTCCACTTCACGGGAGGGTCAGGTCAAATTGTCGCATGTCAAGGGTCAAGGAGTGCCAAAATTGAAGTAATCGGGCCCCAGCATTTAGTTGTCTGCTGATCGGGTCACTCAATCTAAGCTGAAGCTCTAAATGGTCATCATGTTCCAGGTATCCCAGGCTCAGGAAGTGCTCCCAGAGACACAAAAAAGCCACAAGTAGTAGGGATCAACTGGCTTGCGATCCTATACTTGCGAAGGGTCAAAAATAGTCTGCGAATAATTCTGCTAACCAGCCGTGAGGTAGCATAAAGGCAAAAAACAACCAAGGCAAACGCTGTCTTGGAAGTGGTCGAAGGTCGAAGGAGAAACGCATGATCTCCAATGGTCATTGGTCAAGGGGATGGATGGACGAAAGGATGTGGCCGAGCGAACCTCAGAAAACATCCTGTGATCTGAGTGCTGCCTACATAGCCCTTGTGTGAAGGGCCTCAGGCCAATGTAGTTCTCCCTAAAAGGGAGGAATGGTCAAGGAAAATGATTGGTCTTGGTCAAAGGAAATGATTGGTCGTGATCAAAGTCACAGAAGAGAAGGTTTGTCCATCAAAGAGACGCACAAACGGGGGTGGTCGAGCTAACCTCAGAAGATGTGGTATCTGAGTGCTACCTACATAGCCCTGGTCATAGGGCCTCAGACCAATGTAGTTCGGACAAAGGGTCTAATGGATCAATGATTGGATGTGGTCAAGTGTCAAAATGATGAGGGTAAGATGATGCTACAGATGTCACAGTGGTCAAGAGGCTTTCATCCCTAGCAAGTTTCCATAGTCGTGATGGATGTATGCTAGAAATGAATGGAAGTCTATTTATGCTTCAGCAAGTATTGGTTTATGCTTAACATAAATTGGGTCTGGTCGGTAGTCTCCATGTGTATTGGTGTCCATAGAAACTATGTGAAATGGACTAGGATGGTGTCAGTTGAAAATGATGAAAATGGCTTGGTTAAAGATGAGCCGACAATTGATGTGGTTAAATGTGACCAAAGTGTAGAGAAAAGGTGAAAGGAAAATTGCTCTTTCATTGACAAGGACCAGAAAGGAAGCATAGATAGGGGTTATTAGAACCAAATCCCCGTTCATGCATTACATCGTTGACAAGTGTTGTGTTAGAGCGGTAATCGAATCACTTTGACATTAAAGTGAGCTCGAAGTCCCCTGAGCAGGTGATAGGAGGTGGATAGGGTAACCCAGTTTAAGAGCAGGAATAACCTTGCCCCTTTTTATAGGAGACCCTGAGACAACTACAAGCCAAGTCCATGACCCATTTTTTTTTTTTTTTTGGTGCAGGCTGATCAATGCGGGAAGCCTACATAGAGATGTCTTTTAATGTATGGTCATGTTGCAAAGCTGATCAATGCGGGAAGCTTCTAAGAAAGGATGTTGTTTGTAGCAAGATTTAGTCATAGCCATCCTTCGAGGGAGTGGTCTATATTTTTGCTTTAAATGTTTGATAAGTTGGCCTAGCTGTCCTTCAAGGGATCAGTCTAGTAATACAGCAATTATGTAGCTGTCCTTCGAGGGAGCAGTCTACATTTAGAGTGTTTTATGACCTGTTATGATATATTATTTTTGATATAATGGTTGACTGAAGTTTAGCCATGGATGAGCCTGTAGAGGTTTAAGGGTTCCCTTTTATTAGGACAAAGCATTACTGCTTGACAAAAAAGGGTTGACAAGTGTTAGGAAGCAGGGTTGATAGGAAAAGGAATGACAATGACAAGGGGTTGCTCAAGGGATGAGCTCAAGTAAAACGTCAAGTGATCGAACACTCGACTAACAGTAGAAATGGTCGAAGACGCAAGACATAAAAAGGGGTTCAAGGTCTAATAAGTCCCTGGGCCATGCTTGTATGTTATGATAAGGTCCAAGTCAATTAGGAGCAAACTTGCCCCAATTTGCTTCTTCCAAGATTGGTCAGGTGTTGATTGATGGCTGTGAAGTTGGTTGACATTATCGTTGATTGGTCGAGACTGGTTGAATGTTTGGTCGAGAGGTCTGGTTGATTGATATTTGGTTGAAGTTTGGTTGAGACTGGTCAAATAATTGGTCGGGGGTTGGGTCGATGGATACTTGGTCAAGATTTAAGATTAAATGAGTGATTGATATGTGGTAGAGACTGGGTTGAATAGTTGGTCGAGGTTTGGATGAAGGATGAATTCCCCCAGCGGGTAGGGAGAATGTTTGAAAGATTGGTTAAGGTCGGTTGAGGTTTAGTGGTCAGATGGATGGTATTAATGTTGAATAAGGGGGTCAAAGGTGGCAAAGGGACCACAGTCTGGCGTGGAGATCCTGATTTAGGTGATGAGGTTGGAGAGGCATGAGTCGGGGTTGATGTTTTGTCGAAGAGGTGGTCAATAGGATCCTTGATGAGAAGGGAATCCTTTTTCTGGTGTTGATGAGTGACAGCTTTGAGAGCACAACAATGCTTAGTGTCATGTCCCAGAGTGTGGTGATAGTGGCAGAATTTAGAATTGTTGAACCAAGAGGGTCTTGATCCGAGAGTTGATGGGTGAGGCGGTGTTGAAGGTTTGTTGATAACGTGGTTGAAAAGAGAGGTGTCATTCTCCAAACATCGGCGAATGGCAACCTTGAGGGCATGACAATGCTCCGTGTCGTGTCTAGGCGTGCGATGATACGCACAAATGCAAGTGTCATCGAACCATGGTGGTTTTGGTCTAAGAGATTTATATTGTCTAAGAGGCGGGAGGTTGATACGAGATGACTGCAATAATTGCCGTAAGAGCAAGGCATATGAACCTGCTAACGGGTCGGGATGTTTTATCGCAGTGAGGATTGGTGACGTTGGTTTGGGAGGCGAAGGAGGCATAGGTCGAGGGTTTGGATGAGATGTATGTCTGATGGGTTGAGAGAGTAATAGAGGCGAATTGCCTCTGTGAAAGATGGGAGTGGGAAGCACTCCTATTAAAGTGGACGGATGCGGGCCCAAAATAGAGGGCAATGATGAAGGTGGGAGATGAGTCCTCCGATGTGGTCTAGTGGTCTTCGTTGGTTTGGGTCGAGGGCCACCGTTGTGCGAGGCGAGGTTAGATATGGGTTTGGGTTTAGATGTGGATGGAGGTGCGCGAGATATAGCAATCTCAGGCAAAGGGCAGGAGGAAACCGTGACTGGGTCTTCCTCGGTTGAAATGGGTGGAGAGACTGGTTCTTCTCTTGGTGGAGAAGAAATAAGAGAGTGTGGCTCCTCAAGTGGGCAGAGGGCATGGATGATCGTGCCTTCTACTTGTAGTTGAGGAGTAGGCAAGGTAGGGTCTTCGGATGGAGATGGGCTTAATGGCGTTGATGTGGTCAAAGCGTCCTCCAATACAAGAGAGGTAGATGGAGGACTAGCAGGAGAAGAAGGTTCTTCATCCTGTGATAGAGAAATAGGGGAAGAAGGGTCTTTCACCTGTGAAGGAGGTTGGTCAGGGACAAGAGGCAAGATAGTGTTAATCATGTGAATGTCATGGTCTTGAGGGTCATTGGTCAAAGTCTGGACGTTGTTTTGAGTAGGCGGATGATTCGGAAATGGTTGTTTGAAAATGTCGATATGTTGGTTAGGAGGGGCATTCGGGTTATCTAAAATAAGATCCCCCTTGTCGATCATGTCTTGGACGATGTTTTTGAAATTTCGGCAGTTGTCAATGTCATGGCCTTGGACGCGATGAAAGGGACAGAAGTCGGCCTCCCTATACCATGTAGGGATGGCTTTTGAAGGGTCAAATTGAGGTGGTCGGATTGGAGGGAGATTGAGGACCCCCTGCTTGAGTAGTTTTTCCAAAATGGAAGCGTATGGTTCTCCAAGTGGAGTGTAAGAACGCTGAATGTACCGTTGTTGGAATTGTTTGGTGATGCTTGAAGATGTCGAAGGTTGAGATTAATTAATTGTTGTCAAGGATGGTGATCTAACGACCACAGTATTGGCCACTCCTTTGGGTTTGGAGTTGGCAGAAGAAGGTCTGGAAGAGGAATGGTCATTGGATTTTGCATTGGTATTACGCAATTTGACATTATCTTCTTCAAGGGCGCAGAGTTCAAGCTTTCGAGCCATGATGAAAGCTTCGTCAAAAGTGCAGAATGTCTGAATCCGCAAAGTAGAAGAGATGTGTTTGGCACATGCTTGAGAGAAGAGCTCGATGAGCTCAGGTTGAGGCAAAGAGAAGGAGAGCTGGTTGATTAGACCTCTCCAACGAGCGACAAAGTCGACTATTGATTCATCGTCAAATTACCTAATGGAGTAAAGGTCTGTGATCGAGACTTGTTTGGTGATGTTGATTGAGAAATGGTCAAGAAATAGTTGGGCGAGTTGAATGAATGAAAAGATAGAGTGTCTGGCAAAAGAACTATACCAGTCAAGGGCTGGGCCAGAAAGCGACATAGGGAACGTGCGTAAAAGCAACGCATCATCATGGGCAATAAGATAACAGGCATGTCTAAATGCCCGTAGATGTTGTTGTGGGTCTTCCTTACTCTGAAAGCGAGTGAATTTAGGAAGCTCCCAATGGTTAGGGTATGGTCGAATAGGGACGGAAGGATGGATGGGCTCGTTGTAAACCTAGTCATATGAAGAGACATTACTTGAACCGGAGATAGAAGCTTCGAGACTGGACATTTTATCCATCAGCATCTTAATGATGTCTGCTGACGGATTGGTGGATGAAGCGCCCCCTAGGTTGTAAGGTGATTGAAGGAGGCTAGAAGAGATATACGACGTAGTTGGTTGCGCTTGTAAGGGTGCAATGTATGGATGACTAGTCGCAGGGGCATAAGCAGAGGCTAAAGGTGGTTGCGTTATGAAGGTCGAAGGTATAAGTTGATTGGGCACCGCCAAAGGTGGTTGAATGGCAGCACTGGTAGAAAGATAGGTTGGCACTCCTACATTTGTGGGCGTAAGAGTATGAGGGGTCGAGACAATCAAGTTCTGATGTGATGTAGAACTTGGTTGAATTGCAGGTGGTTGAGGGGGTAATGGAACCCCAATGAAGGTCGGTCTAAAAATAGGCGGGGAGGCCAAACTTTGCGTATTGGCCATGGTTGGGTTAATAGTTGAGGCGAAAGGCTGAGTCATAAAGGGTTGGGTGGCGAATGGTGTGGATGTCATCGCCACGTCACCCGAAAGGTCTCGCGTTGGGTTTCTCGTGAGATAGTTTTGGAGGGCTACGGTATTGAGGTCCAAGAATCTCTCAAAATCTTGGTCCCCTTCAGGGATGATGGGAATTTGAGTCGGGGTCGGGGTCAGGGTCGGTCCTGTAGGAGTTCTTTCAGTCTCTGAGTGGAACTCCATGATAGGACTGGTTAGGGACGGGGTAGACGGAAGCAGTTGTTGGCTAAAGTGGTTAAGAAGAGAGTCCTGGTTCCAGAAACTGTGTTCTTGCAGTCTCAAAAAACCAGAATGTGGTTTTTGATAGAGAAGGGACAGGGTTTAGACTGCTGGTTTTGAAAAAAAAGGATAGTGACAGAGACCGACGTCGGTTTAAAAACCGATGTCGGTAAGGAAGATAGCCGACGTCGGTCAGATAACCGATGCCGGTAAGAAAGGAAAGCCAACGTCGGTGACAGAACCGATGCCGGTGACTGTCTTCCAGAGAACCAAAAGATTTTAAGATTCTTGGAAAAATAATGAAGAAAGCGTCACTCACTCAAAAAAATAGATGAGAAGAGAAGAACTGAGAGAGACAGACAAGCCTAAGCGATAAATCCTAGGAATTAACATTAGAATCTTGTGGCTTATGCCTTAGATGAATGTTTGGGGAGATTGGCTGTAAGAAAGGTCCTAGAAGAGGCAGTCTAGAGCTGGTTTCGGGTCTTGTTTTAGGTGCTCAAAAATTTGTGTTAGGGTCTAGTACGTGGCCTGGTGCTAAGGAGCAAGCTCCCCTCACTTCACGATTCCAGTGGTTAGCTGGTCTCGCTTAGCCAAGATATACCTCGCCTAGAGTTTATCCTCCGCTAGAGAACGGAGTGGGCTTCCCCCTTGGTGATGAAATCCAAGTAGGGTCACCGGGACAGGTAAGGTATCCGCTGGGGGATGAAATCCCAGTCGGGCCTTGTCTCAAGTAAGTTTTATGTTCGTTTTAGTGCATGTGGTCAGGTAGTGTAACATCAAGTGTCTATGATTTATTCAATATGCATTTAAGTTACTAGATGTGTACTAAGAAGATGCAAGCACAAGCAGAAATGAATGCAAAGTGTTTTAATGCCCAAGTCGAAATGTGATGTTTGTTATGAAGACAAGTTTGAGAAAGAGTTGAGAGTATGACGTTGGACTAGTCTAGAATGTGCAAGAAAGAAAAGAAAGATTCTTTTTAAATTCCTACTTATAGTGTCATTGAGAAGAAAAGAAGGAGGAGGAAAGGTAAGAACCTAATGCTCCTAAATGAATGAAGAAGAAAAGGAACCCAGGAGGAACCTAGGGTCCCACCAGGCGTGCCAGAATGTTTCTATCGCTAATTTGCTTTCTACATTCAAAAGATGAATAAAGAAACTAAAGAAATGGACAAGGCTAGAAGTACCTGGATAAAGACTGCGCACCATAATCCAGACGCTTGTGAGCACCCCTCTTTGGCTATGGAGGAATGACACCTGCAAAGAAAAGAAACTTGGACAAGAAGGCGTTAGATGGATAGGTAGTGGGTTGCCAAGCGAAAGCTTGTTCCCAGAAGTATGAGAACTTCCTTAAGGGAGGTCAACCCACTATTTTGATAAAAGATAAATGATTGATAAATGACAGAATGCTAAAATAGACTGAAATGATAGCAAACTGAAAGAGAAAAGAAAGCAAAGACTTACCTGGAAGACGCTGTCGACCTGGTTTCAGTCGCCGGCGTCGGTGGTTCTACCGGCGTCGGTGGTCAAAGGTGTCGATGTTGGTTAGTCTGCCAACGTCGGTGGAGGAAGTGACCGGCGTCGGTCGGGGCAGTGGGCTTGGACGGGATTTAGGCAGGCTCTGGTCGAGTCTGGACAGAGTCTGGTCTGGGCTTGGTTTGTGGACGGGTCTGTGAACGTACAAAATGGTCTGAGAGAGTCTGGTTTTAGTTGAAGGTCTGTGCAGAGGTCTAGGATAATGGACAAAATGTCGAAAAGGGACAGAGAGATAAAGGAGGCCAATCAGGGAGATAAGAATCCAGGTCTGCCTGGTTTGGTTAACAGTCTAGGTTGGGGAAAAGAAGTGCTGAATCTAGCATAATGAAAACACAAACAGAATACTTACTTGTGCCCTGCTGAAGAAAATGGTGTAGGTTGGTGTCCTGTTGCTGGTGATGCCGGATGTGAAGACCTGTTGCTGATGGAGAATCCCTATTGTCCATTTACAGAAGCTTGCTGTGTACCTGAGGGAGAGAGTCAGATTGATTGGCAGAGAGGTCAAGTGAAAGGACGAATACAAGGGTCTGATGCAAAGATTCAAGAGTTGGGACGCCCGAGAGAGATGCAGAGAGCCAAGAGAAATCTGCTTGCGAGCTCAAGGGGCCGGGGGCTGCAACGGATGCAGAAAGGGGTCTTGAAGGCTGCCGACGCTGGCAGTTTCACCGACGTCGGCTGAAGGGTCACCGACGTCGGCAGTGTCAGAATGGGGACAGAGATTAAAAATAGCCTCTGCCCATTCTTGCACGCCGCCGGATGAGGGGTTGTGGGAAGAACGGTTATGAAGATGCTTAAATGGGCGTGGGGGGAAGATAATGAGAAGATTTGGCATAATAAAGGCTAAGAGGAAGGTGGAGGGATTCAAGGGAGGATCCAAGGTGGCAAGGGTGGGGTGGAAAGGGGGCCACTTAATTAAAATATTTAAGTTATTTTAATCAAATGAATGGAGGGGACTAAGGCCAAGGGTTAGGATCGGGGTTTGAGGCGGACAAGGGGGAGAACCAAGGTGCAGACACATTTGCGGTGTCTACAGTTATGCAACACTACTATGTCATCCATCTAGCACTCAAGGATGGGAATAAGTCAAGATGGTTAAAGCTTCCCTTCACCTTTTTGGCTAAGTTTTTTAGGGATGCGCTCAATAGAATCCCCAACGCACAAATCCTTGATATCCTAGTCTAAGAGCTAGATGTAGAAAGCCAACAAATGAGAAATAGATTTCCTTGCATAGATGGAGGTGTGACAGAAGATGAAAAGGATGCCTTAGATCAGATGGATATTTATCATGTGCAAGAGGTAACGATCCTCATCTTCATCCATAGACTATACTATGTGATGAATCCTAGAAGAAAGGATGAAGGCATATGGTCTAGCATTGAGAAACAAAGATACCCCCCAATCCTAGTTGGGAAGGAAGAAACCCCCATGCCTTAGGAAAAGAAGAAAATCCCCATAAAGAAGAGGGGGAGACACTAAAATAAATAGAGGAGAGGTTGATGCTAAAGATAGCTTCAGAAGGGGAAGCCTCGGTGATAGAATCACACTAGAAACACTGCACTTCACATTTTGAGCCCCCGCAAGCCCAAAGGGGAAAAAGAAAGAGAAGGCCCATTCCCCTGTGATGGAAGAAGACACATCAAATGAGGGATCAAAAGAGGAAGAATGGGGACAAGGTACATATATTGAACCTAAGGATGTATAATCATCCCTTAGTAAATAATCCCCTTCACCTCCTCATGCGTAGCTAAAAAAACCAAGGTGTATGAGGCCAAGACCAAAAGGGCATGGGAGCTAAGGGAGAAGAAAGAGGAGATGTCCAAGGCAATGGAGCCCATCGGGGCCATCCAAATGGTAGAGGTAGAGGACTAGAAAAGTGAAGTAATGCATAAGACATAGAAGGAAAATATGAGTAAAGTAGGTGAAGCACTTGAAGAAGCAACTCCCTTCGATGCAGACCATGAAGAGGAATAGATGTTAAAGAAATGGAGAGGAATGGGCTTGGATCAAGGCCACATTGATGAAACACTCACCTTACACTGGAGGTGCAAGGAGTTGAGGGCCTCGAGCCTAACTCAAATTGATATTAACTAACTTGAGGATAAGGAAATGAAGAAGAATGAATAAAAGGCCAAGAAAGAGAGGATGGAGGAGGAAAGGGTAGAATGTGCCCATAATAATGAATGGGAAGTAAAAGCAACTCAAGAGGAAATGGCATGCATGCTAGAAGAATGGGAAAGAAAGAAAGGTTTTGCTAGTGCAGAGCCTAGGGAAGAAAAATTTGAGGCAGCACTCGACGTTAACACGCACATAACAAAGAAGTTGCATATAAAGCAAGCCCCAATTCTGAGAAGGTACCTAAGGAATAAAAGGGTGATACTAACACCTTAGAAAAAAATCAGAGGAAGAGGCACCACACCAAGAGAAAGATGAGGGGGAAAAGTCCATCGAAGAACCCTCGCAAGAATAAAAAGATGATGAGCCTAGCGTCGAAGAGGAAAGGTAGGAAGAGGAGATAGTTGAAGAAATGGGGACTGGCACTAGTGCCAATGAAGAAGAAGAGCTCAGGGAAGAAGCATAGGTTGAACATGAGAACCATGAAAAATCATAGATGGGATTCAAAAAGGATGGTGACTTCTACATGATGGAGTGTATGCCTCTAAAAACCACCATAACCTTTACACGCCACCAAGTCTTATGGGCCATGAGTTGTTACATGGATGAGCTAGAGTTTGAGGTCCTTGCAAGGGCCATCCAGTGTACCAAAAGCCCAGAAGAGAGCCATGACTGTCACTTGATAAACCCCCATGACCTAAACCTCATGTGCTTGGCCAATGTTTTGATCAAAATGTCAACCTCTATGGCACGCAAGAACATCCTCAATGATGTTTGCACTAACATTTAGAGAAAAAATGCTAAAGACATAGAGAAGGAGCTTGAAGAAACCAAACTCAAGCTTTGAAAATTTATTGAGCACATCGAGGAAGTAGAGCCTTCCCTCCATGATGACATTGACTACTATGGCATGAAGGAGGTTGACTACCTTTGCACACTCATTGAGCAGATGATCCCTAGGCTGAAGCTAGTGATAAAAGAAAAGGAAGACCCCTATAAAACTATAAGGGGTGAGCTAATGAAGAAAATGGAAGAAATTAAAGACCTCTTCACTAAGTTTGAAGGAGGCACTGAAGAAGCAAACACCATTTTTTATAACTTTATGTGATAGGGGAGATCATCAACGCATGCCTCAAATAGATAAAGGGGCAGAAGGATGTTTTTCTCCAACATTCCTTCATGATTTCAAGGATTGAGCACATGCAGGTGATAGTGCAAGTCAACTCCTTCAATTCCTAGTTAAAAATAAAACAACAAGACCTGGAGGTAGTATTTTGCACCTTCTAGACAAAGGCCAATGCATAGGGTGAACTCCTAGATGGAGGGGTTACAAGGGCAAAGGAAAGGCTGAAAGCCTTCATAAAGGAATTAGAAATCATAGATGTACTTGCTTTAGAGGAAACATTTATAGAATTGGATGGCACCATTGAAGAGTTGAGGGGCACCATCCAAGGCTTTGATATTTTTAAGGACTTACAGTAAGGTGTACTTGAATTATGTGCACCTAAGGTACTTCAAAGCTAGTTTGAGGTGGACTAACAATTTTTTATGGGGTGATGTTGGGTCCCCTTTTTGGTAAGACTTGGTATTTCACTAGCTAATACACATCCCAAAGCATGGAGACCCTTGGAGGAAGTGAATGACCCCTTTTTGTACACCTTGACACTGACTAGATCAACTCTTGGAGTCCCCATGCTAGCTAGTCAATGGTTGAAGAGCATTGCAAGACTCGAGGCATACCTACCCAGAACTACACATAGCAGCTCAAGGCTTAAGGAGCATGAAGGTTTAAGTAGTACAGTAAATAGGCAAACTACTATGACCAATAATCTGGCATGCACCTGATTGTCTTATATGGCATAATGAAGTTTACAAGCTCTTACCTACTCATCCTTCAGCTTGCACCTATCCAGTCAGCAAGAGGAGTGGCCAGCACCTATTTAAAGGTGACCTCCAAGAGCAAAAGAGGAGGATTTAGTTTTACAATGAAGCCCTGGTGAATTGAGGATCAATACTAGGAGTAAGCCTTTTAAATGACAAATGGAAAATGTAAGCCATGCTCGTCTGTGAGCCTCTGGCATAAGTAGAATTAGAATTGATTAGCAAAGGTTATTACTAGTTATTGTAACAAAGTAAGACATCAATGAATGAATATAAATTAATGTTGCTTTATGATAAATTGTTATAAAATGGTTGTGATGTTCTTTCCCTATATATTTTGTTGATGAGTTATGATCCCACCCTGGTAGTAAGTGGCACCTTCACGCCACTTAGCTCTTTTAACCACCACGAAGAGATCTCATGCTAAACGCAAAACCAACAACCTCAAGATGAATGGATACCCCCATGTGGACTCATTTTCCTGCATACACTAATAAGGCTCTAACCCTCCTCTGTTCAAGCTTGTGCTAGACTACCCTGTGAACCCCTTAAACCCTATATAACCCATTTTATGCAACATGATGCAACTAACCTAATGAAGACCTAGTCCCTTCACTATCATGATTCAGGTGAGTGCATAAGGTTCACACATCATGTGAAATTGATGCTAGCACATCAGTGTGCTTAAATGTTGTGCACCAGACCTTGCTCCCATTGCACCTAACTCCTTTGACCCTAAAAATACTTGATTACCAGAGTTGTGCACATGACCAAGCACTACGCCTACTTAAGTGACCTACTTTAACTACAATGAGTTGTGGATAGGCTAAAAAAAATATGCTGATTTTTGTTCCTTATCATTGCCATTTATAACCAATACAGTAGATATTGTTTTTCTCAATACAGTTCAAAATTTGCAGGGTACCCTTAAAATCATTGTAAGTGATCATGATCCTATCTTCACTAGTAAATTTTGGACTGGTTTATTTTCATGTTTGGGTACTCAATTAGTTTGTAGATTATCTTATCATCCTCAATCTAATGAGAAAACAAAGGTTTTCAACAAATTTATAGAAGGGTATCTCTATTGTTTTGTATCAGATAAACAAGAATGTTGGGTCCATTGGATACCATGAGTAGAATGGTGGTACGACACTTCCTTCCATACCTCTTATGAAATTTATCCCTTTATGTCACTTTATGGATATCATCCCCCATCCATCTGTAATAACCACCCCTATTTTTCCAATGAAAGAAACTTGCGAACTACTATGTCATATCAATTAAATTGCTTAATGATCAACATGGCATTTTTTCAAACACTTGACAAACTCCTTATTTGTTGTTAAACACTAATTTTCAATATAAATGTGCACATACAATTGCCTTATGGGCTGCAACAAATATTCAAATTTGTATTCAAAAATTAGAATGCTTAGATATGAAAATTTGATAGAAGCCTAGAAATTAGTGCTATAGTGACCCACAGAGGAAATGGCAGCCTTCCAGACCTCTAATCAGTGAGAATAAACAAGTAAACTTGATGCAAACACTGTTCACGCACTATAGTATCACTATTCATGGCACTGTAGCAATTTCACTATTCATAGGTTACTGTAGCAAAATCACTATTCATGTGCACTATAGCAAAAACACTATTCATGCACACTATAGCAAAACACTATTCATGGCTCCTATAGCAAATCATTATTCTGCCCTTCTTTGTTGTAAATATAATAAGCCCAATGTGTTTCCTGAATGAAAACACCATCAATCCTCTTGAATGTGTCTTTCAACAGTGAAAAGAATGCTAGCAAAGACAGATTTCATCCTCCAAGCTCGAAAATTAGATTTCCAAGAAATCTAGTAGCATAACATTAATCTCATCCAAAAACTCCCTAAATGGAAGCTCTTCTATTTCTTTTATAGAGTTCTCACAAGAGTCCATTCCTTTGTTTTGTCAATGTGGGATAAAACATAACTCCCTTTATGTAACTTATGTATCTGATGAATTATAAAATAAAGGGGATTCTTTTATTTAAATAATTCCCATAAACTATAGAATATGCATTAATAAAGTTAAATATTTAAATTTAACTTTATAAAAGAACTTCATTAATGCCCAATAAATCATATCAATGATAAATAAATATTTTTGTCAAATTTAAACAATTACCATCGACATGTCACTACCCCTAGAAGTCCAACCATGTCCATTCATGACTTACTATAAATATTAAGTATGCCCAAAACTGCCTTAAACCCCTCAAAAAGATATGCAACTAAAATTGTCTAAGCCAAATGGCCTCTAAGTCCCTTTAATGTCCTGGTTAGCCTATGGGACCATAGGGAAATAGGCTAATGACAACATCATGCTATGAATGTTAGAAAGGGTACATTACATTCCACCCTTCCCAAAATTGCTTGTCCTCAAGTAATTTCAACTCTAAATGTTGTAATATCTGCTCATTTTCCCAAGTAGCATCCTCCACTAGTAGGTTCCTCCACTTGACTAGGTACTCCTTGATGACTCTCCCCCTGAGTGTTCTCTCCCTGGTATCAATGATGGCTTTAAGAATCAATATCAACTTACCCTCTTCATCTAGAGGGGTCAAATCTACAGATAGAACATCACTATGACCAAGCACTTTCTTAAGCTTGGAAACATGGAACACATTATGCACCTTGCTATCTACTGGTAACTCCAATTCATATGCCACCTCGCCAATGCGATGAGTAACTCTGAATGGCCCATAAAATCTTGGTTTCAACTTCTCTGCTCCACTCTTCTTAAGTGTAGACTGCCTATAAGGTTGAAGTCTCAAGTATACCATATCCCCAACCTCAAAACTACATTTCATCCTATGTTGGTCAGCATATAATTTATGTTGATTCTGAGCCTGTTGCATATTTTCCTTAAGTGATCTCAAAATATCTTGTTTGTCTTATTTCGTGCACTTGGTACCCTGCTATCTCTAAAAATAATATCTATGAAGCGAGGAGCTTCATACCCATATAACGCCATGAATGGAGACATCTTGAACGTCATGTGATAGGTAGTATTATAACAATACTCACCTAAATAAAGCCACCTGATCCAAGCCTTTTTCTGCCCTGATACATAGCTTTGCAAGTACCCCTCAAGCCACTTATTAACAATCTCTGTCTGCCCATCTATTTGTGGGTGATAGCTAGTGCTAGGAGTGAGCTCAGTGCCACTCAATCTGAAAAGTTCCTACCAAAATAAGCTAAAAAACTTATTATCCCTATCACTGACTATGTTCTTAGGCATCCCATGAAGCCTAAACACCTCCCAAAAAAACAAGTCTACCACCTGTGCTACTGTGATGGTAGATGTAATAACAAAGAAATGAGCATATTTAGTTAATGTGTCCACCACCACATAAATACAATCTCGACTCTGCACCTTGGGTAGGCCTATGATAAAATCCAAATCCATTGAAATGCTTTCCCATTTCTTGTTAGGAATGGGTAAAGGCTGTAGTAATCTAGCTGGAGGAGTATGCTCATCTTTGTTCTGTTGGCAAACTAGACATTCTCTAACATATCTCTACACATCATCCTTGAGTCCTTTCCAAGTAAACCTCTCACGAATCTATCGATATGTTTTGAATAACTCAGGGTGTCCAGCCATAGGTGTGTTGTGGAATGTCCTTAAGATAGTACCTTTGATGTGAGAAGAATGTACCAAATAAATCCTAGCCTTGTATAGGATAAGGTTGTTAACCACCACATATCTATTGTCATATAGAGATCCCTCTATCAAATTAGCTTCCCATTGATCCTTAGCATATTCAGATATTATGTTCTCCTTCCAGTCTGTTGAAATCTCAACTAGGGAACATACATGTGGTCTCCTAAAAAGTGCATCAGCCACTACATTCTTCTTCCCTTTGACATACTCAATGTCAAAATCATATGCCTATAATTTGGTGATCCACTTCTGTTGCCTATCATTAAGATCTCTCTGGCTCATGAAATATTTTATATTGTTATGATCTATTTTAATCACAAATTTACCTCCAACTAGATAAGACCTAAATTTGGCCAATGCATGCATTATGGCCAACATTTCTTGATCATATATAGAGTAGCTCTTCTCCACTCCCTTTAGCTTCCTACTCTCAAAAGCAATAGGATTTCTTTCCTGCATTAAGACTGCACCCACCCCATCCCCAGATGCATCACACTAAAGCTCGAATGGCTTGGAGAAGTTTGGAAGTTCTAATACCAGACAAGATTTCATCAATTGTTTGAAGTGCTCGAAGCACTTATGAGTTGCCTCTATCCATACAAAGGCTCCCTTCTTGGTCAAATTTATACATAGAGTTGTTGTCTGTGAGAACCCCTTCACAAACCTCATGTATAAACCACATAGACCAAAGAACCCCTTGAGTTGGGTAAGATTAGTAGGAGTAGGCCACTCAACTATAGCTCTAATTTTTTCTGGGTCCACCCTCACTCCATCCACACTAATGATGTGCCCAAGGTACAATAATTTTGTCATTCTAAATTCACATTTAGATTCTTTGGCATGAAGGGACTCATTCTCAAGTATGCTCAATACCTCCTCCAGGTGTTGCAAGTGCTCCTCCCATGCCCTACTATATATCAGGATATCATCAAAAAATATAAGCACAAATTTCCTTAACTGACTCCTGAACACTTGGTTCATACAATTCTGAAAAGTAGCTGGAGCATTGGTTAACCCAAATGGCATGACCAAAAACTCAAAGTGGCCATAATGGCACCTAAAAGTTGTCTTCCCTACATCCTCTGCTCTCATTCTAATCTAATGGTACCCAGAGTGTAAGTCTATCTTCAAGAAGCAACATGCACCATGTAACTCATCTATTAGCTCATCTATTCTCAGAATGGGGTACCCGTTCTTGATTGTCTTTTTGTTGAGAGCCCTGTAAACTATACACATATGCATTATCCCATCTTTTTTCTTTACTAGGACCACTCCTAAGGCAAATGGACTTTTGCTAGGCCTAATGTGTCCCATCTCCAACAACTCCTTTATTGCCTTCTTGATCTCATCCTTATGCACCTTAGGATGATGATAGGGGTGGTAATCACAGGCTTCACCCCCCTTCCAATTCAATCACATGCTCTATTCCTCTCTCTGGTGGAACACCTAGTGGAATGCTTCTAAATACCTTTGTATGTTTGGATATGACCTCATGAATGTCTGGATGGTACTCCTTAACTTGTTACTTTGTAACTATAGGCATGATCATACATTCTGCTACCCACTCTATCTGGTCATTTCTAAACAAACTTTCCATCCTCCTAAGTGAGACTACTCTAAGTCCCCCATCTGATAACCCTCTAAGAACCACTTTCTGACCCTGGTGCTCAAATCTCATTTCCAATTTCTCCAAATTGAAGGTGAACTCCACTAGAGATCTCATCCATGTCATGCCTAGGATGACATCATTATCTCCCATGTCAACAACATAGAACTTGCCTACCATGTCATAGTCTCTAATCTGCATATGAAGATCAGGGATCATCTGAGTACTAAGAAGCTTGTCTCCACTAGCTACCATCACTCTGAATCCCTCATGTTCCTCAGTCTGAATTCCTCACTTCTTCACAAATATTACATCAATGAAATTGTGGGTGGCTCCTATGTCTATCAATGAAACAACTTGCTGCCCCTGAATCACACCTCTTACCTTGAAGGTTATTGATGGTTTAGTGCTGGTAAGTCAGGTAATGGTCTTAACTTCTCTAACCTCCTCTACCATAGTCTCTTCTTCATCACTACTTTTTGAATCTAACTAGTGCTTTGACTCTTTTGAAGTTGATTCTTCAGTAGAAAAATACTCTAACTATTTTGCCTTCACCTTAACCGTACACTTATGCGAAGGGTCCCATGGCTCTCTGCAATGAAAACAAAGTTTTTTCCTTCTAAGCTCATTCAACTAATCACTGTCAAGTATTTCTGAATTTGCTCATGGTGGATGTGATTCATTTTGTCTCTTATCCTTTTCTTTTTTCTATGGGAAACTCTTAGACTAAAATCATTTTTTTGAACTAGAAGCCTCCATGTCCCTAGCCTTCTTAATATCCTCCTGTAGTGTAGGTGGGTTGAGGGCCTTAATGTACCCTCTCAATGGATCAGCCAATCCATCCATGAAAAGCACCATAAGTCTCCTCAGTGATATATCTGTGACTAATACTGAAAGTCTCTGGAACTCAGAGATATAGTTCTCTAATGGTCCCCATTGTTTCAACTATGCCAACTCCTTAAAATGCAGTTCTGGATCCTTCCTATCAAACCACTAACATCCTTGTGCAATGATAGACATGAAATACATCTTAATTTACATACTTATGCTCAGAATATATTACATTCTAATGTTATGTATGTACATTATAATGGATTATCATGTAGTTATCATATATGTTCCAACTAACATGCATTTTTCAAAGCTTTTTATTTTAAGGATAGTTATTGCATAAGTTTAATAACTCCCCTTTAAAAAGGGGCATTCAGTCAACCTTCACAATCAACATACATTTAGTCCATCAAACATAATGTAATGAATTTAGTATCATCTAGTTTATTACAAAATAATAAACAAAACTATAAACAGTCTTTAATATAAACATACCATCTGAGTAAGAATTATATCTAGACTATAAGTTACTCAATACCACAAATTAACTTGAAATGTTATCTCATCCATGAAACAAACATTGTAAACTCAACATAAGAAGTGATTTTGATCATGTCCCATAGTCACCATGCCATGGTGCCACCACTCATGTGCAACTCCATCAAGGTGTATAGCGGCATATTTAATGGCTTCTTCTTTGGGCATAGGATTAAGCTGAAGATAGGTATCCACCTTTTGCACCCAAGCTCATGCCCTAGTCTTACCAAAAGCATCAAAATAAGGTAGAGACAATTTCCCTACTTTCTTCCATAACTCAAAGTTTTGGTTCCTATTTCCTACATGAGGCATCTGTCTCATCCTTACACAATATAGTCTCATAAAGATATAGCTGCTTGAAATTTAGGTCCTCCACTCTCCCAATCTCTTCTAAACTGGTCCTATAAATCTATGATCTGAGGTTCATTGGCAGGGGCAGGCTGTGCTGGTGCCCTAGGTGGGAAGGTAGGTAGAAGCAGTCTAGAGCTCATCATTCTAGTGGGTTGAGCTACATGGCCCAAGTTGTCACCTACATTTCCCCCTCCATTACCTCCATTTCCATTTGTCCACCATTATTACCTCCATTCTAATTAATGCCACCATTATTTCCAACTCCTCAGTTGTTCATGTTAATACCCAACTGGCGTGCCATCATCTGTGTCAATAGGTCCAATCGTTGATTTTGTTGTGTTATTTGATATGTTAATTGTTGTCCCTAAACTAGTGTGTCCAATAAATGTAGAAATTTCTCCTCACCTGGGTCTTGTCTCTCACCCATATTGTCAATGTTTTATTCTCCTATAGTTCTATGTTCTTTTAGAGCCCCTTATTCCTCTGAACCTATATTTATTACTGCTCTGTTCCTTCTTATGTTGTAATGGTGAGTGAAAGGTTGCTGATCAAAACCCGACATGTCCCTATTTATACATTCTTTAACCCTTCAGGATGGTAGGATTTTCTGCTCTGATACCACTGTAATAACCACCCCTATTTTTCCAATGAAAGAAACTTGTGAACTACTATGTCATATCAATTAAATTGCTTAATGATCAACATGGCATTTTGTCAAACACTTGAAAAACATACAACTATACATGCAAAACTTGAAACTCCTTATTTGCTGTTAAACACTAATTTGCAATATAAATGTGCACATACAATTGCCTTATGGGCTGCATGCAACAAATATTCAAATTTATATTCAAAAATTAGAATGCTTAGATATGAAAATTTGATAGAAGAAGCCTGGAAATTAGTGTTGTAATGACCCACAAAGGAAATGGCAGCCTTCCAAACCTCTAATCAATGAGAATAAACAAGTAAACTTGATGCAAACACTGTTCACGCACTATAGCAGCACTATTCATGGCACTGTAGCAATTTTACTATTCACAAGTTACTGTAGCAAAATCACTATTCATGTGCACTGTAACAAAAACACTATTCACGCACACTATAGCAAAACACTATTCACAGCTCCTGTAGCAAATCATTATTTTGCCCTTCTTGGTTGTAAATCCAATAAGCCCAATGTGTTTCCTGAATGAAAACACCATCAATCCTCCTGACTGTGTCTTTCAACAGTGAAGAGAATGATAGCAAAGAGGGATTTCATCCTCCAAGCTCGAAAATCAGATTTCCAGGAAATCCAGTAGCATAACATTAATCTCATCCAAAAACTCCCTAAATGGAAGCTCTTCTATTTATTTTATAGAGTTCTCACAAGAGTCCATTCCTTCGTTTTGTTAATGTGGGATAAAACATAACTCCCTTTATGTAAGTTATGTATCTGATGAATTATAAAATAAAGGGGATTCTTTTATTTAAACAATTCCCACAAACTATAGAATATGCATTAATAAAGTTAAATATTTAAATTTAACTTTATAAAAGAACTTCATTAATGCCCAATAAATCATATCAATGATAAATAAATCTTCCTATCAATTTTAAACGATTAACATCGACATGTCACTGCCCCTAGAAGTCCAGCCATGTCCATTCACGACTTACTATAAATAGTAAGTATGCCCAAAACTGCCTCAAACCCCTCAAAAAGATATGCAATTGAAACTGTCTAGGCCAAATGGCCTCTAAGTCCCTTTAATGTCCTGGTTAGCCTACGGGACCATAGGGAAATAGGCTAATGACAACATCATTCTATGAATGTTAGAAAGGGGACATTACACCATCACATCATATTTGAAAGTGTAAATCAATGTTTAAGTTGTTGAATAACACATTTAACATCAACAAGAGGTAATAGCTAGTTTAAGGAAGAATTTAGAAATGACACAAAATAAAATGAAGCAACAAGTTAATCAACATCGTAGTGAGAGGCATTTTGATATCAGTGATTGGATCTTTGTGCACTTGTACCCATATAAGTATATGTCTTTGAAGCAACATAAAAAGGTTAATAAACTTTATTCTAAGTATTATGGTCATTATCAGATCTGGTAGAAAATTGGTAGTATGGCATACAAGTTTGAGCTACCCCAATCCAGTCGCATACATAATGTATTTCATGTTTCTTTCCTAAATAAGGTCATTCAGCAGAGAGTTTATACTTAGACTGAGTTACCTAAACTAGATGAAGAAGGCAAAGTCATTCTAAAACTTAAGGAGATCTTTCACACACACACAAAAAGGATACGAACAAGAGAGCTTAAGGAGTATTTGATCAAGTAGAAGAGTCTAAATTGTGAAGATGAAACATGGGAGGATTAATATTTCCTAAAATAACATCCAAAGTTGATTCAACATTAAGGGCAACATTATTTTTAAGGGAAGGGGCATGATGTGCCCTTGATTTGTAATGCATCTAGGGATATGTGTGGCTAAATTATGGCTTACATACCTTTCATATTATCTTATTGCATTTTTTTATGTTCTTAGTATGGTTGGTCTATGGAATAACCATGGCTAAGTAAAGTATATATAGGAGGTAGTGGTTAGTCTTTTATCATCATACAACGAATTTTTTTCTTATTGCATTGTTATGGAGGTTCCCCCTTTGAAGTGACTCAGTCATAATCATCAAGTATTCTGCTCTTTTTTTAATTATTAGTGTGGATTTAATTATTTTGCTCATTATTCTATGATACATTATTCTATTATTATTAAACATTTAAGTAATTTCATTACAAATTTTGGGTTGGTGAATGATTATGAGGTCCCCCATTCATATGTTTAATTCCTACCTAGTCCCCTACAGTGTGTGGTCATGAAAATTTTGGGATTGAAGATGGAAAAGTGTGTAAAATAATGGAGGATGGATGAGTTAAGTTAAGGCTTTTGGGTGTGTTTGTTTAGATACTTTTGTGTCAAAATGTGCATTATGAGTTGTCTAGGCACTTCATTTTTCCTTGTTCAAAAGGAAAGGTTTGAATTGTGAGAATGACTCTTGTTGTCAATATGATAATTGTGGCTCTTTGGGTCTTGCGTGGTCATGAATGTTGTAGAGTAAGTCTATTGAAAGTTTGAAAGGGGTTAGAATTAACTTTGGTTTAGATTTCTTGCATGTATAGAGTTCATGGTTCCGTTGATGGTGAGCAGGTGTCTAATCTACTTTTTTGACTAAAGTATCTACCCCGAGGAATTTCAAGGTCATGTCTTGATTTTTTTAAGGATTGAAGAGTTTTGAGGTCCAATGAATTTTCATGGTTTTAATTTTTGTTCTTCCACTTTTTCTTTTTTTATAATGCTACTATGCTTATCTGATAGTCTGTGTGCAATATGGATGAAAAATATGGCATTCCTTTTGGTCCCTTTGAACCTAGGTACTATGCATGTCTAGTTTTTAAATAATCAATAGAGAAAGACAAGAAATTTGTGGGGGGTGGTTGTATCAAAATAGGGGAGGTTGGACCAAATATGGAAAAAATTAATAGATGAGTTTTGCACAACATTGTATAGTCTGATATAACATGATGTGATTAGAACCTAGCTAATGTATTGTGTTAAAATTGGAAGGGAGCTAGATGTGAAACATGTCAAAACTTTTTGAGAATGCATCAAAAGGGTGATGCAATATCTTGGCTCTACTTATAGTAAGAGGAATGATTTTGACCACCCATGACATGCCCTACACCATCATGG
Organism: Torreya grandis; assembly: GCA_037957365.1. NCBI lineage: Eukaryota > Viridiplantae > Streptophyta > Pinopsida > Cupressales > Taxaceae > Torreya > Torreya grandis. The sequence continues at coordinate 506,975 of JARHVA010002141.1, forward strand.
TTGGGATCACTGGCACCTCTTACTAGTTGAACCAAATATGTTAGTTTTAGATGTTAATAAAAAAATGACCATAAGAGATTGAGGTGTGGAATGAGGAAAGTTAATAAGTAGGTTCAATATCTTTAATCGCATATAAACATCATTATTGCCTCGAGCTTAGTCACCCTTCTTCATCATTCCCATCTTGATGACCTAGACTTGGATCATAAGGAAGCAAGACCTATCAAAACCATTATGATCGACTAATTGATTTTAGTATCTTAATTTTTTTGTTGTTGAAAAGTTGTATAAATTTTCACAATGGTCAGGGGCTTGTGTAATTTTCCCCTACCCTATGTATGCTATTTATTATCTAGATTATAACCTATAAACTAGATGTTTAAGTAATTAAAAGCATATTTTTTAGTTTGAAGATGGTATGTTGGTCGATGATCTAAATACTCATAGTCCCACACATCGTTGTAAGAGATTTGGAATGCCTCATTTGAAAAATATGTGTGATGAGCTCTAACCTTGAGTTTTGCTTGATTGGATTGTTGATAAGTTCTCTTTGAAAGTGGAATTTTTCATTGATGATTCGTCCTTTGAACGCTGATTGGTTTGTTTATAATTTTTTTGTGGGTGGTTGTTGTGATGATAATAGTTTAAAGTCCAGGACTGAAGATTCTTTTCACTGCTCTCTAGTGTGTTTTTTATTGGCATGATAATATGCCTTTCATTTTGGGTTTCGTCAAGCTTTGGCTAGAAAATCTTGCACTGTAAGGTTAGGGCCCTCTAAGTACAAATAATTATACATATTAAAAATTGAAAACGCATCACCATGTCTATTGACCGAGAAAATAGATAAATGTAGTGGTGAAATAAAAAAAGGACAACCAACTGGGATTCACAACACATAAACAACCCTTGGGAGATTTCTACATCTTATTATTTCATTGAACTTTGGTTAGAAAATCCTATGCTATAAGGTTAGGGCCCTCTCACTACAAATAATTCTACATATTTTAAATTGAAAATGCATCGCCATGTCTATTGACCGAGAAAATAAAGGAATGTAATGGTGGCATAAAAAAAGACAGCGAATTAGAGTTCACAATGCATAAAAAACACTTGGAAAAATTTGACGTCTTATTATTTCACTGAACTTTAGCTAGAAAATCCTATGCTATAAGGTTAGGGCTATCTAACCACAAATAATTCTACATGTTTTAAATTGAAAGCGCATCACCATATCTATTGATCAAGAGAATAAAAAAATATAATAGTGAAATAAAAAAAATAACCAATTGACATTCATAATGCAAAAAGACTCGTAAACAACCCCATGAAAAATTCTACATCTTACTTCCCTAAAACCATTCCTTGAATTATCCAGAGATAAAATGCAAACTACCCCAGTAATATATATAAGAAAGTGGGTTAACCCACTTGGCAAATCCCTGTCCCCCATCTGGGTCCAGTGGCACCATATGGAAAATAGATCATTCACCCCTAGTCAATCAAACAAAGGAAACTTGTTGAATACATAGCACAAGAAGACAAAGCAAACTCCCCTATGCCCCCCTATGCCCCCCACCCCAGAGATCGCGTAACCCTAGTTAAGGGAGTCTAGAGGAGGACGTCACAAAGTGGCCTTTGGATACCCCAATGGACAGAATGGCATGTGCAAAATCTAATATTATCACCAAACCCATGCACGTTGATTAAATAAAGTTCGTTCCAGATACGTCACTACTACAAACGGGCCCACCGGAGGTTCCCGTTCCGTTGTGCCACCGCCCCGTAGGGGGAGAGGAAGCGGTGAACGGACGGAGCGGAGAACGGACGGAAGCGGTGTACGTAACCCACATGCTGACAAAAGCAAAGCCACCCGACCGTCCCGTCCCCGTCCCGTAGAGGCCCCTTTGGATTTATTTGGGCACGTTCTGTAGCTGTCATAGGACCGTGCACCTGCGGCTTCCCCGCCTGTCCGCTTGGCCCCACCATTTTCCCCTTTACCCTACAAGTTGCTTAATTTACCGTCCCCCCGCCCGCCGTCTGTTTTAACCGAAATTTATGTGCTGCAATTCACGACAAAATGCTGCTATTTCCCGCTTGATTTAGAGACGGGTCGGAAGCTTCCGCCACCTTTCAAACAGACGCTAAAATTTAGCCGAAAGCTAAACGTTGCTGTGAATTTAATAGGTCGAGGTTTAATTAAGGTGCAGGCTATGTTTAAATTAAGCAGGGAGGGGTTAGCAGGAGCAGGGAACATACTGCAAAGACTGGATGGGTTAATCTTGATGTGAATTTTGATGTGAATGTGAATGTGAAGGTGAATGTTAATGCCAATAACAAAGGCTGAGGCTGAGGCTGAGGCTGAGGCATTGTAACAGAGGCTGACATTATTGTTTGGTCCAACATTCATGGCTGTCATGTAATCTTATCTGATTTTGCACTGACTGTGTACCACCTCCATGACAGTTGTTCAGTCAACACCCACATGTGTTATATCAATGGCTCTGCAGGTTGTATGTGAGCTGTTTTGTAGCAGGTTTTAGTGATCCCTAGCCTTTAAGGTAAGTGCCATGGATTATGTTTCAGTAGAGCAGCAAGATTCTTCTGAGTCAATATAGATTTGGGTAAGGAAAAGTAGTGTTTTTCTCATGATGGCCGGCCCATGGGTATCTTTATAGGTCTCGGTTTCAGAAGCCATGAAAATATAGTGATTGCATGAAGAGATTGGTGTGTGGGGGCACTAGATCCCATACCTATAATTGAAGTTCATGATACCTAGTGTTTTGGTAGTTAGATGCAATTTTTTCTAGAGAATAAATTGGTGACTAGATTTGATTTACATGATGGGATTGTTGGACAGGCATTAGTCAAAGCAATAATAACTGCAGATGGCTACTTTAATAATGTGTGGTTTGATTGTTAGGAAGAGTTCATGATTTTAGTGCTATTGGTCCTGGAGTGTAGTTTGACAAAAGAAAGAATTCTTCATTGCTTTTTGCAGGTCTGGATCCCGTGAAATGGATGCATATGAAGCTACGAGGATTGTGTTCTCCAGGATCCAGAGCCTAGAACCAGAAAATGTATCCAAAATTATGGGGTATTTGTTGTTACAGGACCATGGTGAGAAGGAAATGATTAGGTTGGCTTTCAGCCCGGAGACATTGATTCAGTCCTTGATTGTTAAGGCTAAGAAAGACCTTGGTTTAATACAGCAGCAACCACAGCAGCAGCAAGGATCTCCTGCAGTTCAGTCCTATATATCAAGAATCAGTCGTCACAATTTACCATTACAGCCTCTTCAGATATCCCAGGTTTCCTCCAGAGTTTTCCCTTCTCCAACTGCCCTCTCACCTCATGCACCTCCATGGGGATCCTCTCATATTAATTCTCCACAGACTAGGACCCTGTCAAACAATTTTCATGTACACCCCAACGAGTTGCACCCTAATACTACTACTACAAGTAGTGTAAGCGTTAGTGCTAGTACTAATAATGGGTATCTTAATTTCAGTCTACCAGATCAAGTTAACAAGCTTCCATTTATCTATAACATGGAGCATCCTCATGGGCTTACAGATTCGGAGTTTCAGTTGCAAGATCAGATTTCATATCTCACTGATTCTATAGATTCTCCCAACTCCCATCCCAATTATCTTAGCTATCCAGAGATGCTAGCTTATTGCAGTGGAAACCAAGTATTGAGCATGGATCATATGAGCCAAACAGCTAACAGTGGTGTTATGTCTCAACGGCCTACTTCAATTGCTGATATATGCAATATCAGTAGCAGTACTCCAGATGCAGCAGGTGGATCCATTTTGGCTTGGAAGCCATGCGTGTATTTTGCTCGTGGGTATTGCAAGAATGGGAGCAATTGCAGGTTTCTTCATGGTGGTAGTGTGAGGGGGGAGATTGATTATACAGATGATGTCATGGGATCGAGTAATGGGTCACTGGAAAAGTTGGATTTGGAATTGCAGGAGCTGCTGAGAGGAAGGAGGTCACCTGTTTCTCTACCTCAGCTCTACAATGAGAGGTTTGGGAAACCTCCGCAAGCTGAAATAAGCCCGAGGTATGAAAGACTCGGTTACATTCTAACCATGAAACATACTGTTACTGTGATCTATGGGTGCTTTGAGTATAATTAGGTCCAGACTCTCAGAGCAAGTTTCACTTCAATTTATTAGGATTAGGCCATTGTAGAGCGCACGGGAATTGTTATGGTTTCCAATTGTATTATAGCATGTATTTTATTAAGTGCAGGTACAGGGGTGAACGAGACCTTGATCGCAGCTTAGCTCCCGCCAATCCTGGATCTCGCCAAATTTACCTGACTTTCCCCGCTGAGAGTACCTTCAAGGAGGAGGATGTATCCAATTATTTCAGGTAACATATTATTATTGAATTGCAGATTCAATGAGCTGAGCAATATTGTAAATTGTAATCTATTGTTCTTAAGATTTCCTGTGTTGTATAATATTTTCTGGACTATTATAAGTTTTTACTTCTGGACTCCAAACATCAGAAATAAAAATTTATACACAGTCGTATCCAGAAAATATTATACAATGTCTCCTATCTGAGAAATAAATCTAAAATCTCTAATTTCTTATGTTGTTCATCGTTGCTGTGTTTTTTGAGCAGCATTTTTGGGCCGGTGCAGGATGTGAGGATTCCCTATCAACAGAAGAGAATGTTTGGGTTTGTAACATTTGTGTATCAAGAGACTGTTAAAATCATTCTGGGTAAAGGAAATCCTCACTATGTCTGTGATGCACGAGTCCTTGTAAAACCATACAGAGAAAAGGGATCCAAACTAGTAGAACGGTAATATAATCATCTCCAACTGTGCCTGAAATTCATATTTAATTTGCTTCTAGAATTATGTTGTATAGTTGGTTGGATTGGGTAGTTTTTGTTAACATGATTTTGTTAAACTGGGTGTGTTTCAGGAAGTATTCAGGCTACATGACGACTCAAAATATGGATATCAGGGACTGTAATTTGCATCTCGGTGAGTTCTTATTCTTATCTCTTGAAATATTTTGGGTCGAATTGGTTTAGAATTTCAGTCAATTAATCTAGGAGACATGATTTGAGAATTTCAGGTCCTCCAAGATTGATAGAAAGCAACTCAGATGCAATTAGAAGGCAGTTAGAAGAACAAGAGCTGGAACAAGCCATTGAACTCCAAGCCAGAAGATTTGCAGAGTTGCAGCTGGTTGACAGACATGGATCCAAACTTTCTCTGCCTCAGAAAAGCCATGAAAATCAGCTCTCCAATGGCCCAAACCATTCCGAAGAGGAGGCAACAGCTTCAGAAGGTGATTAATAATGATAGAAATCGATTTTTTTAGTTACTGTGTACTTACTTCAATGATTACACATTTTCTAATTAATTTTGTGGTGCAGATATCAGTAGCTCCGCATTAGCGGATCATTTTGCTTATCTGCTTCAGGTGTTAGATAGTGATCCTAACTATGAAGAACGCCCAAAACAAATCGACCACCATCAGGACAGGTAAAAGAAACAATTAACTGTATTGCAAAATCGTTCCAGATTTTTTTTGACAGTCCATCTAAATTCCGATCAAATGGATGAACTGTCAAAAATCTACTGTTATTTTGCAAGAGACTTACAAGGCTTACAATGTAAATTATCAGTAATACTGCCATTATTTTTTCTCCAGATGTCCCATCACAAATGGTGCAATCAGAATGTAAAGACTGGGAGCCAATTAAGGTGAGATGCCAGAATAGTAGATTGGCTAAATTTCCTTGAACAACGTTACAAGAGTTTCAGGGATTCAACGAGAGCCTCTGGTAAAATTGCAAACAGATTCACAAAATCGACTTTCTGTTTCCCACCACATTTTGTGATGATGAATCTTGATAATGGATCATAAAGTGTAGTCTGAAACATCAAAGACTTTCTGTTTCTTATATTTTGTGATGATAAATCTTGATATTGGATCACAAAATATAATCTGAAATATGACTCTTTTTTGTTTCTTACCACATTTTGTGATGATAAATCTTGATAATAAATCACAAAATGTAATCTGGAACATCGATTTTTTTTAATCTTTTTCACAATTTTTCCAGAAACTCTTATTAATCTATACTGTTAAAAGAGAGCAAGAAAAAATTAATTTTATTGCAAGAACTAAATCTTATGCAATCTGGTTCATGTTGGCTGCAGATACTTATTAAAACCATTTAGACCGTCTCGATGGGCAGATTTATCAAACATTCAAAAAATTTATAGAGATATTTATATTATGTATTTGTTTATGCTATGGATACGGATGTATACGAAATGGCAGCAGGACATTTATGGAAACAAAAAGGGGACTTTGCATGTCTGCAACTGAGTTTTTGAACTCAATGCATCATACACACGAAGGGGACGGTCGACTCGAACAGGGTACTGGCAGGTGTACGTACCCAAGTCTTCAGAAGGAAAAGAAAAGTCTACGACGCTATACAATTTACAGTGATGTATTTGGATGAAATTGAGAAAGAAGAAAAGGTAGGGCTCTTTGTAATGGCAGGCAGTCAAGCTAGTCAGTCTGGCAGGCGGGTAATTCATTAAAGAAAACAACCGCTGCAGCAGCAAATTGAGATAACAACCCAAAAACAAAATGTGTACAGCAATACACAACCATGCAAATACAGAGAATTTCATCCGCTTATACTTGTATCAATTCAATTCTGTATTACTGCTACACTTTATAACAATTTCATAGTACAATTGAAGAGACTGAAAAGGAAAAAAACAAACACTCCCAATTGCATTTTTCCGATTTAACCTCCTTAATATATAATCAATCTCTAGAGATTCCATCTAAGTGAATATTCATTCTCAATAGATAAAAATATTTTGAATACATTTTTTTTACAAAATATTGTAATTAGAGGAAAATAATTTATTCTTTCAACTAGTCCTCATGCTATTCAAGTAAATAATAGATTTTATGCTTTCACAATCTATACAAATATATAGTTTTCCAAAATACTGTATCTCTTTTTTGACTCAAGTTTTCGGATCACCCATCATGAAAATCTCTAATCAATCTCGCGAGATTTCATCTAAGTGAATATTCATTCTCAATAGATTAAAAATATTTTGATTACATTTTTTTCTTGGAAAATATTGTAATTAATACAAAAGCTATTTCTATAAAAATTACGATCAAATCTATGGAAGTATTGGTTTATACATTCCTTTTGATGCCGATTTTAAAGATAATCTTTTTCTCTATTTTCTTCTGGGACCCCTCAAAAGTTTAGAAAAGAGGAGGAAAATAACTTATTTTTCGAATCCTCTTTCTTTTAATTAAAGTATGACCTTTCAGATTGAGAAGGTCATTCTTTCAACTAGTCTTTGTGCTATTCAAGTAAATAACAGATTTTATGTTTTCATGATCTATACAAATATTTAGTTTTCCGAAATACTATGCCTCTTTTTTAACTCGAAATTTCGGATCATCCCTCTAATCCATCATCTTGAAAATCTTTTATCAATCTCGAGAGTTTCCATCTAAGTGAATATTCATTCCCAATAGATTAAAAATATTATGATTACATTTTTTCTGCAAAATGTTGTAATTAATACGAAAGTTATCTCCTTAAAAACTATGATCGAATATATGGAAGCATTGGTTTATACATTCCTTTTTGTGTCGATTTTAGGGATGATCTTTTTCACTATTTTCTTTCGGAACCCTTCAAAAATTCCAAAAAGGGAAGGAAAGTAATTTATTTTTCGAATCCTCTTTCTTTTGATCGAAGAATGACCTTCTGAATTGGTAAGGTCATTCTTTCAACTAGTCCCCGTGCTGTTCAAATAAATAACAGAGTTTTTGCTTCCACAATCTGTACAAATATATAGTTTTTTGAAACACTGTACCTTTTTTTTAACTCAAGGTCTCTGATCACCCTTGTAATTCATCATAATGAAAATCTTTAATCAATCTCGAGAGATTCCATCTAAGTGAATATTCATTCTCATTAGATTAAAAATATTACGATTACATTTTTTCTGGAAAATGTTGTAATTAGTACAAAAGCTATCTCCATAAAAATTATGATTGAATCTATGAAAGTATTGGTTTATACATTTCTTTCGGTGTCGATTTTAGGAATAATTTTTTTCACTATTTTCTTCTAAAACCCCTCAAAAGTTTTCGAAAAAAGAAAAAAATATAATTTATTTTTTAAATCCTTATTAAAATAAAAAATGATGGTAAAATCATTTTTTCAACCAATACTATTCAAATAAATAAGAAATTTTATACTTTTACAAAATATATATATGATTTCCTAAATACAATGTACCTCTTTTTTAACTCAACATTTCATATAATCTATCATGATGAAAATGAGAAACTGTGCCCCTCTAACAAAATTGATTATGGTTATTGGAAAATACTTATTTTTTTCTATTTCTGACCATGACAGTAGCAAGCTCCCAAAAACTAAACCCACATGGGTGCTGACATGGAGATGGCCCACGGCCACAATAATTTGCATAAAATTTGATTTCTGAATGTTCGTCCTGCAGCCTTGTGGGTCACACCATGAAATTTATATATCTATATCTTTATCATGAGGGACTGTTTCTGCTCTGCAGGTCAAATAAATTAAAGCAGATGCATCAAGAAAAAAAATAACGGTGCTTTCCCAGATTCGTCGTTTAGTTAATGGGCTTGTGGGAAATCTACGTGTAAATTGAAGAAAGTCACTAGATTTCGAAATGATTTTACCTATGATCTTTCAGTCCATTCGGAGGGAGAAAAAAATAACAGGTGATGCTGTAAGCGTCTGGTAGTGCGTGGGGCATGTGTGCACACGTACATAAGCATAACGACGAATAGGACGGCCGGACCATGGACGGCATTCACTGTGCATTCTGTGGGCGACGACAAAAACGACATTCATGCCCCCCTCCTTGAATTTATCATAGATTACACTGGTGGTTGTTATGAGTTATTTGATGGTTAGATTTGGAAGCTAAAAACAATGGAAGTTGATAAATTGTAAGCATGGATGAGATTTGATGGTCGAACTCACTCGTCCATAATTTTTTTTTTTTGGGGGATAAACATACAAATTTAAATGATATATTTATATTAAAGTATTTTATATAATTTTTAAAAAATTATTTTGTTTGATGGTTGTCAAATGAGATTTGATGGTTGACTTTATTTATTGATAAAAAAATTGATAAAGATATAAATTTAAATAATTTATTGACATTAAAATATTTTATATAATTTTTAAAAATTTGTTTTTTTGTTATATAGAATGTGAAAACACTATTTCTATGCTAGTGCAATAGTATTTATAAAATTCAAAACAATTTTATGTTAAACTCAATACATGCATAAGTAAAATATATTATTTGAATGAAGATAGTCCAATTATATAAATTATAATGGTGGTGTTATTATACCAATAATAAATGGTATTATGGCATAGATTAAGGATGTTAGTGATATATATAATGTCTAGGATAAATGTCAAATCTTTAGTATTGATTATAAAAAATATGATTCAATTCCTTGTTTCTAATCACATCTTTTGCAAACTCTAAAGATTTCGCCTTAAACTTCATTGCTCTAGAGAGATGCATCCCACTGTTCACAACAACAATCTCTAGTCTATCTTTTTCTTAACCCTCCTTAGCCCTACAATAGGGTAGGTTATGCACAACAAATAGAGAGGACACTCAACCTTATTACACTAGCATATCACTTAAGCCCAAAGATTTAAGCACTCACCTGGGACGTAATAAGAGAACACCAATGATTCCATTAATATAGAGAGAATTATGAAGGCAAAAAATATGTACAAAATAAGTCACAACTCAAACTATAAAAAACAACTAAACATGCAACACATCCATTTTAATTAAACTTGACTTAATATCCATCAACAAGTATGCACATACAATGTACATCCTAAGTGTACAGAACCTCAATTACATCAATGATTGTATAGATATGAGCTTACAAAGCATAACCAAATGATACATAAGCCTTCCATGGATATATATTACTGAAAACCCTAACCTTGATTTTCAATCCACCTTATCCATCAAAATGTGTAACAAAACAAGTATTCAAAATATGTAACTCTTTAGGATGTTATTTTACCTTATTTTTTCTATAACATAGTAAATTTTATTTACTTATATAGGTGTAAAAATAGAAATATTAGATCGTTAAAGATATATAATATTCAACTATTTTGATTTTAAAATATTACTAAATATAGAAAGTTATTTATTTAAGAAAATACTAAGAAGAAATATACTTAGCTTGCATACATATATCTATGACTGTTTTGACTATAAAAATAAGGAGAGGTGACTATACAAACTCAAAATTAGAATCAAGAATAAAATTAAAATCTAGAATGTTCCATTGTAAGTGGATGACGACACAATGCATACCATTCCATTGACTGTGAACTTATTCCAATTGAATGTGATAGGCTATTGACAAAAAAAGATAAATAAAGTATGAATATGGGGATGACAAATTAGGGGTAGAAGCAGAAGGTATTGTTGGACAAGTTTGATGTAGGTGGATAGTGGCACAATGCACTTGAGTTTGATGATCACACTCTTATCCCGATTGACTGTGGATACAAATTGATCATGGTGCCTTCTGCACTTATAAATGCTGAGTAATTTAATAAATTACAACCAGGGTTTGGCTGCATAGAAATCATTGTTTATCTTCTCTTATCTTTGAAACTCTCAACACACTTTGATAAATTGAAAACCTATAATAAAATTAGGGAGTGTAATAGGCCAAGCTAACTTCAATCACTCTCTTGACGATTGACTGCTACCTACGTATCCAATACTCTAAGGATGAAAATCAAGTCTACAAATTTATCTCACCTAGAGTGATTGTGCAATCATGCTCCCTTAATTATATATGTAAGTAAGAGATGGATTTAATACTTGAAAATGATAGCTCTTGACTTGCTTTAGATGAATCTTGACTTGGATTATGGCAGCTCCTTGTGAGTGATTCAAAATTTGGAGAGAATAGGGAAGATTTACTCAATGTGTAGAAGTGTATATGTTTGTACCAAGTGTCAATAATGAGTGACTCTTGAAAAGTATTTATATGTGAATCATTTGATAATTTACTTTAGCCACCCATGTGAAATGTGCAAGAAGACCCAAAAGGATGTTTTTTGAATTTCATAAACTAGTCACAATTTGGCATGAGATGCAACCACTTTAAGTGGATAGGGGTGTACTATGACTCTGTCTGCCTGGCATGGACCTATACAAAGAGATCAAAGATATTTGTCTTTTATTGGAGACAATTTGAAGGTGATTTTAGACAACTTGAACATTCAAAAACAAAAATTTTGTATAGTAGTAATGGCAAACAAATGGTGGAGCTCATATATAGACAAATGGCTTAGAGAAATGGTGAATAAAAGTCATGTATTTATGCACAAGTCAAGTGGTTTGTAATGTGTTAATAATTAGCATAGTCAAGTACATGTGACTAGATTTATGTGTCTACATTTGCTCCATCCCTCTGTTCCTCCTTTATTCTAGAGATGAAATTACAAGAGTAAAAGAGAAAGAGTTGAACTAGAGTGTGTACAACACACTTCGTATTAGAATAAATTCTTCAATTGTGCAAGGCACTCAAATTTATCAAACCCTATAATAGTGCATGAAGTATTCATTTTGTTCATTTAAAATTTGAAAAATCTTAACATTTAAGATTGAAATTTTGAAAAGAGAGTAAGGGAGGAGTACACTTGTATGTAGGTGAAGCCAATTTGCTCTATAATTAATAATAGAGAACTATGACCCCTTATTGAATCACTTGTGAATCGAGAGTGATCAATTCCCAATTTTGAATAATTAATCAAACTCTTGAGTTAGAAAGATGCATTATCCAAACTCTCATGAAAATAGAATAGTTCATAATGTACTGATGCAAAATGGTGTAACCATATTAGTTTCATTAAAAGTGATGCCAAGGCCATTGAGTGACACTAGACTCGAATGTACATCACTCCCACAAATTCAAATCACACCATTGAAGATAGATCTAGATTCTAACTTGCATGATTGAAAATGAATGAAGAGTATTCACTCCCCCCATCATGAACACATTGCTCATAGAATTTTATTTGAAATGAGTATTTTGCTTTTGAATTTGAATATTTTTCTATTTCCACTTTAAAACTTTGAATTTTGAAATTTTGAGATTTTCCATTTTCAAACTTCGAATTGTGAAACTTTGAAACCCTGAAAATTTTGAATTTCACAGTTTTGAATAAGTTTGAGCATAATGAATATCATTCCTGGTCTAAATATGCACCAATGATATAGAATGCTATGCATATATAAACTCAATTTTAAATGAATTTACAACTTATAACATTGCTCGTGTATTTGTTTTGCACATGTCCATACATATGCATTCAAGTGTGTTTAATTATGTACTTTGAATCTTTGAGAAGTGACTACATATGTATGCCATATGTCTCGAGAATATGTATTGATGTGAGAATATTTGTCATATGTTTAATTTATGAATCATTTTGAATAAATAAAAACCCATATTCTACTTATAAAATATGATTTGTATTCATTTAAATCTTTGAAAACCTATATTATGTTTTTGTTAAAACTATATTTTATCACAACTTTGCTCACAGAGGTTTAGATCTCTAGGACAAGCCCACTATGATGCCCCCTTTTGAGATGAGAGATGTAGCTTGCAAGTCACTCATCTCAAAACAATATTTAAGTGTATCATGTGTTAAAGATATGATCATGTAATAATTATATAATCATGTTATAAAGTGTGTCATCATATAAAATGCAATTATCATTGAAACATGTGTGTAACATATTGAATGTAAGGAATGCAAAGTGTTATGTCTAGATAGATTTAGTAATGAGGTATGTAGTAATGAAACCATTTGTAAAAGTGTGTGATATGTATCTTAGAACTACTAATCAAGATCAACAAACACACAAGTATAATAATTATTAATGTCACACAATGTCATATACAAAGCCAAGGGCCACATACAAGGGACATATTCAAATATTGTATAAGTAAATATTGCACACATAGGGTCAAGGGTCACAAACAATGAACATGTTTAAATGTCATACATACCAAAAAATGATCTTATAGAGATGCTCGACAATTTTCACACAAGGGCCAAGGGCCACACACGAGCAATCAATGTTAAGCCTACTATGCAAGAAAGTAAATAGCATCGAAGAATTATATAACAAGTGAAAAAATAATCTATTAATTCCATGTGTATCAATGCCATATTGTTAGAAAAGTATCATATCCATGTAGCAAAATATAAAATATGAGTGAGTTAGCAAGACACTTGTAGGATATGGAGTTTAAAATTGAATTTTAGGTCATAGATAGATATAACTTGTTGTAGTGTAACATGTAGAATTTAGATGCCCCCAACATAGGCATGGCCATTAGGTAGAAGGGAAGTCCAACATATAAGAATGTATATGTAATTTATGTCTTGCATCACATCAAATACCTCATGAAATATATGTGTATATATAAAATAATATGCTATCTACCAACGTATATGATAAATAACATATGAAAATAATTAAACTAGCATCTTATGTCATTCTTAGGTCCTAATTTTTACATTTAAAAAAATATTTTATATGTTTTTTGTATTTTTAAAATATTTAACTTTTTGTATTTTTGACATTAATGAGATATTTATGTATAATATTAGCGTAGGTTATGATGTTCATATGGATCTTCACATGTTTCCTTTCAAGTGTACCCAGGTAATAAGCTCATATACATAACTTTTCGGTAACCATGAATGGGCCTAACCAATTATTCTTGAACTTGCCTTTAGTTTATTTATATGTATTGGTATTCTCCTAAATTTCCTTTATTATGAGATCCCCAATCTAAAATTCATGATTATGAACCTTTTTCCCATATTCACATTTGATGCAATCTTGATATAATTTAAGGTGCTCAATATCTTGAATAAGCTTACCATCAAGCATTTCTAATTCATGAAATAATTTTTCCCAATACTCATTATCTTTGATGATATTTTTTAGAGAGATAAGTAAAGAATTGTTTTCCAACTCTAGTGGCAGTAATGCTTTTGTGTCGTAAAAAAATATAATATGGTGTAGTCTTTGTTGGTGTACGCATGCTTGTGTGATATGTCCATAGTGAGTATATAATTTGATTGTGCCAATATGTGTCATGTTTTGTAACAATTGTAATTGATATTTTAACTAATATCTTATTTATTACTTCTACTTGCCCAATTCTATGTGGGTAATATGGAGTGGACAAAGTATGAATAATTTAGAAGTTAGCACAAAAACACTTAACCTTTTAAAAAAATATATGATCCATTACTTGTAACAATAGCTGATGGTAGTTAAATCATGAAATGATGTGTGTCATTCTAAAGGTATATATATATTATCCTATAGTAGACTATAAAGGTATAAACTCAACCCATCTTGTAAAATATTCTAAAATAGTAATGATGAAATGATGAACTTATGACTCTAATGATTTTGGATTTATCTTTATGATTAAATCTAAGCCCTAGATAAAAAATGGCAAAGGTGAAACAATGGGTTGCAATTAGTATGACAGAGTATAATTTGAGGTTGTTATGCTTTTTGACATTGGGAATAAAGTTTTGCATTTTCATGACATTCATGCTCCGTTGTAGGCCAACATTGGCTCTAACATAATAATTTTTAAGACATGGAATTTCCACTAATGTGATCACCACATTCAATATCGTGTACTTTCAATATGTCTATTTTAGCATCTTCACAATTTAAACATCAAAGTAGTTCCCCATTAAATGATATTCTGAATAAGGATCCTCTAATTCAAATATAACACATTACCTTACATTGTAATTTATGTTTATTATTATTTGTAACATCTTGTGTGATAACATCATGATATAATAAATTATTTATATCATTATACCATTTGGAATTTACTATGTTACAAATGACTACCATGGCTTCTAAAACATCTAAGGCTATTGTAGGGTGTATGCACGAAGTTGAGGGGCCAAAAAGTGGACATAATTCCTCTTTTCCCCCTAACAACCATTTGGCATATGTGGTTATTAGAAACATGTAAGTGGTTCTTAAATTTAGCCTCGATCATTACTAAGGCTAAATCATGTATACAATTTTTACCCAGTAAAACAAAAAAAATGTGAAAGCCAAATCATTTGGAATTTCACACAATAGAAATTGTAAGCAAGAGTAAGAAGGCAAACCCGTGTTTTGGAGTAGCAAGTTTGAGCAAGCAAGAATCCAAATTTTGAAGCCACCTACCCTTAGATTCAACAATACATTAAGGGATACACACTCAAATAACTTCACTGAATTTCCTTGACAAACACACTAAAAATATTAGTAGATTAAGTTGATTCATTAATAGGTCAAAGTGATAGGTGGGATGACTATATAAATAGATGTAGGACATACTATTCTAACAAACTATCAATATCCACTGTGAAAGGTAAACACATAACCAAAACCCAAATTTGTGCCCTATTCATTGATGGGAAGACTAGTGTGTCACTTGATGTGCTGGCTAAATGGATTCCAATCCATTGGTGCACTCATGATTTAATCAAACAAAATTTTTGGGACTAATGGTGGATGGTATTTGATCACCCACCTTGAAATAATAATAAGGTTCCACTATTTTTTTTTGAGAAAATTGTATTGTGTCTTCCTGTTAAATGAAATCCTCAATTATTTTGATTTCTCAGCATTCCATGGCAGGGAAAAGGGCTTTGTGTAGGATAGGCCAGTTGCATGTCATGCACCTAATAAACTAGCAAGAGAATGTGTTAAAAAACCCCATCCTCCTAAGACACTACCCTCTATAGTCAAGAAGACTATAGAGATTGATACCTTACATGCACTGAAGGCACTTACTGACAACCCTTGTCCAACATACGAGTCAAGTTTTTCATACCCCTCTTAGGGAGGGTAGATGTGGTTAGGATTCATCTAGGACTATTACCCAATGAGCTCACTTATGCAAATCATGTGGTATTGAATGCATTAAACCTGATGAGGATGAAAAAATTTTCATGCAGTCCACTCACAGTGGTTTTTCCATGGGCTTAGATGATATAGATATTTCTATGTTTCAACCATCTATATTTCATCTGGTCACCTTGACTACCACTTCTAAGGCATATTTAATATTATAATTATTAAAATAAAATGTCACACTTGTTAAATTTAAAATATTTTTATAATTTAAAAGGTAATTTGATATATATGAACTATTTTTATGTTGCAACAGGTTTGTGGAGTCCATAAGAGATGTGTGTTATTCATAATACACCTATAATGATTAATTAATGTTATTGTTCATTGTAAATATATGTTGTATATATATGTGTGCATGTTGAAGTGACTGAAAATGATATTTTTTATGTGTAGTTGATGACCACAAAAGACACTTTACCATCTATTAGGGAGGGAACAAATGTAGGTGTTGTTGCTGTGATTTCATATGCACAGTAACTCTTCAAGCTACATGGTCTAGTTATATATTACATAATGTTTAATTTTAAATATGGATGTGTGTTTTTTAATATTCATCTATAATTTTGAAAATATATGATGCAAAAAATAATTATCTACGTAGACTCCTCTAGCGATGTCTTTTGGTCCTATCAAAATGATTAACAGGGGTGGCATGATACAGTTAGATAATTTAATTTGTAATTTTTCATATTATATTTCAATTATTTAGTTTATGAGTTAATTTTGAATTTTTATTTTGTATGTATATATACATTTGTAGGGACTTATTCCTTCCATCATTAGGAATAGGTCACTAAATCTTAGTAGTGATCTGTTTCACACTCCTTTCACCAATGTGAACCTATCATCGACCCTGTTAAGTGCTAGTCTCAAATTGATCATGACTACCAGCTTGTGGTAAGTGCACTTATGAATAATTTTTATATGATTTAAAAAATTTAACATGTTAATTTTTTAAATATCTTTTTGCAACATGTACAATTTATAATAATATTTGCATATGAATAGTTGGAGCTACATGCAAGTTTACAATCGAAGAGGACTTGTAGTCAATTTACTCAAATACCTTCAGTTACGAA
Source organism: Torreya grandis (assembly GCA_037957365.1). Lineage (NCBI taxonomy): Eukaryota > Viridiplantae > Streptophyta > Pinopsida > Cupressales > Taxaceae > Torreya > Torreya grandis. The sequence goes on from JARHVA010002141.1 coordinate 524,180, forward strand.
CAAGGCATCTAGGGGAGAGGCTTCAAAAATCAAGGCAAAGAGAGTGATTCATTTTAATGATTAGGAGATCATGTCTTATGACATTTTTTTGTATGCCTATATAGCTTGATGTATAGTTGTTTGGTATGTTGTATATGACTATATGGCATTAAACTTGGATATTTTATTGTGTTCACATTTTGTACACTTTTATGGATTTTATGGATATAATATATATAAATATATTGTTCAAAATTACACTTTTTAAACATTGCACTCTGTTGAATGCTATTAAAATACATGGAAAAATTACATATAATTATGTTAATATATTGTTCAATGATTTGATTTGATTTTGAATATCTTTCATACTCTTTCATAAACCTTTGTTTACAATATTTCATACTCTATTATCTTAAAAGTTGATATTATAAGACCAATAGGTTCCTATGTAAGTAAAATATGATCATCTACAAACCTCTACAAAACATCTACCTTTGATAACTATGATTGCAATGCTGATCCCAAACTCACTTGGCTCAATACTTTGTCTTTGCTCTTTTTCAATAGGTTCATGGACTTACTCACTAGAGTCTCTTATGGTCAACACAAACAATATCTTATGCTTCCTCAAGCTTTTGATATTCATTTCAGTCACCTCTCAAGGTTTAACTCACTCTATAATATCCACTCACCTCTTGCAACCAATATTGTCTCATGCTCTCAATGCACCTTCTAGGCTTGTCTAGGCCTATTGTCATCTACCTTATCTATGCACTTAGATCCACCTAAAATATCTTCCAACCTACTACCCTATCCTCAAACATTCCAAGCAACCTTTATTGAAGGCCCCAATTCTTCCTTTTACCTATCTTGGACTTTTGCCCAAGCAAGGCTACAAGGCTTAGTAAGCCTAGTTCATGTTCTCAAAGCTTATTCTAGGCTTAGAGACCTTATTTATCACTCCTAAACAAAATTTAATTATTATCATACTCATTTAAATCTCAAAAAACTATTCTCACAAGCTTAGACCTCCACTCTTCCACTTTATCCACTTGCTGTCCCTTGTTGGCTTTAAGAACTAGGCCTAACTAGGCTTGTAATCTATCACTTTATCTTATATATCCTTTTATAGTCCTATAATTTCAAATTTAAACACTTTAAAAAATTCATTCTCAACTTATCTCAATTTCTCCTAAAGCCTCAAGTCCTTGATTAAACTCATTTAACACCACTATCCCTTTTAGGACTATCTTTTGGGGGTTTTAGGCCTCTATCTAACTGAGTTTTGGTGATAATTCACCTCAAATTCCTTATCTGAACTCAAATTCAAATTAGACACTTGAAACTCATCTATCCCTTACCTTCTATATAATCTCATAATTTTTCCACACTTCAAACAAAAGATTTTTTTTTTTGGTGGATCCAAACCCTCAAATAGGGTTTTAGTAGTCTAACTTGGCCAAGAGAATTTAGAATTTGATATCTCCACTTAGACACACTATTAAGACCTAATTACACTTGAAATATACCCTAAAACTATTCTTACCACTTTGTTTACACAAGTATCCACTTGATAGGACTTAAAAGATGCAAAACTCTCCACTTCTTGATGATTGCCCCATATAATATTAGATCATAGATCTATAACCCTACAAGTAATTTACCTTATCACATATTGTTCACATAAAAACTACCCACACACCTTGATACTTATAATTATAATTATGATATTAAAAACTCCCTTTACTCAATACCTTGTTCTTACTCCTTTTCACTAGGTTTGAATAGACTTTCTCCCTAGACCTTCTTATCATCAACACCAACACTACCTTATGTTTCCTCAGAATTTTGATATTCACCTCAATAACCTATAAATATCCAAATCACTCTAAAATATCCACTTTCCTCCTTGCATTCAATATTCCTCACAATCTCTACTTACTTTCTAGACTAGGTCTTGGCCTAGTTGCCTTCCACTTAAAACCACCTTCAATAACTACCAACTACCTTCAATGACTTAAACCATGCCCACAAACTTACCTTATATGTCTCAACTCTTCTCTTCTCTTCTTTCACACTTTTTCCCAACTTTGGATATAAGGATTAATAGGCCTAGTTCACTCTCACTGCTCATTCTTGACTCCAGGGCATTCTTGCTCACTTCTAACCTTCCTTCCATGCTCCTCATACTCATTCCAATATGATTGAGCTACTTTCACAACCTTACACCTCTATCCCTTCAAGTTTATTACCTTTATCCCTCCTAATATCTTAACCCTATAAGGCCTAATCAGTTTTCTTATTTTCCATGATTTATATACATTCTCTTCTTGGTCCAATGACCTTTGAAACACCTTAAACGCTCACTCACAACCTCTTGAAACTCTTCTCAAGATCTCAATACCCTTATCTATCTCAATTAACAACTATAATCTCTTATATACACTTCCCACTAAGTTTTATGATTCTTTGGGACTGGTTTTTGGCCATATATCCTCTCATAGACCTGCCCAACCTCCAAACCACCTTCAACACTTGAAAAACACATATTCCCACTATTCTACACAATTTCATACCCTTTGTACGAACTAAATACAAATTATGGGAAATTTGGTGCACCAAGACACTAAAAAAGAGGGATGATGGACTTATCTTACTCATGAAGTCAGTTAAAACATTTAAAGGAGGAAATAAATAGTTTTATCATCCCTCTCAACATGTGTTAACTTGGTTTTATGATGGCCTTATAGAGAGTTATAGGAGATGTGTCATTTGCCCTTTCAAACTACCTTACTGTCCTTGATTGAGGGGTTACACACCTACATATATGCCTCCACCATGTTGATAGATATTATTGAAACCTCATGAGATGATGTGAAACTCCTCAAACTGATGCAATAGTATGAAATCTCATATGCCCACTTTGTCATCTTGCCAAGTGCAAATTAAAAACCTGTAACTTGGTGAATTCACATGATTTGGGTAGAGAAGAGGCATAATGAGGATTTAAACATAATTTTCATGTTGTCACATACCTCCATGCAAGTTTTTATCCCTCTAATCCACCTCAAACTTTCAAAAATGCCTAATTTGGTCTTTTTAGGCCTTAAGAAGCCCTGAATTGGCTTAGGGGGTCAAAAATGAGTTTTAAGGCTCACTTAGATCCCTTCTTGAGCTCATTGGATAGTTTTTAGTGTGTTAGACCTGTGGGAGTTATAAAAACTCATAAATTATTCATAAAACTCCCAAACAAAAATTCTTTCTAAACTATTTATTTTCTGCCCTATAGGGGCATAAAGGTGTTTTGAAGTGACTTGGGCTCATTTTATCTCTTTTTGAGGTAGATGATAATTGATTCAAGTATGAAGAAGATGATAATTGATTCTAGGACTACATTCTTGGCCTTTGAACATGCCCAGTTAGGAGACAGATCACCCATTCTGGCCTCAAGCAACATTGATAACAAATGTTGTCAACATGCGAGCCAAGTTGGAGATCTCTACCTCTGGGGCCTCATGGATGAAAAATAGAATTTAAAACACATTGAGGGTGGAAATTAACATATAAGACCACATTATTTTCCTTTTATCACTCCCATTTAGGATATGGAGTACCCATTCTAGCCTCAAGATGACATTTCCCTATAAGGTAAAATTACTATTTTTAGGACATTTCCTTATAAGGTAAAATTATTATTTTTAGGAAAACTTTGGATAGGCATAAAAAAAAAACCATAAGTCATATCCAAGAACTAAAATAATCTTCCTGTGCATGTCTAAGTCCTATACATGTAACCTAAATCCCATGAGTCCAAAATAATCAATGAATTCATGGTAGAATATTCTATGATCAATCTTACGATGCAACTTTTATGTAGTTAAGAGATAGGGTATTTGCCTCCAATATAAATTTCCACTTCATGGACATATGATTATAAATTTTTCACTTAAAACACCTTGGTATTTTAAAATTACATGTGTTACCACTACCACAGTCTTATAGTTCACATAGATACATAATTTTTCAATAATTATGGCCTTGAGCAACATTGACAACAAATGTTGTCACCATGCGAGCCAAGTTGGATATTTATACCTCTAGGGTATTGTGGTTAAAAAATAGCATTACCACCACATCAAGGGTTATGACTAATGTCTAATACTACATTATTAGTCTCTGAGCATTCTTGGTTAGGAGATGGAGTACCCATTCTGGCCTCAAACAACATTGATAACAAATATTGTCACCATGTAAGCCAAGTTGGATATCTCTACTTCCGAGGCCTCATGGTTGAAAAATGACACTTTCACCATGTCATTGGTGGAGAATAATGTCTAGGAACTCATTATTTTCCTTTGAGTATGCCCATTTATGAGATAAAGTACTAATTTTGGCCTCAAGTGATGTAAGAGCATTAACCCCAACCTTGTACATTTGTAAATATAGTAAAAAATGAGTGTTTAGGAGTTCTCTTCATGATTGGATTTGAATATTTAATAAGGTATATTTGATGTTATTAGTGGAATTCAATGTAAAAATCATCTTTTCTAGGTGATGTTCACTTGAAAGTCCATTTTAACCTTGGAAGAGTCGAAGTATGATCTTAGAAATCATAATACTAGGTAAAGGAGTTTGCAAAGTCATGTTTATAGGTATTGGTGATGAATAAAGGATATTAAAATCCTAATACTTATGTTAAACATAATATCATCCTAAAATCACCTATAACAAGGCTAAGACATGTCCAAACCAAGGTAGACATTAGAAGAAGTCCAAATTAGCATGTTTTGGCCTTCTTAAAGGAGGTTGAAAAGATTGTGGTAAAGAGTATCAAAGATAGAATAGTTGTTGCAAGTATATGAGAAACATCTCCACATGAGGAATTAGTAAATAAATTTATTAAAATCTCGATCGATCGATCGATCGAGAGAGAGAGAGAGAGAGAGAGAGAGAGAGAGAGAGAGAGAGAGAGAGAGAGAGAGAGAGAGAGAGAGAGAGAGAGAGAGAGAGAGAGAGAGAGAGAGAGAGAGAGAGAGAGAGAGAGAGAGAGAGAGAGAGAGAGAGAGAGAGAGGATTTTCAAGCTTGTTTAGGATTTTGTATATATAAAGGAGATGTGCATAAACTTTATTAAAGTGTGGAGCAATAGAAGAGAGATATGGAGATTTTGTATATATAAAGGAGATGTGCATAAACTTTATTAAAGTGTGGAGCAATAGAAGAGAGATATGGATGGATTTTTAGTACTATAAATGTTTTCTTGATTCCTAATTATGGTTCTTATATGAATTTGCCCTGACAAACAAAGGAAAATGAGAATGCAATCATAGTTTAACTCAAGAATGAATTGAATAAACATATTATTATACGATCCACATATGTATGAATGAAATTATGATGCATTTTATCATGATTATTAATTTGGTATGTTTTTATCAATGATTTTCATGATAGTTTGAAAGATTCATTCAATTCTTGTCCTAAAGTAGAGCTCTGAGCATAGTTTTCAATACAAAGCTTATAGTTCGAAAAGATCTAGGCATAATCACTTCATGATCCTCAAAGAAGAAAGTTACAGGGAATCCATACAAAGATATAGGAATTGATTTTTGACATTTAAGATCAAAATTTCTCAATATATGTTCATAAACTTAAGCAAGTATGTGTTTCTCATAAATAACAAACTTGTAAATTGTCTTTTCCTTGAGATCCGTGCATTTTTGGAAGTTCTTGGAAATTGAATAAGTGAAGAGGAGGTCAAAAAATAACTTCAATAAAAATAATTGGATTTTTAAGTGCCCTACAACTCAAGTTATAATTTTTTTTCTTGTTGTCAGTGACAAAACCCTACCTAGGTTAAAAGTTAGATTTTGGATTTTAGGAAGTTTTAACACATGGGTATCAATAAAATTGGATAAGTATGATGTTTATAACATGTTGAAAAAATATTTTAAGTTTTATAAAGAGATTCACACATGTGAATTTATCATTCATGAAATAGATCAGTTTGGAAGCCATTAAGAGACCTAATCAGAACTGTCTTAAAGTAAACTGGACATGTTTCTGAGATCAATACCCCTAAGAGTCTTCATAAATAATAAATTTGTCCAAATGGGTATATGGAATGGTGGATTTTTTTTTTAGATGGTGTATTATATGAAAGTTATCTTCAAAATTCAATGTTTGAAAGGTTATAAAGCCTAGAGGGCTAATGAAGGCAATTTTTGTTATGCAGAGTATAGTTGAAATAAATTATATTATTGTGAGTCATTTGTGCTTTTTAAAAGGTATTAAGACCTTTAATAACTTGTGATATTATTGGAAATCATTAAAACTACTTTTAGGAAAGATAATCATCATATGGAGTATGATTGTCAATTGGTGATAGTATATGTAAGATAGTGTAAGGAGAAGACAAGTAGAAAAAGATCTCAGAGTAGGGTGTAAAAGGTTAGAAACACCAACCAAAGATCCAAGATCACCATTTATTTTTTAAAGTTGTCAAGATTCCATTTATTTTCAAAATGTTGTCAAAATGTTACATTATCTTTCTATGAGTAGAATGATAGCTTGGTCATGTGTGAAATGGATCTGATATGACACAAAACATTTCTTTGTCAATATTGAAAGTGATAGAGTGACCCATGGCATTATCATTCAACATTGACAACAAATGTTGTCAACTAGAAACTGGACCTAAAAGAACCAAAAGATTCTCTTGTCTTCTAGAATATGGAATTATCTACTAATGGTGCCAACCACGTGAAGGTGGAAGCTAATTTGGCACCATTAACCTATACAAAATATGTTAGTATCTAGTTAAAATTGAAATTTATATGTAAAACCTAAGAAATAAAAAATAAAATTTGATAAAAGTAAATATATTTGGATTTGATAATTCAACATAGCTTAGGGGTTTAATTTAAGGAACTAATAGGATCAGTTTTATTATTTATAGTATCAAGAATTGCTTCATGTTCAAATTCACGAACCTTCCATAAAATACTTTTCAACGACCTACCCCTATATTTTTGTAACTAAAAATTTGATGCAAGAACCAAATTTGAATAGTGGACTATCTTAATTTTTAATTCAAAGTCTTAAAAAAACCATACATTATAATTTTTCATAGGATAACATCAAACCCAAGTTCCAGTAACTACAATAGACCCAATGGATTAGTGAATGTTTTCCCCATCTATAACTATAAAAGTCATTTTCTATTTTTCCTCTACACATTGACACAGGTAATAATATGTCCCCTCCTCATTATCCTAATCTAAAATAAATACATAAACATGCCCTAAATTATAAAACAAAACATGATTTAATAACATGATTTGATGATATATTTACCAAATTTAGTACATGAAACACATGTCAAATATAATATGGTACTTGGTTTCACTAGATCAAACACATGGTCAAAGTCATGTGATGATGTCAGTTTTTAAAGTTATAATACTAGTGAAACTTGATAAGTGTCAATTTGAACCAGAGGCCTATAAATCCATTCATTCACCCATTCGTCTAACTTGCACTCATTCCAAACAAAGTCAGTATATGTAGAACAAAAGCATGCCATGTGCCTTGTATGAACCATCCAAAAACCTGCATTTGATCTACAACAAGAGTGTAACTCAATTGATACTATTACTATCATATAATATTGATATCTTTCCAATTTTTCATCCTTAATGATCCAAAAATATCTATGAATAGTGGAATTTTATTGAGTACCATGGCCCATATATTCATTACACCATTCAACTATGTTCTTTGCATCTGACAAATCAACAACCTCCTTAAAATTCAAGTCCTTTCTTGCAAGTGCTCTTTTGACATATGATCCTACACTGTAATTCTCCCATTTTCCATGGACTGATTCAGTGAAATTACAAATATGTTATGCACTAGTGCTTACATGCACCCTATTTATCTAGTAGAACATATGTGCATTCTTGAATTGTGATGTGTAGTTATCTAACCATATATAATGTTGATTGAAAATAATGTTCCTTTCACTCAATTTTTCATAAAATAACTAAAAACAAACTTGAGCATACTCTAAAGAATGTGTCTGATCATCGCTAACATAAAAGTGGTACTCCCTTAATATTTTCCGATCATTATCTATACTATCAAGTGAATGCATGAATGTTATATGCCCAAAAAGTGAAACCTATACTGAATTATAGTATTATGATTGAACCTCTCTTTATGGTTGCAATGTGTAATTATATACAAATTCAACTACTAAAACAAGAGTACCAATTGATAATGTGTCCTTAACTTGAATTATTATTCTAGCCATTGAGATCTATATGTGTGCCTTGCATACTCATATATAATTTCATCCCCAAACTTATCCATAAACTTAGAAATAGGTATTTGTTCTTTGATAAACTTGTACCTTTTGGATTCCTTTCATTATTTCATTTGATATGCCACATATTTATATTTACTAAAAACAACCAATTTTTGTCTAATTTCATGTGTACTCTCCTCATGGGTGGAGGCTTTTAATTTTGGCAATCCACCACAAATGTTGTAACTTTCATCTAAACAAGCACTGTTATAAAATCATTGACCATCCGATCTTTCACAAAAAACTATTGGAATGAATTCTATTTCTATTTTTGGTGGGGCTTCCACTCCACACTCCTACAAAATGTTGTTAGTATGTAAGGTAAAATGAATGCGATGAAAAATATCATAATGCATATAAAATTTGACATGTTGCCTACAATAACAAGTAGTGAATATGTGATTGATTTTCACATAGAAGGGTTTGACCATTTCAAAATACCTTTGACTAATATAAATTTGTAGATATTTTTCAACAAATTTAGAGTACAATTGTGTTTGAGTCATATCCACAAAATGTTTAAGATGTGGTTCATGGTTATGAGAACCAAATCTTCTTTTCACTACATCTCTATTATTAAGGGACACCCTTGTGTTATCTTTCCAAAATTATACAATTAAATCTTTTTAGGGCATCAACTATAGCCTTTCCTTTCTATGAGATTCTACCAAAGAATGCCCACAAGTCATTGTTACCATCAACATCAAGTATTTTACATCTCCTAATTCTTTCATTAGTGTTTTTATATTTATGTGTAAAGCTCAACTTATTTTTCTAATCAATCATTTATTCTTAATTTTACCACTTACCAAAGAAGTTGTAATAACATGTTGGGTAGTATTACCATATTTGGTGCATTTACTCACACCTACTTGATGGTATGCATTATGAAAGTTTTCAACAATTACCTTGTTTACACCATTAATATTAGATGTTCTTAGTCATAGGGTGTTCATTGTAGGTCTCATCTTAAGTACTTTCATTAATGTAAAAAATAATTGGCATATTTGAGTTTTGTTTAAATCTTGAAAGTTTCAATCCCAAATTCTTTCAGTTTTTCTTCTCATATGGTAATGAAACCATTTTTTAGGCATTGGTTTCAAAATGGATTCATCAATTTCAATTAAATACATTGGTTTTATTCTATAAATCCTAGGAGGTGTTCTTAATGGTATATTTGATTGATTTAGTGTTTCCATATTATTTTATTCATTAGTAAGTTTTTCATTTGACGGTGTTCCCATATTGTTTTATTCATTGTAACTTTCTTCAATAAGTGTTTCCATATTAGTTTATCCAATGCATTTTTCTATGTAATTCACATCATCATGCATACTATCATCATTGAATTAAAAAAATAGTAAAAATTGAATGTGGAATTGCATTATAATTGGGAATATTATCATAATTGATAATTAGAATTTCATAATTGGGTATAGTATCACTGTTCATTTCATCATTATTTGTGACAATCAATTCATTAGGGATAGTAGACTTACCTAAACTTCACTATATTAATTTTTATCTCACCACTTATAATTCATTTGGTGTTTTGAATTTTAACTTATTATTCCTACTAATATGAAAGACATCACCTAGGATTGCACAAAGATTTCAAATTTTGAGGGTGGGGACAACAGTCCAATTCTTCTAAAATATACTTGCTTGATGTGAAGTACTAGGTGGGGACAAAATATAATTATTTAAAAAAAATTAAGAATAGTTCTATGTAATATTTAGTCAACCATGTGAGTAGACAATGATTTATGATTTTGAGGATGTGGATAGTGTATACACATAATATTTTCAAATTTTATCAATTACTGATCCTTTCTCTCTTATAAGAAGCCATCGAGTCTCAATCTCTCTGAGTGCACGCCTTTAGGGGTGCACCAAGAAAGGGGTGGGTAGACAATTGGTGCTTCATAATATTTTTGTCCCTATACTACCACTCATTCCAACCATCTAAAAAAAATACCTAAGCTTTGCCTCCTCTTTTTCACCCCCTTTAGTCATTTTCTTCTAGCCTAATTATTTTTTGATGGTTTACAATACACTGCCAAACCTATTGATCCTATAATCTAATTGACAAAATTCATTTAGAGTCTAGGTCAGCCCTTGTTCAACTTAGACCATGACCTAATTTATTTTTTTATTTTTTATGGTTTATAATACACTTTTGAGCCCATCGACTATATACTCTAATTGACAAAACTCATTTAGAGTCTAGGTTAGCCCTTGGTCAAACTAGACCATAACTTAATTTATTTTTTCAATAAAGATACAGAGTCGATTGGGCCAAACCTATCAAAAAAACTTTGGAAAAGGAATAGGGTTAGATTCATCTATATACACACTCATTTCATAATTTATTAGGAAAGGAAGAGAAGAAGAAGAGATATATATTGTGCATCTGCTTATCCACCATTATAATTGAGGAGCATAGCTTAAGGTTTCATAATTTATTTGAAGATACATATTTTTTCTTATGAAGAAGTCTTTTGGATGCATTGATAGGTTCTGTAGCCTAGAGTTGATTTATCCTTGTCATCCTTACATACCACAACAACCTCTTGTAAAACACCTTGGCCAAGGGAGAGATTGAGGCTCGATGGGTTCATGTTCAAAGGTAAGTATTCATAAATTTGTTACTCCTTTACAAGAGTAGATATATATGCATTTGCACTTATATCTCATGCATTAAGATTTTATATACATTGCCATGAGTATATGTCTTCTATGCATGTTTACTTTTAATATTTATTACCCCCACTTTGTGTCACAAGACTTGGTGAGCACTAGATTAAAATTTCAATTTACTTGTCATTTACTTTTTTGAATATGAAAACATAGGACTTAGTTAGGGTTATTGCATAGTTTTATTTGACTAAAGGCTTTGTAACCCTTCTTAGTGATTTTATTATGGTAAAATATCCCTTAGCTAGGTCTAGTGGACTCATCTTAGTCATGATATCGAATATATAATGTATCAATAATCAAAAGTGTAAGTAAGATTTATCTTCTTCAAACTAGGATTGATTTATAGATTAGTTGCATTTCCCTTTGCATACAATTTGGTGAATCTGACATGAATATAACCCTTGTATGTTTTCTTTCATGCATTTATTTTTATCATTTTATCATATTTTTATATATTTACAATACTGTATCAAACCAATCAATATAGTTCTAACTTTCTATGCACAAGTTTAACACATAGTCACTTCAAAATGACTATGTTCTATCTGTACAAGTCTTCATCAACTACAAGTTACTAAATCAAACAATTCAACACAATATTCTTCTTCAATTCTAGATTAACATACACTTCTAATCAGGTTGACTTTGTCTACTATTTTCTTTTGTCAACATACAAGTTAACAAACACTATTAAACAGGTCGATTCTATTCATTATTATTCAACATATAGGGTTTTGTATAACTTGGTCAAACTAGTTGACCCAATTTGCAAAATTTGAAATCAACAATTAAGCACTACAACATAAAATTTTTCAATCTAAATCATCTTCAAGCCCACCAAGGTTCTTTTCTCATCTCTCTCTATCATTTTAGTTCTTTAATCAGTTCTATTTTTCACAAGCTATCAATATTCAAAACTAAAAACCTATAGCTAAATAGGTTGACTTGGTCAACTTAGATCTTTAGTCTATATTATATCTGAGACACATAGTTGACCTATTCAAATTTATTCTTAAAGACCTTACTTCTATAGAATAAAAATGACCCAATCAACTTTGTTATGTATTATTTTCACACAATTTTGCTTGAACTGACTGTGTACTATTCTTAATCAAGGAATTAACATCTATTTACTTGTAATTAATTCACATTTCCTTTTTCAGTTGTTTACATGATTATAATAACTCACATAGTCTAAATAAGTTTTTTTTTGTTTTTTTCCCTTCAAATTACCATGTTAGTTACATTATTTTTCTCTTTTACACACATTACTGTTGTCACCAAATCTTGCACCCTAGAAGAGGTTGTTCATGCCTCTCCCAAATTTGGGTAACATGGGAAAATTTCTAGGTATGTGGGTGTACCTATATTAGAAATGATCCTCTAGATTTAAGAGCTAGTTCCTTGATATATCGTGCAATGTTTGTCACTTAAGCTACTTCTTACTTATGGGGGAAAAGAGTTAGAAAATGCATAAATTGCACCTACTCTAAAGGAGGTGATGCACCAAAAATGTCTTCCACATGACCATTATATTTCTACCATAATGAAACAAAACAAACATACTAGTCTCCAAGATTTAATAGATTCTAACATAAATATTTCAATATACAGGCCATATGTGAGCAACAAGGTAAATGAACCAAAGGGTAGATTACACACTCTAAGGATAGTTGTACTCTTGAAAAATCTTTACACACTAGACTACACTCTATATGACCTATTAGACTAGGAAATCTTTCTCAAACATGAAAGGATAAGGGAAGGAAGGATCGATAATTATCACTTCTCATTACCATACATCACTTTTAGACTCAAACAGTTGTTTAAAACTCAAAAATAGACTTGTATTAATGTTTAAAAGTATATTATAACATTAATTTAGTAGGGATTTGCCATACATGGTGTGGTTGTGTTTTTAATAGCCAAAATGGCATCTATTTATAGCATTTGGGAGAGAGAAGTGGGAAATAAGAATCCCAAAAAGGAATCAGATCAGTTCAGCTGCTTTTGAATTGTAGTTACAATTACTTTTGCAAATATGATCCTTTAAGTCTTTTGATTGATCCAGGATACTCTAAATGGTTGCATAGTTACATTGATCTTTCATTGATGCTCCCTGATGGTTGCAATGGTAGGATCAAGTTGTTTTAAGCTGGGTTCTAGAATCAATGCAATTGAAATCCTTGGATCAATCTATTAGAAACTTATCCTGGTGTTGACTACTCCAAATTGGCTTATCATGATGTTTACAGTTGAGAGAAGAGGTCCCTTTCATGTATTTGGTCATGGAGATAAAATCATTAAATCCTGTGTATGACTTCGTGGCATCCTTCAAAATGCCAACTCTTATTCCAACTAGATCATACTCAAACTAGTCTTCATACTTATGGGCCTACTATAGATGGAAAACCAATCTCAAACTATTAATTTTCATGTTAGGTCTAAATAGACTACACACACATCCATCTTCTAGTAATGGTAAATAGAGTTGTATAAATGACCCTACAATCCATAAAAATATCTAACCATAGGTCCACACTAAGATCCAATGGCAGTCCTTTATATTCCCTATACCTGACTGCATCATTTTGATCGCTCCATGGATTTTGAACCAACTTCAATGGCATCAAGATGGCCCTAAAAAACCCTATTATCCATGGTAAAAAATAGCCTCTTGAATTCCATCAAGAATCTTGGGCTCACCTTTACTCTAATTGGTTGTCAAAATCTGATTTGGCTCGTTAACACATTGACTCATTTTGCTCTATTGATTTTGATTGGTATGAATGCCTGAGAACCATCGATCCTCTACCAATTGAATGCATCAATGAAAATTGTCATGCACACATTCAATCTTGAGATTCACTAAACCTTTAACCTTACCTCACTATTATATCTAAATGTACAATGCCATGTAGACCATTAGATCAATTGGGACCTGGTATTTGAAATCCAATGGCTAGTTCATGATCTCAAAATTGACATCCTCACTCCCATAAAATGATGTCCATATGATCATCAATAAATGGTTGTACGATTATCAAATTTAAGATCAAATGGATTTTGTTTTCTCTAGCTAAAACTTGACATCTACATGAATGTCTTATGCCTTTTTAACCAACTTTGAAGGCTTGGATATTGAAGTGCAAGAAACATGGAGGCACCAAATTTTTAGGAGATGTTCTTAAGTTTAAAAGGAATGAACCCATTTGATATTATAATCTTGGGATATTTATAGGTGAATATATTAAATTTTTAAGTTGGATTTCATATCTATTCCTACATGACATCTTGGTGATGGTCGAGCTCATTTGGCTAAGTATAGAAAACTTAGCAAAATCTGATTGAGGAGCCAACTTTGATTGTGTATAACTTCATTTGTGTTTCAATGGAATATCTAGAACTTAGTGCATAAAAACTAGGGACCAAGATGAAAATACCCATGCGACCACTTTCCCCTAAAACTACTACATGTGTGAGATATGGATTTGTGAAGATGCTCACTTGGATCTGTTTGAGCTTCTTTGAAAATGGCTATGGAAAAACAATAAAATTTGGCTGAGAGGCCAACTTTGGATCTCCATAAATTTTGATGTGCTTTGGTTGAGGACATGAAACTTGGTGCATATAAACTAGACACAAATGTGAACAAACCTAGATGACCAATTTCTCTTGACTCATCCACACATGACAATGGTGATGTCAACAAAGTGCCTAATCAAAATTTTTGTTACTAGGCCCAAGTGTCTCAATGAAGACAATGAAGAACCAAATGGATCCCTTACATTTACACACTTGTTCCAAGCACTCTTAACATCCCATAGGGTCTATGAAACACTATTCATTTATTCATCCATTAACAACTTGATCCATGCTTTAAATTCATTGATCACCATGAAGACCTACCACTTACATATATGACTCTAAAATGGTCCCTTATACACCAAATGACACAAGACCAAGCTAGATTGTGACTAAACTAGAATGTCATAGGAAATCACATCAACAAGCTACAACATACCATGTGACATTATAAAAATCCCTTATACAAGATCTGACTATAGGAGGTTGACTCATTTTTGGCCTGAGGGAAAAAATGGTCAACATCTTTGGCAATTTCGTAGGGGTGGTATGCTTGCTATGCCATGACCAGTTGCCTAATCTTGTCCATTAGGATATGGAGTCACAAGTATATAGGCAATACATATAAAATACCTATAACAATATATGAAACATAGAAAACAATAGGAATAAAACACAAAGTGAGGAAATAAGTAAAACACACTATGCTTCAAAAACACTTATGGGACATGACAAAATATGAAAGGAAACACACACATAGCCTAATATTTACAAGATAGACCTTCAAATCTCAATAGCAAGGTTTTAATTATATCTCATTCACAAGGATAGGCAGTTCTTCTCCATTCATCCTTGCTAAATGAAAGGAGTTTCTTTTCTTTCACTTGGTGATGACATAGGGTCCACTCCATAGGGAATCAAATTTAGTATTCCTCCCCAGTTTTTATCTATCTTCATCCCATTTCAAGACTATGCCCCCTTATTAAAATATCTTGGAATTTCCTTCTTATCAAAAGACTTTTTCATCAATACTTGGTGATGCTCCATGGCTTGATGATCTTTACCTCTAGTCTCTTTTAACTCCATTAATTCTATAAACCTCACTTCCATTAGAGTGTTATCAAACAACTATATTTAGTGTGCTAACTCTAAGGTAGACATATTTTGAGAGATAGACAATGTGGATTCCCTTCTATAGATAAACACAAAAGGATAATTCCCCATTGACCTCTTGGGATTTATCCTATTAGCCCATAATGTTGCATTCACTTTGGTGTGCCAAGATATTTGTTTATGCTCCAAGGTTCTCTTGATGATTTTAATCAGGTTCTTTTTAGTAGACTAAACCAACCCATTACCTTGAGGGTAATAATTGGATAAAGTGCTCAAGAATACACCATTATTGTTTTACCAATTAGTTATCCTAGCACCCATAAAATACAGAGCATTATCTAGAATAATAGTGGAAGGGGTGCCAAACCTTGTTATGATTCTCTCATAGAAATCCAAGTTAACACTCTCATTAGCTTCCTTAAATGCTACTACCTCAACCCATCTTGTAAAAGAGTCAGTTGCTGTGAGTATCCATTTATGACCTTATCATGGCAATGCAATCTATACCTCATTGCATGAAAGGTTGGTCTATTTGGATAGGCTTCAGAGGAAGAGTTGCAAGCTTCTATTTTCCTACTAAGAAAGCACATTGATCACACATTCTCACCTAAGCATGGAAATCCTTGAAGAGGCTAGGCCAATAATAGCCATCCCTCATGATCTTGGTAGCTATAGTTCTTGAAGAGAAGTGACCTCCTATTGTCCCATCATGGAACTTCTCAAGAAACACTCTAGACTAGTCATTATCAATGCATCTGAAAAACACACCATTGATGTCCTTCGTAAACAATACACTATCCACAAGATAAAATGGAATATATTGTAATCTAAAGTATATCCTTTGTGATCTATTCATATTATTAGAATACTCACCATTTTGGATAAATCTTATCATATCTTGTGTCCAAATTTGTAGAGGCAATGAACTAGATGGTTGGGGACACTCATGGTTAACTAGAGCCTCTTATTTTGACTCATGAAGATATAAATCTAGATGTTCATAAAGGCCTTTACCCCTTACCAATTTTATCACTTTGATATCAACATCATAATCCATCACCTTAGTGATCCACCCTGCCCTATTTAAACTAAGGTCTTTGCTCAAAATAAACTCTTTGGTGTTAAGATGAGAGACCATAACTTGAATCTTGTTATTTTAAACCATATGTCTAAACTTATTTAGTCCTCTTACAACAACAAGGACCTATTTCTCCACAAAGGTGTACTTGACTTCATAATCCTCTAAACCTTGACTGAAGAATGCAATTGGCTACTCCACTCCCTCATCATTCTTTTGTATCAGCATGGATAAAATAGTATTAAGGTTATAAAATGAATAAAACATGAAGTAATTAGTAAAATCATGATTCATAAGGGTAGGAACTTCTTTAATTGCTTTCTTTATGGCTTCAAAACTGATCTTACCCTCTTTAGTCCAAGAAAAGACATGGTTATACCCAAGCATAGTTGAGATAGGTTTTACTAAAGATTAAAAACTAGGTATGAACCTCATTATAAAATTTATCTTTCCCAAGAAACTTTGAAAACCTATCTTATGCAAGGGCAATGATAAGCCTAGAATAGCCTCTATTCTCTTAGGATCAATAGTTAGACCATCCTTGGAAATAATATGTCCTAAGATATTACCTTCATGAACAACAAAGATGCACTTATTCAGATTAAGAGATACCCCATAATACCTTCATCTTTCAAACACTTGAATTTAGTGTTGCATGTGTTCATTATAATCCTTAGAAAATATTGTTATATCATCAAAATAAACTAGTAAAATCTTATTAATAAAACCTTTGAAGGCCATGTCCATTTCTCTTTAAAAAGTGGCACCAACATTAGACAAACTAAAAGGAATCTTCCTATAAAAAAAGGTCCCCCATTTGGTAGTGAGGGTTATCTTGAACTGGTCATCTTCATTGATTAAAATTTGATTGTAGCTTGAATAACCATCTAGAAGAGAGAAACACTGAGAACCTGAAACCATCTACAAAATATGCTCTATTGAGGGTAGAGGATAATGATCTTTGAGTGACACTATTAAGATCTCTAAAATATACACAATGAGTTATATATTAATTCTTATTTATAATAGGCACAAGGTTAGCTACCCATATTGAATGCTTGATGGGAAATATTATCTCAGATTTAAGGAGCTTCGTAAACACTATCCTCATGAGTTTCTCAACCTTGGGGTTGATGTGTCTTTGCTTCTATCTAACCAATTTAACTCCTGATTCCAAATCGATGGTATGGTGTGCTAGGATAGGATCAAATCCTTTAAGGTACTTATATTCCCAAGCAAAGACATCATGAAACTCCTTATTTAGCTTAATGAATGCTTAGTTATCTACTGTAGAACATACCTTGCCTAGTTTGAGAAGTTTGTCTTTGAAGATCACCACCCTTTCATAATTTTAATCTTTTGTAGATATAATCACCTTCTCCTTCCTCTTATGATAATTCTCATTAAAGATAATTTATAAGGTCACCAAAACCTTAGGTACCTCATTGGTCCTTCTGTTTCTATATGATTTTGCTTTCACATTCAAAGAGGAAATGAGAAACTAAGAGAAATGGTCTAAGGCTTGTATGTACCTAGATGAAGTCTGCGCACCATTATCCAGAAGTTGTGAGAACTCCTCTTTGGTTGTGGAGGATGAAACCTGCAGAAGAAAGAGACTAAAACAAAGAAGGCATTAGATGAGGAGATGGTGGGTTGCCAAGCAAAAGCTTGATCTTGAAAGTACAAAGACTTCCTTGGGGGATGTCAACCCACTGATTGATAAAAATAATGTCTGATAAAAGGCAAAATGATAAAAGACTGAAATGATTAAAAATTGAAATGGAAATAAAAGCAAATGCTTACTTGAATGTTGCTATCGACCTGGTCATAGTCGCCAATGTCGGTTAGTCTACCGACATCGGTTGTCAAGGTCTGTCGACGTCGGTTAGTCTGTCGACGTCGGTGAAGGTAGTGGTCTCTATGACTGGCGTTGGTCGGGGGTAGTAGTCTTTGGACGAGGTCTTGTCAGGTTTGGATGGGTTTCAGGGCTATGGATGGGTCTGAGAAGGAGTTTGGGCCTTGTTAATGGTCTGTGTAAGGGTCTGGGTAGAGTTGCAGGGACAATGGATAGAGTGTATGTTCTGAAAAGGGGGATAGAGGTGGTAAGGATATGGGAAGGCCTCTCAGCCTTTCTGGGAGGGAGTCAAGTCTGGTCTAGCTAATAGTCTGGTCTGGGGGGTGATATTACTTGGAAGCAATAACTAAAAACATAATGAAAACATAGACAAAATACTTACCTGTGGCTTGCAAAAGGAGTGCTGGTGCTTGTACCTGTTGTTGATGTAGAAGACTGATGTAGAGTCCCTGCTGTTGCTGTAGCTAGTGCAGAAGCCTTGTGTGAGAGAGAGTGAGAGGTCTGGTGGATTGAAGACTGGAAGATTAGCTGATTGTTGAAGGTCGAAAGGCGGATGATTGAAGGTCAAAGGAGCGGATTGAAAGAGCGGATGCAAAAATTGGAAAATCGGATCGAAGATTGGAAAAACCGATCCTGCATTCAGGTGAAGAACGCCGTTATGAATGAAATCGATGTCGACAATATCGCCAACATCGGTCAATAGTTGACCAATGTCAGTGGCTAAAAGGTAGGTAAAAAGGCTAAAAATAGCCTTTCATCCATTTTCCCAACTGTCGGGTCAGCGAGTCCAAGGAAAAAACAGTCGAAGGTGGATTAATAAGCATGGGAAATGAGTGGGATAAGAGAAATGGGGTCTTAAATCATTTAAGACTTGGTAAGGGGGAGTGGAGGGCAAGTTGGAATAGGTCATAGGGTAATAAATGAGGGTATCCAAGGGCAAAAGAATCTAAGGAGATGAGAGGTGGCATGGGTGAGGTGGCAAAGGGGGAGAGAGAGAATTATTAATTTAAAATAAGATAATTATTTAAAATTAATAAGACATAGGTGGGTTATGGTTAAGTGGACCAAGGGGACCAAGGGGGAGAGTCGACCAAGGGTTTAGACATGATTTCGGTGTCTACATTTGCCCCTTTTTGTCTTGTTGGTTGTTCTTGACGAATTGCAAGACAAAAATAGGAGTAGGTTGCCCTAGGTATGGGATAAGGTTGATTTTGTCCTGTTGGTTGTTCAAGTGAACTACAAGACAAAAATAGAAGGGTTGGTTGCCTCGATTATGGGATGAGGTATTCCCCCTCAAAGCAGGAGTTGAGGGAAGGGAACCTAGAATCGGGTGCTGATTTGACAGAGAGTGGATGAAGATGGTGAAGATGGAGTGTGAACACTACAAAAGTCATGATTTCACGTATACCACTTCACGAGATGGTCAGGTCAAATTGTCGCAGGTCGAGGGTCAAGGAGTGCCAAAATTGAAATAACTGGGCCCCAGCATTTGGTCGTAGCTGATCAGGTTATTCAATCTAAGTTGAAACTCCAATGGTCATTGTGTTTTAGGTATCTCGAGCTCAGGAAGTGCTCCTAGAAACATGAAAATGTCACAAGTAGTGGGGATCAACCGGCTTACGATCCTATACTTGTGAAGGTCAAAATATGGGCTGCACATAATTTTGCTAACCATTCATGAGGTAGCATACGTGCAAAAACAACCAAGGCAACGTTTGTCTTGGAAGTGGTCAGAGTTGGGGGAGATAGGCATGATCTCCAATGGTCATTGGTCGAGGATGGACTGAGATATAAGTGATCTCAAGTGACGGGTGTTGATAAATGGTCCATTAGATGGGCAGATGAAGGAATGTGGCTAGGCTAACCTCAGAAGACTAAGTGCTGCCTACATAGCCCTTGTTGAAGGGCCTCATGCCAATGTAGTTCTCCTAAAAGGGAGGAATGGTCAAAGGTATGGATTAGTCTGGTCGAGGTCAAGGTCATGGTCAAAAGGAGGATAGGGTTTGTCGATCAGGGAGATGAACAAATGAGGGTGGTCAAGCTAACCCTAGAAGATGTCATATCATCTGAGTGCTACCTACATAGCCCTGGTCTTAGGGCCTTAGACCAATGTAGTTCAGGTAAGGAGGCAAAATTAGTCGATAGGTTGGTTTGGTCATGTGTTGAAATGATGAGGAGAAAGAAGATGTTACAACCTTTTCCATATGGTGTATTCTGTAACATTGGTCGGGGTCTTTCATCCCTAGCAATTTTCCATATTCATGATGGATGTATGCTAAAAATGAATTGAGTCTATTTATGCTTCAGCAAGTAATTGCTTATGCTTAACATAAATTGTGTCTAGTCGATAGTTTCCATGTGTATTGGTGTCCATAGAAACTAGTGTGAATAGGCTATGTGAGTGGTCTAAAAAAATGTTGAGTTGAGCTGGTTTGACAAATGATGAAGTTTGAATGTGACCAAAGTGTAAAGGAAGTGAAAGGCATATTCGCCCTTTCATTGACAAGGACCAGAATGATATCATAAGTAGGGGTTGTTAGAACCAAGAGCCCCATTCATGCATTACGTCATTGACCATGGGTTGTGTTAGAGTGGTAATCGAATCACTTTAACATTAAAGTGAACTCGAAGTCCCTTGAGCAGGTGTTATGATAGGTGAGGATAGGGTAACCCATTTTAGAGTAGAGATAACCTTGCCCTTTTTTATAGGAGACCCTGAGACAAGTATAAGCCAAGTCCATGACCCATTTTTTTTTGGCGCAGACTGATCAATGCGGGAAGTTTACATAGAGATGTCATTTTGCTCTGTGGTCATTTGTGAAGCTGATTGATGCGAGAAGCTTCTAAGAAAGTGCTATTTATAGCAAGATTTAGTCATAGCCATCCTTCGAGGGAGTGGTCTATGTTTTTGCTTTATATATGTTTGAGGGCTTTGAATAGCTGTCCTTCGAGGGAGCAGTCTATTAGCTACAACAATGATAGTACAACTGTCCTTCGAGGGAGCAGTCTACCTTTTGATTTTGTGACCTTGGATATTTTGACTTTTTGATTTATTTTTGACAAAATTTTGAGTCATGGACAAGACTATAGAAGTTCAAGGGCTGCCTTTTATTAAGACAAAGCATCCATACTTATAAAAGGGTTATAGAGGATTTGTTTAGGGGAATAGGGTTGAAAGGAATTAGGATTAAGAGGATGGGGATTGCTCAAGGGACGAGCTCAAGTTAAATGTCAAGTGGATGAGTACTCGACTAACAGTTGAACGGTCACAGATGCAAGGCATTAGGAGGCTCAGGTTTTGATAAGTCCCTGGTCCATGCTTGTGCATTTATGATAAGGTCTGAGTCAATTAGGAGCAGATTTGCCCCATTTGACTCTTTCCAGATTGGTCACGTGTTGATTGATTTTGGATGGGAAGTTGATGTTTGATTGGAATGATGTTTGGTCAAGGCTTGGTTGATGATTGGTTAGTGTCTGGTCGATGGTCTGGTCAATGTCATGGTCAATGTCTGGTCATGGTCAATGTCTGGGTGAATGTCTGGTCAATGTCTTGGTTGAGATTTGGTTGAGGTCTTGGTCAATGTCATGGTTGAGGTCTGGTCAAGGTCTGGATTGATGATTGGTCGATGTCTGGTTGATGTCATGGTTGAGGCTTGGTCAATGGTCAGTTGAATGTTTTGATTAAAAGGGTTGGTTGAATGTTTGGTCAAGGTTTGGTTGATGTTTGGTCGAGACTGGTTGAGGTCATGATTAACAAGGTTGGTTGATGTTTGGTTGAGGTCGTGATTAAAAGGTTGGTTGATGTTTGGTCAAGGGTTGGTTGAGGTTTGGTCGATGGTCTGGTTGATGTTTAGGATTAAAAGAGTGATTGATATTTGGTCGAGACTGGGTTGAAAGGTTGGTCAAGACTTGTATGAACGTTGAATTCCCACAGTGACTAGGGAGAATGTTTGACAGATTGGTTGAGGTCGGTTGAGGCTTAGTGGTCAGATTGACTGTGTTGATGTTGAATAAGGGGGTCAAAGGTGACAAAGGGACCAAAGTCTGGTGTGGAGATCCTGATTTAGGTGATGAGATTTGAGAAGCATGGGTTGGTGTTGATGATTTGTCAAAGGGGTGGTCAAGAGGATCCTTGATGAAAAGGGTATCCTTTTTCTAGTGTTGATGAGTGATAGCTTTAAGAGCGCAACAACGCTCAGTGTCATGTCCCAGAGTGTGATGATAGTGACAAAATTTAGAGTTGTCGAACCAAGATGGTCTTGATCTGAGAGTTGATGAGTGGGACGGTGAGGAAGTCTGAGAGGCAAGAGTCAGTGTTGAAAGTCTGTTGATAATGTGGTCAAGAAGAAAGGTGTCTTTCTCCAAACAACGGTGAATGACAACCTTGAGGGCATAAAAATGCTCAGTGTCGTGCCCAGGCGTGTGATGATATGCACAAATCTGAGTGTCATCGAACTAGGGCGGTTTTGGTCTGAGAGATTGATATGGTTTAAGAGGTGGGAGATTGATGCGAGAGGACTGCAATAACTACCGTAACAACAAGGCATAAGAACCTGCTAATGGGTCTATGTGTCTTATTACAGTGGGGGTTGATGACTATGGTTTGAGAGGCGTAAGAGGCATTGGTCGTACCATCATTTTTGTGGGTGGTGTAGCCACACATGTAGATGGCACTTTGGTGGTGATAGGTGTTGGATGTTTTGGAGGAAATATATGTCTAATGGGTTGAGGGGGTAATGGAGGTGACTTACCTCTTTGAAGTATGGGAGTAGGAAGCACTCCTATTAAAGTGGACGGATGCGGGCCTAAAATTGAAGGTAATGATGAAGGTGGGGGAGGAGTCCTCTGGTGTGGTTTAGTGGTCTTCTTTGGTTTGGGTTGAGGGCCACCATTGTGCAAGGTGAGGTTAGATATGTGTTTGGGTTTAGATGTGGATGGAGGTGAGTGAGATGTAGCAATCTCAGGCAAAAGGCAAGAGAAAACCGTGACTGGGTCTTCCTCGATCGAAATGGGTGAAGAGATTGGGTCTTCTCTTAGTGGAGAAGAAATAGGAGAGTGTGGCTCCTTAAGAGGGTAGGGGGCAGGAATGATTGTGCCTTCGACTTGTGGTTGAGGAGTAAGCAAGGTAGGGTCCTCCATTGGTAGGAGGAAGGACGAAGGTGGGGCTAATGGTATAGGTATGGTCAAGGCATCCTCCAATATAAGAGAAGTTGATGGAGGACTAACAGGAGAAGAGGATTCTTCTACCTGTGGAGGAGGTTGGTCAGGGACAAGAGGCGAGACTGTGTTGATCGTGTGTATGTCATGCTCGTGGGAGCTATCGGCCATGGTCTAGACATTGTTTTGGGTAGGCGGATGATTAGGAAAGGGTTGTTTGAAGATGTTGATATTTTGATTGGGTGGGGCATTCAGGTTATCCAAAACAAGATCCCCCTTGTTGATCATGTCTTGGATGATGTTTTTGAAGGTTTGGTAATTGTCGATGTCGTGGCCATGGACGCAATGATAGTGACAGAAGTCGGCCTCCCTATACCATGCAGGGAGGGCTTTTGAAGGGTCGAATTGAGGTGGTCAGATTGGAGGAAGATTAAGGACCCCCTGCTTGACAAGTTTTTCCAAAATGAAAGCGTATGATTCTCCAATCAGAGTGTAGTTATGCTGGATGTACCATTGTTGGAATTGTTTTGTGATTCTTTGGGACATTGAAGGTTGAGGTTGATTAGTTGTTGTCGAGGATGGTGATCTAACAACCACAGTGTTGGCCACTCCTTTGGACTTGGAGTTGGCAGAAGAAGGTCTAGAAGAAGAAGGGTCATTGGCTTTTGCGTTGGTATTACGCAATTTGACCTTATCTTCTTCAATGGTGCGGAGTTCAAGCTTTCGGGCCATGGTGAAAGCTTCATCGAAAGTGCAAAATGTTTGAACCCATAAGGTAGAAGAGATGTGCTTGGTACAATCTCAAGAAAAGATCTCGATGAGCTCAGGTTGAGGCAAGGAGAAGGAGAACTGGTTGATTAGGCCTCTCCAATGGGTGACAAAGTCGACTATTGATTCATCGTCAAACTGCCTGATAGAATAGAGGTCTGTGATTGAGACCTTTTTGGTTATATTGATTGAAAAATGGTCAAGGAATAATTGGGCGAGTTGAGTGAATGAGAAGATAGAATGTCTGGTAAGAGAGCTATACCAGTTAAGGGTGGGGCCAGAAAGTGACATGGGAAACGTACGTAGAAGTAACGCATCATCATGCGCTATGAGGTAACAAGCATGTCTGAATGCTCGTAGATGTTGTTGTAGGTCTTCCTTACTCTATAAATGAGAAAATTTAGGAAGCTCCCACTAGTTGGGGTATGGTTGAATCAGGACGGAGGGATGGATGGGTTCATTATAAATTTTCTCATATGAAAGGGCATTGCGTGAACCAGAAATAGAGGTCTCGAGACTAGACATTTTATCCATCAGCATCTTGATGAGATCGGCTGACGGATTGGTAGATGAGGTGCCCCCTAGGTTGTAGGGCACTTAGAAGATGCTAGAAGGGGCATACGACATAGTCAGTTGCGCTTGTAGGGGCGCAACCTATTGATAACTAGTCATTGGGATAGAAGTGGAGGCCAAGGGTGGTTGCGTCATGAAGGTAGAAGGCATAAGTTGACTAGATACTGCCAAAGGTGGTTGTGTGGCAGCATTGGCAAAAGGGGAGGTAGACACTCCTACATTTATGGGTGTAAGAGTGTGTGGAGTCAAGACAATCAAGTTCTGGTATGATGTAGAACTTGGTTGAATTACGTGTGATTGAGGGGGTAATGAAACCCCGATGGAGGTTGGTCTAAAAATAGATGGGGAGGCCAAACTTTGCATATTGGCCATGATAGGGTTAATGGTTGAGGCAAAAGGTTGGGTAGCGGATGGTGTTGACGTCATCTCCACTTCACCCAAAAGGTCTCGCATTTAGTTTCTTGCGAGATGTTTTGGAGGGCTTTGACATTGAGGTCCAAGAATCTTTCAAAATCTTGGTCCCCTTTAGGGATAATGGGGGTCTGAGTCGGGGTCGGTCGAGTTGGAGTTCGTTCGGTCTCTGAATGAAACTCCATTAAGGGACTGGTTATGGTCGGGGAAGGCGGAAGTGGTTGATGCCTCACGTGGTCAAGAAGAGCCTTGGTTTGATTGCGTGTCAAAACCATTCAAAGCAAGGAAGGGTCAGGTTCCAAAAACTGTGTTTTTTTAGTTTCAAAAACTCATTATGTGGCTTTGGCAGAAAAAGAGGGTCGGGTTTTAAGGCTGCTATTTTGAAAAAAAAGGACTGTGATAGTGACTGACGTCGGTTGAAAAACCGATGTCGGTGGGGACAGATGGCTGACGTCGGTCAGATAACTGAAGATGGCAAAGAAAGTTGCCGACGTCAGTGGTAAAACCGATGCCAGTGACTGTGGTTTCCAAAAACTCAAAAAAATTGAAGATTCTTGAAAAAAAGGAAGAAAACGTCCTCACTAGCTCAAAAAACCAGATAGGAATAGAAAAATAGATGGAGACAGGTAGACCCTAAGCGTTAAATCCTAAGAATCAACTTTTAGAATCCTGTGGCTTATGCCTTAAAGTGATGTTTGGGAGGTTGGCTATTAGAATGGGTCCTAGAAGAGGTATTCTATGGATGGTTTCAGGTTTGTTTAGGCGCTCAAGAGTCTGTGTTAGGTTCCATACATGGCCTGGTGCTAAGGAGCAAGCTCCCCTCACTTCACGAGCCCAGTGATAAGCTGGTCTCGCTTAGCCAACATATACTTTCCCTAGAGATTATCCTCTGCCAGAGAATAGAGTGGGCTTTCCCCTTAGTGGTGAAATCCAAGTGGGATTGCTAGGATGGGTAAGGTATCCGCTGGGTGATGAAATCCCAGTCGGGCCTTGTCTTAGGTAAGTTTTGATGTTTGATTTGTGTAAGTGATTTGGTTGTGTAACATAAAGTGACCTACGATTAATTCATGATGCAGTTGTTAATTACTAGATGTGGACTAAGTATGCAGTCAAGAAGAAATGAAATGCAATTAATTTTAAGCCCAAAATGAAATATGAGTTTGAATGAAAACAAGTTGAGAAAGGGTTGAAGAGTATGAATTTTGACTAGTCTAAGATGCAAGAAAAGAAAGAAGAGTTCTTTTTAATCCTGCTTATGATGTCTTTTGGAAGAGATAGAAGAAAGAGGTGAAAAGGAGAAACCTAATGCACCTATATGAAAAGAAATGAAAAGAAACCCAAGGAAGACCCTAGGGTCCCATCGGGCATGCCAGAATGTTTTTATACGATTTTGCTTTCACATTCAAAGAGGAAACGAGAAACTAAGAGAAATGGTCTAAGGCTTGTATGTACCTGGATGAAGTCTGTGCACCGTTATCCAGACGTTGTGAGAACTCCTCTTTGGTTGTGGAGGATGACACCTACAGAAGAAAGAGACTAAAATAAAGAAGGTGTTAGATGAGGAGATGGTGGGTTGCCAAGCAAAAGCTTGATCTCGGAAGTACAAAGACTTCCTTGGGGGATGTCAACCCACTGATTGATAAAAATAATGTCTGATAAAAGGCAAAATGATAAAAGATTGAAATGATTAAAAACTGAAATAGAAATAGAAGTAAATGCTTACCTGAATGTTGCTATCGGCTTGGTCATAGTCGCTAACGTCGGTTAGTCTACCGATGTTAGTTGTCAAGGTCTGTCGACGTCGGTTAGTCTGTCGATGTCGGTGAAGGCAGTGGTCTTTGCAGCTAGCGTTGGTCGGGACAGTAGTCTTTGGACAAGGTTTGGTCAAGTCTAGATGGGTTTCAGGGCTGTGGACGGGTCTGAGAAGGAGTTTGGGCCTTGTTAATGGTCTGTACAAGGGTCTGGGCAGAGTTGCAGGGACAATGGATAGAGTGTATGTTCTGAAAAGGGGGATAGAGGTGGTAAGGATATGGGAAGGCCTCTCAGCCTTTTCGAGAGGGAGTCAAGTCTGGTCTAGCTGATAGTCTGGTCTGGGGGGTGATATTACTTAGAAGTAATAACTGAAAACATAATGAAAACACAAACAAAATACTTACCTGTGGCTTGCAGGAGTGCTAGTGCTTGTACCTGTTGTTGATGTAGAAGACTGATGCAGAGTCCCTGCTGTTGATGTAGCTGGTGTAGAAGCCTTGTGAGAGAGAGAGTGAGAGGTCTGGTGGATTGAAGACTGGAAGATTGGCTGATTGTTGAAGGTTGAAAGGTAGATGATTGAAGGTCGAGGAGCGGATTAAAAGAGTGGATGCAAAAATTGGAAAACTAGATCGAAGATTGGAAAAACCGATCTTGCATTTAGGTGAAGAATGCCGTTATGAATGAAATCGATGCCAGCAATATCACTGATGTCAATCGATAGTTGATCGATGTCGGTGGCTGGAAGGCAGGTAAAAAGGCTAAAAATAGCCTTTCGTCCATTTTCCCAACTGCTGGGTTAGCGAGTCCGAGGAAGAAATGGTCGAAAGTGGATTAATAGGCATGGGAAATGAGTGGGATAAGGGAAATGGGGTCTTAAATCATTTAAGACTTGGCAAGGGGGAGTGGAGGGCAAGTTGGAATAGGTCATAGGGTAATAAATGAGGGTATCCAAGGGCAAAAGAATCCAAGGAGATGAGAGGTGGCATGGGTGAGGTGGCAAAGGGGGAGAGAGAGAATTATTAATTTAAAATAAGATAATGATTTAAAATTAATAAGACATAGGTGGGTTATGGTTAAGTGGACCAAGGGGACCAAGGGGGAGAGTCGACCAAGGGTTTAGACACGATTTTGGTGTCTACACCTTCATTGAAAAATTTGATCACCCAATTATTCTTGGAGCCTCCTTTTAATTCCTTGAAGAAAACTCAGCCTCATTTTGCAAGAAAAATGCAATGTGTGTTTCATTATCAAACACTTGCCAAGACACTTCATTATTAGGTATATAAGGTTTGATAATGATTTTAATATTAGACTACTTTCAATCTACTTTTATGGAAATTGGAGTGTCAAATTGAGCTCCTATGGTAGTTAGTCTATCAACATGACTAATCTACTCCCTTAGGACTGAGTGAATATTGAATGCATTAAAGTCTTCAAAATTTTCCCATACCCTATGCCTATATGAATTAAGCAAAGAGTCCTTGGAAACAATCACATTCCTTACTTGGTACACAACCAACTCACTATCTCCATACACTTGTAGGTGCTTGATTCCTTTTCTCCTTATGCATTGGAGGCCATGAACCAAACCCTTATACTCAGCCACATTACAAGTGCAATTGAAATGAAATATGTATGAAGCATAATACCATTTTTTGGATGGAGAGACCAACATAACACTAGCCCCTAAACTAGCTTTACTTATTTAACCATCAAAAAGTATCTTCCATAGTTCATTATCTTCACCCTCTTCCTTGCCAAGTATAGGTGTTGGTATTCCTTCCTCATGTATATAATATGTTCTTATATAAGTTTCCTTCATGAGAGAATAAGGGTCCTACTCATAAGTATTGGCTGTGAAGTCCCTTGATAGGTAGATGGCAAAGTGGGCTAGGAGATCAACCATAACTATGTCTTTCAAGATAGGGAAACTAGGACAACTATGCAAGAAACCTTAAAGCCTTTTATGAACTCTACCATCTTGGTAGGTGTACCATCTAATTTTAGGACCCCTTTGTATCTAGCTCATATTTTAGACCCAACTTGCTAGCTACAATTTTGGGCATGACAAAAGTAGAAGCTCCACTATCGACTATACAATTATGTACCAATTTGTCACCTATAATGAGGGTGAGGTCAAATGGTGGAGGTTTCTCAGCCCTAGTGGATGGTTTAATAATGGTACTAGGATCATTTTCAAGAGAAACATGGCTATGACTTTTATTTGAGGTTGAGGCACTAACATGGATAATGGATAATTGATTTTGTAGGAGCTCTTTTTGACCAAGCATATGAAGGACAACCCAAAGAGAAATGGATGTTTTAGTATTCTTCAAAGATTATAAAATGTTTAAAGAAGCCATACCTACTTTTTGTTGGGATTTTTTAATGTATAAAAATACTTATAAATTGAGGAATAGGGGTAGACCCTAACATATTTTGACTTGTTGGAGGTGTAGAATTCCTTGGAACTACCACAAAATCCTTTAGAACTATCACATTTGTAGATGTGTCCTATTACCTTGTAGGAGGATTAGATGAACTATAGGCATGCTGCTTCCACCTCCTAGAGACTTATTCTTGGCCCTGGTATTGTCTATAATAGAGGATCCTTAATTTAGCACAAAAGTGTCTTCAACCAAAAAATTGGTGAATATCTCTCCTTGAGGTTTCCAACATTCATTAACTTGCATCATCACCTCATCTTCATTTGATAGGAGGAGAGTAACAAACCCTTGAGCCACTAGAGCTTGTTCTCCATTCTAATTGGCATCCATGAATTGGTTTTGCTACTAATATTCTCCTTGCACCAAACTACTATGAACTGGTACCATCTCCTTTGTATTGGTGGTAGAGTTAGGATTTATGCATTATCAAGCCTATTAAGATTAGGCTACCATTGGCCTCTTCCTCTTCCATATTGTTGACCATACTATTGCTGATAAGGGTAAGGGTTTTTATAATCATCTTGTTGCACATTAGCTTTTCTATTTTAAGCCTCTAAGGCTAAGTAATTTGCTTTCCAATCAACATTATTTTCTACTTGCCTAGGGGATACCTTAGTTTTGGTATTAGCATTAGGAAGTTGGGCTACATCTGGAGTACTAGAAAAGGTATGAGACAAAAGAGGCATAGATAATTTAGATGGAAAAATTCCATCTTGGATGAGATTATTGTCAACTTTGAGAGAAAGCTCATATGCTTTAGGGAGGGTGAATTCCCCCATAGATTGAAGCAGAACAATAATTTTAGTCCCAATGGATCTTAAGTAAGTAGGGAGCACAAAACTAGTAGGTGGTCTCATAAGAGGAGGTAATATATGCCAAGTATTCTAAAACCTTTCGTTAAAGTCATGCATTATTTTTTTGGGCTCCCTCTTTATCACGTTGAGCTGATGTATGAGAGAAGCATGGCCACTTTAAATTTTAAATTTGGAATTTAACAACACTCCAAACTCATTCCATGTTATGATGCATCCAAATTTTAGAGTAATATACCAATCAAGATCCATCCCTTTAAGGGACATGGCAAGTAGTCTAATGGAAATATTCTCTCAAAAAATATTGTGGAAACTACAAAAATTAGAAACATATTTAATGTGCTCACTAGGTGTGATATGACTCTCACCATTGATTGTGAGCACACCTTTTATGGCATTACAAGGGATGGCATCATAGGCATGAAGTTGGATTAGATTATTAGTGTTGAAGGAAGGGAAAGCACAAGGTCTAGCCATGTATTATTCTTCAAGATCTACAAATTATTTAGTCCCTTTAGTCTCTTCACTCCCTTCTTCTCTAGCAAAATCTACTTGTTCTTCAAAGGGCATATTAGGATATGGATATTAAATGGCAAGAGGAACTTTAGGATGAATGGGTAGGTTAATAGGATTGGATGTTCTAGTAGAAGATGACCTAGTGATAAACATGAATTATGAGGGCACATGTATTAAAAAACAAATGGCCTTGAACCAGATTTATCATGAAGGATTTGCTAAATGCTGAGTAGCACACCAATTTGTAGCTGGTGTTTTTCAAGACCAACATTTACCTTAACAAGTTGGGTTAAAGATAATGGGTCCCACTAGGCATGATAGAACTAATGTCACCAAATATTGCACCCTACAAGAGGTTGTTTAGGTCTCTCCTAGATTTGGGCAACATGGGAACATTTATAGGTATGTGGGTGTACCTATATTGGAAATGAGCCTCTAGGTTTAAGGGATAGCTCCCTAATATACCATGTAATGTTTGTCACTTAAGCTACTAATTAATTATGGGGGAAAAGAG
Organism: Torreya grandis; assembly: GCA_037957365.1. Classification (NCBI taxonomy): domain Eukaryota; kingdom Viridiplantae; phylum Streptophyta; class Pinopsida; order Cupressales; family Taxaceae; genus Torreya; species Torreya grandis. The sequence continues at coordinate 555,809 of JARHVA010002141.1, forward strand.
TTAGAAAATGCATAAATTAAACATAATTTAAAGGAGTTGATACACAAAAAATGTCTTCCACATGACCATTACAAGTCTACCATAATGAAACAAAACATACATATTAGACTCTAAGCTTTAATAGATTCTTACACGATTATTTCAATATAGAGGCAAGATGTGAAAAATAACACAAGATAAATAAATCAGAGGGGAAGTTTCACACTCCAAAGATAGTTGTAATCTTGAAAAATATTTACACACTAGACTACACTCTATATGACCTGTTAGACTAGGAAATCTTACTCAAACATGAAAGGATAAAGGAAAGAAGGATAGAGAATTATCACTTCTCATCACCATACATCACTTTTAGACCTAGACAATTATTCAAAACTCATAAATAGACTTGTATTAATTTTCAAAAGTAAAATATAACATTAATCCAATAAGGATTCACCATACATGGTGTGGTGGTGTTTTCAATAGCCAAAATGGTAGCTACTTATAGAATTTTGGAGAGAGAAGTGGGAAAAAATAAGCCTAAAAGGGAATCAAATAAATTTAACCCCTTTTGAATTATAATTACAACTATTTTTGCAAATATGATCATTTAAGCCTCCTGATTGATCTAGGCTACTCCAAGTGGTTGCATAGTTATATTGCTCTTTCATTAATGCTCCTTGATGGTTGAAACAACAGGATCAATTTGTTCTGAGCTTGGTCTTGGAATCAATGTAATTTCAATCCTTAGATCAATCTGTTAGAAACTTTTCTTAGTTTTAACTACTCCAAATTAGTTTGTTGTGATGTTTGCAGTTCATAGAAGAGGTCTCTTTCATACAATTGGTCTTGGAGATGAAACCTTTGAAGCCTACATGTATACCTTCATGGCATCTAATGAAATGCTAGCTCTTATTCTAACTAGATCATGCTTGAACTAGTCTTCATGCTCATGGGTCTACTATAGATGGAAAATCAATCTTGGACTATTGATTTTCCTATTAGGTCCAAATAGATTGCACACAGATTCCTATTATGATAATGGAAAGCACAGTTGTAGAAATGACCCTATAAGCCATAAAAATATCAAACCAGAGGTCCACATTAAGCTCTAATGGAAGTCCTTTATATTCCCTATACCTTATTGCACTAATTTGATCACTCCATGGTGTTTGAACCAACTTTAATGGAATCAAGATGACCCTATAAAAACATATTGTCCATGGTTAAAAATATCCTCTCAACCTCCATCGATAATCTTGGGCTCACCTTTGCTCTAATTGGTTGTCAAAATTTGACTTGGCTTGTTAACACATGGACTCATTTCTCTCCATTGATTTTGATTGGTAAAAATGCCTAAAAACCATTAATCCTTTGCCAATTCGACACATCAATGAGCCTTATCATGCACATATTCACTCTTGAGATTCACTAACCCTTTGACCTCCACTCACTATTAGATCTGAATATATGATGCCCTATGGACTATTAGATCAATTGGGACCCACTAATTGAAAGCCAATGGCTAGTTCATGATCTTAAAATTGATGTCCTCACTCTTGTCAAATCAAATTTGAGTGATCATTAATTTAAGGTCACACAACCATAAAATTTAAGCTCAAATGGATTTCCTTTGCTCTATCTAAAACTTGATGTCTGTGTGAATGTCTTTTGCTTTTTTGACTAACTTTGAAGGCTTGGATCTTGATGCATAAGAAACATGGAGATGTTCTTGAGGCTAAAATGAATGAACTCATTTGATCCACTAGTCCTAGGAAATTTCAAGGTGAAGATATTAAATGTCCAAATTGGATTTCATATCTGCTCCTGTGTGACATCCTAGTGACAGTCGAGCTCATTTGGATAAGTATAGAAAACTTATCAAAATCTAATTGAGGAGCCAAATTCGATCATGTATAACTTCATTTTCACTTCGATGGAGGATCTAGAACTAGGTGCATGTAACTAAAGACCAAGATGAATAAAACCATGTGACCACTTTCCCCTATAAATGTTGCATGTGCAAGATATAGCTTTGTGAAGATGCTTAATTGGCTTTATTTGAACTTATTTGAAAATGGCTCAGTATGGAAAAATAATGGAATTTGGCTGAGAGGCCAACTTTAGATCTCCATAACTTTTGATGCACTTTGGCAAAGGACATAAAACTTGGTATATATAAACTAGGCATGAATGTGAACATAATAGATGATTAATTCCACTTGACTCATCCACATATGGAAATGGTGATATCATCAAAATTCCTATTTAGAATTTATGTTATTATTCCCAAGTGTCTCAATAAACAGAATAATAACCAAATGGATCCCTTGCATTTCCATAATTTTTCCAAGCACTCTTAACATCCCATAGGTCTTTGCAATACTCTCCATATGCTCATCCATTAGTAACCTGATCCATGCTTTAACTGCATTGATCACCATGAAGACCTTCCACTTACATATATGACTCTAAAATGGTCCCTTCGACACCAAATGACACAAGGACCAAGCTAGACTATGACTAAACTAGAATGGCATATGAAATGACATCAACATAGCTACAACATACCATATGACATTATAAAAATCCCCTATACAAGATCTGACTATAGGGAGTTGACTCATTTTTGGATTGAGGGGAAAAATGGTCAACAACTACCAAATCACTTAACATTCAAAAAACATTTAAACATTTATCTTCTAAAGGCCTACCTACTTGGATTTTATCACCAAGGGGGAAGATGACTTGATTTTGTAGCCAAGTATAAATACATGATTATTGGTATGTATTAAAAAATCACCCAACATCCTTATCACTGAGGGATTGTGAAGTGATGGGGTAGGCCCCAATACCAAGCCAATACCATTGCCAATACAAATCTCTTTCATTCAAAACATCTTGAAACCAACTTTATACTACTTTTTAGTTCCTTATTTCAGCCAACTTTCCTATCACATTAAAATCAAAACTTTCTAATAATATAATAAGACTTAGGGTGACCATTAAGTTATCATTTAATTTTTAGTTGATTTCTTTCTCTTTGATCATTATGTGTTGTATTGCAAAACTTGCATTGATCAACATTAGCACAGGGTTTGTGTTATGTACCCCAATTGGATCAATCACATTGATCCAATTATTTGTGCGTATCATTTTTACTTCAAACCATCTTCAAAAAATTTCCCCCTATTTTAGAACACTATTTTCATTATTGATATGGTTTATTATAGACTATGTTTCACCTTCCTACCAACAATATTTAGTCAACTTGCATGATTGTGTCTTCTTATCCCTTTATTCAGTCCTCTATTCAATGGTACATAGTCAATGTATACAACTGTGTATCCTTATCATCTTATTTAGTCTTCCTATTTATAGTACACAATCGACCTACATAACTACGCATTCCTATATCTATGTTATATCCCTTGTCTAACAGTACATAGTCAACCCATATGAATGTGTATTATTTTTAGCTTGTATCTTAGCAATATCCTATCAACCTAATTGATTCTATACTTGTTGGCTAACACTATTATTTATCTATCCAAATCTATTCTCTATCTGGATGAATTTATCCCTAATTCTCATTCTCCTTTCCTAATTTCTATTTTCTTCATCAAGAATCATGAAATCCCCTATCAAAATATTCTTAAACAACCTGAATCCATTTAGACACTATATGGGGTGCTCTTTTCTTATATTTTCTTCCTATTTTTAGCCTTTGGGGCATCTTGCGATGCCCATCCACACATTACTTTATCCTTTGGAGAATCTTGTGATGCCCACCCATATGTTACTTCAACTTTTGGGACATATTGTAATGCCTATCCCTACATCCAATTACCCATTGGGTCATATTAAGATGCCCACTCTTATTTTAAATTTCATGATACCAAACTAATTCAACTTCAAAAAACCTTCCAAGATACATAGGCTTGTATTTCACATGTTCATCCTTGATATAGCCATTAGCATAGATCTTCCCTTATTATCATGATTTATATATGCTATCCTTAAAATATTTTTTGCAAGATACTTACATGGATCTCACCCTCTACAATAGTCCATCTTATCACAAACCTTAGTCCCTCTTTATGGTATTTTGGTTTATTTTTTCTCATGAGTTATATTTTAAAACTGTGGATGAGATCCAATCTTCCTCATGATTTTTTTATTCTCCTTGTTTCCTTCCTTTCTAATACTTTTTGGCACCCCTTTGGATTTTAATTTTGTGAGTTACAGTGTGAGACCATGGATAGGACCTGACCTTCCTCAAAAATACCATTTTTATTCCATTTACTTTTTACATGTTTTGTGCACCCTCATGGGTTTCTCTTTTATGAGTTTCATCGTAAGACCATGGATAAGACTGGCCCTTCCTCATAAAACAACCATCTTTAAGTTTAGTGTTCCTTTTCGAGAACATTTTTCAATGGTTACAAATTTTTGATCTTTTTTCTTAGCTTTAGCTTTTGCTTCTTTTGTAGATAAAATTGCACAATAATAAAGTGCTAGCATGTTTTCTTACACTTCCCTCATTCTTATGATAAGGAATCACACTTTACTATCTTTGTATCCCTTTTTCACCCTTTTTCACTTTTTTTGTGATTTGAAATAATTAAAATTGTTTCATGTTCTCATTTATCTTGATTTCTTTTCCTTTCACTCCATATTGGATAAAACAAGGTTGAAGTCAACATAACACTCTTATTTTACCTAAATTAATGAAAATCTTAGCACCATGTTCTCTAAGTTCTATTTTAGAAACCAAGTCTAAGTTATTCAAATGAAATTCATATTTAGCATTCATGTTTGGTTTTCCAAATCCATATGGAGGAGGATACAAAAATCCATCATGAAAGTTAAAAGATAAATCATTTAAAACAAAAGGATATGATACAAAAGGCAACATTCAAAAAGTTAAAAAGTTAAAATCATACCAAAAGACATAATTCAAATAACATCTTTTATTTTTAATCAAATCTCAAACTCCACAGTTGTCCTCATGATAAAGTTGAGGTTCAATGGGGTGATGTAGCCCAGTAGATTGGAATAGGAGAATTCAACAAACTTTATGGTGATACCTACTTTTTCATGCAAGTACCCAATATTCAAAGTAGATTGACAGATCTATAAGGGGTCCTGAGGAATGAAGAACATGTTATGGGAAGGTAGGTCCATTTTATTTTTCATGCAGATAGCCTTCATGGTATGATCTACATACTTCATTTGTTGACCTAATATTTGTGTGGCTAAGAGAATTTATTCAGAGTCCTTAATTTCAAAAGTCTTTTAATTTTGACAAGCCTAATTTAAGTGTCTTAACTTCAATAAAGAGTTCCTCTAAATTAGTTTTTCCTTCATTCTCCCCTCTACCAATTTTATTTTCTACCTTGATAGGCACGTGTGATTCTAAATCTATTTTCCCTCTTCTATATTCCCTTTTATTTACATCTTAAAACATGATAGCACCAATTTTTTCTAGTCTTATGTATCCTTAGAACAAAATAAGACTATGATGAATTACTTTCTTTAAACCATTTATTTACATCCTAGCATCACTTTGCTTTATTTTACCATTTGTTATTATTGTACTACCCCTTTTTGTAGACACCTAAGTCTATTTCTACTTTCATATAATTTTTTTTAATATTGAGTGAAGTTGGCTTGTTACTTCTCACTCACCAATGTTTTTTTCACTTTTATGCACTTTGTCCATTGATGATTGATTAAGGATTGTTACTGCTCACTCATCAATGTGTTTTACTATTTTTGTTTGTCCATCTTTGTTCAAGTAAGGATTGTTACTACTTTCACAATGATTTTTTATTACCATTTTTGATATGTATCCTTGGTTTGATTCTTTGAGTTTTCCTTTCTTACTTAAGGTTTACTTATTTGAGTTTTCTAGTCTTTAGTATCCTTGGATTTTTAGTTATCTAATTTAATCTAAATTTTGACTTGGTTATTTGGTCCAACATAACATTTGTCACCTTATATTTCCAAATTTTCAAGCACATCCCATCCACATTGTGCCAATTATCTTGTCTTTCCTTTTTGTTTGTTTTTGCTCTTTAATTTTGTATCCTTGGGTTTGTCAAAACTAGTCTTTGTGCCCTCCATGATCAACACTACAAACACAATAGGCAACCATATAGTGATAAAGGTAAGTCAAGGTATGCATAAATTACTTTTATTTTTATTTTTTTAATTTTCATCCATTTACTTTTAGTTATTTTATGCTTTAAAATACTACAATTTTTTAGCTTTAGCGTTGTGTGTTACTAGGTTCTTTTCTCAAAGCACCATCCCTTGTTGCACCTGAGTGAGACATGATAATCTCAGAGTGGGGAATATGTATACACATAATATTTTCAAATGTATTAATTAATTATGCTTTATCTCTTGTAAGAACCTGTTGAGTCCCAATCTCTCTAAATGCACACCTTAAGGGGTACACTGAGAAAGGGGTGGGCAGACCATTGGCACTTCACAAGATTATTGTCCCTATACTATCACTTGTTATCATTCTAACCATCTCCTAAAAACATTTCCCTAATATTTTCCTCCTATTTTCACCCTACTCTAGTCATTTTCCCCCTTCATTAGCCCTTCCCTAGCCTAAAATCCCTTTTTGATTATTTACAATACACTATTGAACCCATCGACTCTGTATTCTAATTAACAAAACTCATTTAGAGTCTAGGTCAGCCCTTGGTGGACCTAGACTAGGACATAATTTGTTTTTGTCAATAAAGATATAGAATCAATTGGGCTAACTCTATTGGCTAAACTTTTAGAAAGGACTAGGGTTAGATTTAGCTATACATACACACTCATTTTATCATTTATTAGGAAAGGGAGAGAATAAAAAGAGATATATATTGTGCATATGATTATCCACCATTATTCTTAAGGAGCATAGCTTGGGGTTTCATACTTATTTGGAGATATGTATCTTTTCTTGTGGAGAATTCTTTTGGATGCATTGATAGGTTATGTAGCCTAGAACTGATTTATCCTTGTCATCCTTACATACCACAACAACCTTTTTTGAGAGACTTAGGCCAAGGGTGAGATTGAGGCTTAGTAGGTTCATTTTCAAAGGTAAGTATTCCTAAATTTCTTCTTTCATTATAATATTAGATAGATATGCATTTTTACTTCTCTCCAATGCATTAGGATTTTATATACATTAACATGAGTGTATGTCTTCTATGCATGTTTAATTTTAATGTTTATTATCCCCACTTTGTGTCATAATCTTTGGTGAGCACTAGATTAGACTTTTACTTTACTTGTCATTTACTTTCATGAATATGAAAACATATGACCTAGTTAAGGTTATTGCATAGTTTTACTTAATTGGAAGATTTGGAATCCTTCCTAGTGATATTATTATGGTAAGAGATCCCTTGGCTAGGTCTAGTAGATCCATCTTAGTCATGACCCTAAAAATATAATATATCAAAAATTGGAAATGTACGTAAGATTTATCTTCTCTAAGCTAGGATGGATTTATAGATCAATTACATTTCCATTTGCATACAAATAACATGATAATAATTTACAAGTAGACCCACAATGTACAAAATCTAATAGATCAGGGGACAATACTCTCAAAGTAAAAAAAATAACTGATGGTGTTTTTTTATAAATTACTAATGAAAAAACCATGTACACGATATTTAGTGTATGCAAAATACGCCTTAGACACTAAACACTATACCCTAAATGCTAAGCCCTATACCCTTTAACCTATACCTTATACCTTAAACCTTAAACCCTAATCCCTATACCCTATATCCTAAACATTAAACCCTAATCAATAAATCTTAATCCCTAAAAACCCTAAGTTATATTAATCATAAGCTCTTAAAACCTTGAACCTATCATCTGAGTGGGCCAATTAACATCATTTAGACTCAAAATTATAAACCCTAAATCCTAAACCTCAAACCCTAAGCTGTAAACTATAAACCCTAAACCTTATACTCTAAATTTTAGACCCTAAGCCCTAAACCCTATGCCATAAACCTTAAAACCTATGTACTCTATACCATAAACCATATACCTTAAACTCTAACCCTAAATCCTAAGCCTTAGAGACCTTAAAGTATAAATGGTAAACTCTTCAAGCTCTGAACCAATTATTTGAGCCCCAATTAATATCATTTAGATTAATAATTTGGTTTAAAGGGCTCAATTTAGCCTAAATCACACCATTAGTTTCCTCAATTGATTAATTAACTCAATATGTGATGATATGGGTGATAATCAAACCCAAAAACATATTACATACTCATAAATAAGTTTAAGTAACTTAAATTATCCTCAATAACATTTTTGATTGGACCCTATACCCTAAATTCTAAACCATAAGCCCTAAACTCTAGGAACTTTAAACCCTAAACCCTAAAACCTATACCTTATACCCAAATGTATACCTTAAGCCCTAATCCATAAAATTTAAACCATAAATCATACCCTTAAAGCCCTAAACCAAATGATTTATCCACAATTAACATGTTTTATAGTAATAATTAGGTTCATAAGGCTCAATTTGGCCCAAATTACATCACTCATTGCCCCAATTGATGAATTAACTTAATTTGTGGTGACCTGGGGCCCAATTGAGCCTAAAACCATATTTTGTAGTTACAAATAGGTTCAAAAAGTTCAAATTGGCCTTACTTGAATTTGTGATTATACCTTATGCACCCTAAAACATAAACCCTATGCCCAAAAACACATTGTGGTCATTAATTGGTTTAATTAGTATCAAAATGAGCTCTAAGAATATCGATCTGAATGAATGCATAGATTCAATGTGTTATGTGAGACATGTATTGTACAAGACAATACTGAGCAAACACAAGCACACAAATACAAGAATGAATCAAATAGAAATGATCCACAAAATATTTCATTGAAATATGAAAGGGAATAGGTACATAAATAGGTTGGTGGAGGAAAGATATAACCCATTTAAGTGAATGTGGTATTAATCTTTCCAAATAACCAAGATTACACTAAATCCCCTAAGCAAGCAATATGAAATCATGTAACCAAAACCCATAGGAAAAAAGGCATTCACTAACACCCCCCTATAAGCATAGCTTAGGTAGGTGATGATACAAAAAATGAAAAAAATGGGTCCCAACAATAAGGCCTGATGAGGCACCCATGTACAATGCAATCTCTCATAAAGTAAAGAAAAGGAGAAAACCCAGTGGGAAAATTTCCACCTAAAAGAGAGATAAAAGAAGTGAAGAAGCTAGAAGGCCCCCCTAAAGATAATGAAGTTGTTGAAGTGGACTACACCCCAATAATAGCTTGTGGATGAATGAACTTGCTCTCAGTGAAAGGTTTGGTGAAAATATCAGTAACCTACTATAAAGACTAGAAAAATACTAAGTTAATGGCCTAATCATGAATCAGCTCATGAATGAAATACATGTGAATCTTGATGTGTTTGGTCCTCTGATGAAGGATCATATTCTTGAAAATATGAATGGTGCTCTAGTTGTCACAAAATATGACTATAGGCCACCTGATCTGGATACCAAGCTTAGAAATAATCTTCTAAAGATAAATAGCCTTAGTAGTTATGTTAACAACTCCCCTATACTCTACCTTTATGGAAGATAGAGAAATAAGATTTTTATTCTTTCTCAAATAAATGATGGGGCCAAAACCTAATGATAAACTATAACCTGAAGTGGACTTATGACTTGTAGTGTTGCCAACCCAATCTGAGTCTATGTAATCGACCAAGTCAAAATCTGAACCAATCCTATAGTGTATCCCATACCTTTATGAACCTTGAATGTAGTGCAAGATCCTCTTAGCTACTTTCCAATTCAGCTCATGGGGTTCCTGCATGAATCTTGAAACATTGCTAAAAACATAAGAGATGTCTAGTCTAGTGTGAGTCAAGTAAATAAGACTACCAATAAGTTGTTTATAAAAGGTAGCATAAACCAATGTAGTGGAAAAATATACCTCAAGTTTGATTCCATATAGGAATGGAGTCAAAGATGGCTTAAAATCATCCATATTAAACTATGCCAAAAGATCAAGAGAGTATTTGGGCTATGAAAGTGAAATCTCTGAATCTATTTGATTGATCTCAATGCCAAGGAAGTAGTATAGTAATCCAAAGTCAGTCATGGTGAATCTATCATGAAGAGTTTTTTTCACTAGTGAGATAGTCAAATAAAAACTCACTGTGATCAAAAGGTCATCAACATATAAAACCAATATCAATAATGAATCATCTTATCACAAAAATTACACATTGGGATCTGAGTGGCATCTAGTGAAACCTAAAATAATAAGGAAGGAATCCATTTTGGCATACCAAGCTTGAGGGGCCTGTTTGAGGCCATAAATAGATTTACTAAGTCTATACACTAAATAAGAATCCAAAACAAAACTAGGTGGTTGTTCCATGTAGATCTCCTCCTCAAGGTCTTTGTGAAGAAATGCACTTTTCACATCCATCTAATGTACAATCCATCCATGTGTTATAGTTATAACAAGTGTGAGTCTAATCAAAGTCATCTTGGCCACATGTGTAAAAGTCTCTGAGTTGTCAATGCTAGCTACCTATGAAAATCCCTTGGCTACCAAGCTAGCCTTGTACTTATCAACATACCAATCTATAACATACTTGGTCTAATATATCCAATAACATTGAAACATCTTTCTTACCTTAGGAAGAGAAGTCAAATCCCAAGTGTGATTACTAATCAAGGAATCATATTCCTCATACATGGCTCTATCCCACTTAGGTATGTCTAAAGCCTCTCTAAAATTCTATGGATCCAATGTAAAAGCAAAAAAGGCATGTGGTCCATCTTGAAAGTCTATGTAAGTAAATTTATGAACATCTAGATCCCCTAACTAAGTGCTTACACTCTCAAGTGTTTGTCAAGCCCAAAGTAGGCCTAAAATAGGTGAGTTAGGTACCAAATCCTCATCTTATAATACATGCATATAAGTTGATGAGGATGGCTCCCCATCACTCCACTCACTATCAAAACTGGAAGAAGTGGCCTTTACATCAGGAACCTACTGTGAATGATTTGAGTCCTCAAACTACTTATCTAAACTAAGTGAAACTAATGTAAAGGGGGAAGTGTCAAGTAAAGAGTAGGTGGAGTTCTCCTAAAACCTAACACTCCTCTTAATGAACAATTGATGAGTCATAGGGTGGAGAAGTCTATAACCCTTGACCCCATTTAGATACCCAACAAAGATGCAAGGTTTGGATTGAACCTCCATAGCCTTGTGTTTATTTTTAGGAATGCGAGCCTCATCAATTATATAAAGACCCCAACATGATGCACCTCTAGTTTCTCATTATACCAAATTTCATAAGGAGATACCCTTTAAAGCTTTGTGAGGAACACGGTTCTAAATATAACATACACAATTGATAGCTTCTACCCAGAACTATGGAGCCAATGATCTAGAGTGAATCATGCAGTTGGCCATCTCCTTCAAGGATTGATTCTTATGTTCTACTACACCATTCTATTGAGGAGTGTATGGAATTATCCACTAAAGATTAATCCCTTCAGTAGTATAAAACTACTCAAATATGTGGTTGACATACTCCCCCCATTATCTATTCAAATAATTTTGTTGTACTTTCTAGATTGCTTCTTAGCTAAAGCCTCAAAGTATAAATAATTATAAAAAACTTTAGACTTTTGTCTAAGAAAGTAGACCCATGTGTATCTATAAAAGTCATGAATGAAAGTGAGGACATATCTAGCCCTGGTAAAATTAAGATGGGGAAAAGACCCCATGACATCACTGTGAATCAACTCAACAGGTATTGAAGCTATTTTAGCTTTGCCTTTATCAAATTTCTCTTCAAGATGTTTTCCAAGGGCACATCCCTCACAAATTCCTTTAGAGAATTTAACTCTAGGAAAGCCTATAACCATGTCTTGCTGACTCATCTACTCAATATAGTGGTAGTTAAAATGGCCAAACTGCTCATGCCATAGTCTGCTAACACCATTTGAATGGGTAAGAAATGTAGTAGGAGGAAAATCTATAGAAAAATGAGAGAATGCATATAGCTTATAATGGTGATTAGACCTCCCTAATGAAATTTTTCTCTTAATAAATCTAGTGTAAACTCGACTCTCATGCCCTACCCTATGTGGGTAATTTGATACACTGAAAGAAGATTAGTTGATATTAAAGGTACACTTAGAACATTTGTGAATGTTACATCTTTGACTTCAACATTACCTCTTCTTATAGCCTTTACTAAAGTATCATCACCCAAAGTGATAGAGGACATGCTACAAGGCTCTAAGTCAAGAAACTCAACCTCTAACAAACCCATATGGTGTGAAGCACTAGAGTCTATAACCCAAGATGAAGTAGATACAGAAACCACTTTAACTAAAGCTTTGCCCTTAGGTTTATCCTTTCATTTTTCCTTTGCCTTAGAACATTATTTGGTTGATGATGATTATTTGACAGACTCAGGTACCCCTATATTATTTTTCTCTAGGAGATGTGTAAAGTGGCCAATCTATTTCTTCATACACTTGTGCTCATCATGCCCAGTATTCTTACAATAGGAGAACTTAACATTTTAACTCTTAGGTTTCCCTTTAGAGGATGAGGTTTCAATGATTTTTTTTTAAGTGGTTTTAGTTCTTTATTCTTCTCAAGATCCTTGCTCTTCCATTTCTTATCATTGTTGTAGAGGCTCTCTGTTTTCCATTCCTAGCAAAGAGGGTTGAAGGTTTGGAAGACTAGAGGATTCCCATCTAGATTAATTTATCCTATTCCTTAGTTAAATATGAAATAAATTAATCTAAGGATGGTATTGACCTATTGGATCCCATGGCTCTCTTGGTAGCATAAAAGGTAGATACAAATATAGAGTAATCAGGTCCTAGTTTTGAAAATATAGAAAGAACTAACTGCTCATCTTTATTCTCAGTTCTACACTCTTTTGAATGCAATATAAATGTCTTAATATTAGTGAATAAGTATTAAAATATGTCAAAGTTTTTAGGACTCAGACTAATTAACTTAATCTCAAGCTCATGACCCCTCATGGTGTTGATTTTCTCAAACAATTTTTCTAGGATGTCCCACACTTCTATGGGAGAATTAGTTGACTCTATGTGAAATAGGAGTTATGATAACACTAAAATACATAGTATTCCAAAAGCTTCATCACATCTATTAAACCATTTTATCTTATCTGCATCAACTATGGGCTCATCTTCAACCCCCATAGTTATGTGAAATAACCATTTACTTCTAAGAACCATAGTAATCTTACTTTTCCATTCTTGATAGTTGAAGGGTGTGAGTGCATTAACAATGCTAAGATCCATTACAAAATTAATATTAATGTGTTTTATTTTTGTTGTTTTAGAAATCAAATATGTGTAAAATGAGAGCATTTGTAGAACATAATAACAACCATAGTGCGACCTCCTTGAAACTATGCCAATGTGTGATGGAGGCTGGGCGTGGTTCCACCAAGGAGAAAAACACCAAAAAAGGGATGCCAATACCAAATTTCTAGCTATAGTCTAGAAAAAACACACTTTTATAGTAAAAAAGATGATGCCAAGGTGGGATAAAGAGTCCCCAAGCTGCTCATAATGAGCAGATCTGATGCAAGGAGTAGAAATGTGACACCAACCTACTAGGAAAGGACCTTTTGCTACTGAAGGAAGCACCAAGCTACTGGAGAAAATGCCAGGTGGCTGGAAATGGATGGTAAGTGTAGCTGGTTAGATCTCAATGCAAGAGAGTAGTAGAAACATCAATTCCTCCCTTTACTAGACAATGCTAGAGTAGTAGAAACCAATGCCAAATCTACCACACCAAGATCAATATGTAGATCTAAAAAAAGGCTTAAAAGGGTAGATGCCTGGCTAATTCAATAAAAAAATTTAATTTGCAATGCCCAGCTCCTCAAATATGCAATTCCACACCTCTCTAGCAAACTCAAACACCTATCTTTTATTCTATAACTCAACATATCATATTAGATTTCTAATAAGAATTCTAATACCTCTGTAGTTGGATATCATATCTCAGACAAGAAAAACAAAAGAATAATGCCAAGTTTGCATATTAGGGTGAAAATTCAAGCATATTAGATAACAAATCCAATGCTTGAAACAAAGAAGATTCCAAGATTTCTTATCAAATCTAAAAACATCAAGGTTCTAATAGGTAGATCTCAGATATGAAATAAGTAGATCCACATATTAGAATGATGATAAAATGTGATTCCAAGCTCCAAATGCTTTAGGATTAGAAGCTTGAACATCTCAATAGCTTAAATAAATAATGAATTCAAAAAAATCAGATCTAAAAGAAATATCCTTATACAATTAATGCATTAGAATGAAAATATTAAAATGGAAAAATCTAAGTTAAAATCAAATGAACCCAAGATTTAAAATCAAAACTTGTAAACAAACCCAAAAATTCTCAGATCTAGATCAAATCTGATACCATATCAAAATAAACTCAAGGAATACTGATCTGAGTGAATACATAGATTCAAGGTGCTATGAAAGACATGCATTATACAAGATAATGCTAAGAAAATACAAGCACACAATTGCAAGAATGAACCAAAGAGAAATGATCCACATAATATTGCATTGAAATATGAAGGGGAATAACTACATAAATAGGTTGGAGGCAGAAAGATATAACCCATTCCAGTGAATATGGTATTAAAATTTATAAATAACCAACGTGACACTAAAGCCCTTAAGCAATCAATATGTAACCATGTAGCTAAAACCTATAGGAAAAAAGGCATACACCAATAATCATCTCAAATTGTCCTTAATTAACTTTATGATTGAACTCTAAACCCTAAACCCCATCTCACATATACCTAAAACTCTAATACTTAAATCCTAAACCCTAAATTATAAACCCTAAACCAAATGATTTAACCATGTAATTAATATCCTTTATAATAAAAAATAGGTTCACATGGCTCAATTTAGCCCAAATCACATCATTCATTGCCCCAATTGACTAATTTACTCAATTTGTGGTAATTAAGGGGCCAATCGAGCCCAAAATCACATTATATAGTCACAAATAGGTTTAATTAGATTAAAATTTCCCCAATTACCTTTTTTATTAGACCTTATTTACCCTAAAATATAAACCCTATGCTCAAAAACACATTATGGTCATAAATAGGTTCAATCAATTCAAATTGTCCTCAATTGCCTTCATAATTAGACCCTAAATGCTATGTCATATATAAATTAAACCATAGTCCCTAAACCCTAAAAACCAAAATATTCAACCCTAATTAACATCTTTTAGAATAATAATTAGGTTCATAAGGCTTACTTTGACCCAAATCACATCATTCATTGCCCCAATTGACTAATTTGCTCAATATGTGGTGACTTGGGGACCAATTGAGTCCAAAATCACATTATGTAGTCATAAATAGGTTAAAGGAGCTCTAATTGGCCCCAATTGCCTTTGTTATTAGACCTAATGCATCTTAAAACATATACCCTATGCCCTAAAACACATTATGGTCACAAATGTAGCTTCAATTAGCTCAAATTGTCCTCAATTACCTTCATGATTGGACTCTAAACCCTAAACCCTATCTTGTATATACCTTAAACTCTAATCCCTAAACCCTAAACCAAATGATTTATCCATAATTAACATCCTTTATAGTAATGTTCAATTAGATTAACAGGGCACAAGTTGGCCCAAATCACATCACTCATTACCCTAATTGACTAATTCACTAAATCTATGGTGATGTAAGGGATAATTCAGCCTAAAATCACATTTTATAGTTACAAATAGGTTCAATTATCTCAATTTGGCCCCAATTACCTTTGTGATTAGACCTTATGTACCATAAAACATAAACCCTATGCCCTAATCCTTAAAATTTAAGCCCAAAACCCTAAACCATAAATTGTAAACTCTTAAAACTCTAAATAAAACATTTTATCCCCAATAAAACAACAATTTTAATGCCCTATTTCATTCATGATTGGACCTTATAACCTAAAACCTAAACCCTAGATACCCTAATCCCTAATCCCTAAATCATAAACCTTAAATTATAAGTCACCTAAACCTTAAACCAATCGATTTAACCCCACCTAACATCCTTTACAGTAGTAATTATGTTCATTGGGCTCAATTCAGTGAAAATCACATTACTTATTGGTCCAGTTAATTGATTTTCTCAATTCATGATGATTTTAGGGCTAATTATGCACAAAGTCACATTTTGTAGTCACAAATCTATTTGGCCAAGCCAATGACATCAAGACTACAATCTCAATTACCTCTTTTCACTTTCTTGATGTAAAAAAATTTAATGTTAATAACTATTTAATATTTTAAGTCTATGCCATAAGATTATGAAATACATACATGGAATGTATGTATAATATTCTACGTATGCAAATTTTTTGTGTATATGGTAATTCCACATATGTGGTAATTCAATATACTAGTAGTTACACATACATGATAGTTTCACATATGTGGTAATTCTACATACATAGTTATTTAACTTGATATTTCAAGCACATATCTTTGTTGGAAATATTGTCATTGATGTCAAAGGTCTAGCATTATTAGTGATAAATGCCCCATTGCATTTAATGATGTTTGTAATAGTTATATCTTGGCTAATGTGAGTTAATATTTATTTAATACTAACGACTATATTTTTGGTTGCATATGAGACAAAAGAAGGGCCCATGGAGAAGTCAAAGAGCCACAGGGTAAAGACAAAAGAAGGATGGGACACATTTTCCCATGAAGAGTCATTTTGGGGAATTCCAAGAGTCACCAAGTGAAGACAAAAGAGGAAGGGCACAATTTCTCATTAATGGACACTTTAAGGAATACGAAAAGTCACCAAGATAAGGACAAAAAAGGGAAGGACGTTTTTTCTCATGAAGGCTCACCACATGAATTTTCAAAGGCAAGGATATGAAGGGTCATACAAGTTTGGCACCATTTCCATGAGGATTGGAGGTCACAAAGGGGGAAAGCCAAAGGCCATTTGGAAAACTATAAATAAAGGCTTGAGAAGCCATTTCTAATATATGTGATATAGGTTGATTAGATATTGTAATATCTAGCTTAGAAGAGCAATTGTGAGAGATGAATATGATTTGTATTTGTTATATCTAGCTTAGAAGAGCAAAGTTGAGAGAGAGGAAAGAGATGTTGTAATGAACTATCATTTGTTGAGATAGTAACATTGAGAGATAGTTGTGTGGTATACATAAAGGGGTTGGTGCTCCTGTGGGTTGGTGCTCATGAATAGTTGTTGGGTTGGTGCTTGGAAAAGGGGTTGGTGGTCTTGTGGGTTGGTGCTCATGAATTGTTGTTGGGTTGGTGCTCAGAAAATGAGTTGGTGCACCTGTGGGTTGGTGCTCACGAATAGTTGTTGGGTTGGTGCTCAAAAAAGGGGTTGGTGCTCCTGTGGGTTGGTGCTCATGAATAGTTGCTGGGTTGGTGCTCTTGCAAGTTGGTGCTTGTAAATATTGTTTGGGTTGGTTCTCATTCATATACTTGAGATTATTCTCTGTGGTTTTTCTCACATTGGGTTTCCACATTATATCTGGTGTCTCTCTCTTGTGTGGTGTTTATTATTTTAGTTTTATCGCATATCTTGAATGTTTGATTAAGTGGAATTTGATTAAGGAAAATTTTTATAAGATATATTATATACTAATTCACCCCCCTCTTAGTATATCCCATGCTTAACAATTGGTATCAGAGCAGGTTCCTTTTTGAAAAGTTTTACAGCTTGAAGGTATATCAGGAAAGCATGATGGCTGGGTCACAGGAAGGGTTTTATACAAATAAGGCACCTTTGTTTGATGGGATGAATTATGTTTTTTGGAGCATAATAATGAGGACTTATTTGATGGCCCTTGGATTCGACATATGGAAAGCAGTGGTGGAGGAATATGAAGAGCCACAGACATCTGCAATTACTCCAGTAGAAAAGAAGTCAAGTGAATGTAATGCTAAAGCTTTAAATGCTATTTTATGTGGTTTAAGTGAATCTAAATTTGTTAAAGTTATGCAATGTAAATATGCTCATGAAACTTGAGTAAAAATTGAGAATATTTACAAAGGTGATGGAAAGGTTCAGCAAGCTAAGCTTCAGACTTTTCGAAGATAGTTTAAAAGTTTGAAGATGGAAGAAGAAGAAGATATAACAAGTTATCTTTTCTAAGTTGATCAAATTGTAAATCAGATTCAAGGTCTTGGAGAAATGTTTGAAGAGTCAATGGTGGTACAAAAGGTTTTGAGATATCTACCAATGAGATATGATGCAAATGTTTCGGCAATCGAGGAGATGAAGAATTTAGCCAAGCTAAAGATGGATGAGCTTCATGGTATTCTCATGACATATGATATGTGGATATAACAAGATAAACCCTCAAACAGAGAAGTGGCTTTCAAGACATCAAAGAAAGAGAAAGCTAAGATTAAAGAATCAAGTGATAGTTTCAGTGATGATGAAGATGACAACGGAGCATTTTTCATTCGCAAGCCGAAAAGGGGAATAGGTAAATATTAAGGAAAATTACCTTTTAAAATTTTTAATTGTGGAAAGATTGGACATTTTTTAGCTAGATGACCAAATAATGGTAATGATGATGAAGAAGAAAAGCCTACATACAAGAAGAATTTCAAAGGCAAATCTAAGAAGGGATTTGAGAAGAAGAACCTATATTCTAAGGATCCTAGCTTAGTCAGAGATAATGGAGTCAGCGATTCAGAAGAAGAAGAGATTCTATTCATGGCTATACATGAAGGTGATCAAGAAGAAGAAGAGGAGGAAGCTAAAGTGAATATGGAAGGAGAACTCATTTGTGCCTTAGAAGAGTTAGAAGTTGTTGAGAAGAAGAATCTAAGATTGATGCGCCAGATCGAGAAAAATGAAAAGGAGTGAAAGAAAATTATTGATGATCTAACAACACACTTGGAAGAAGCCCAAAAGAATGAAAAGATCTAATAGCATAGTTGGAAATAGCAAGAAAAGAATGTAAAAGGTATGTTATTGAAATTGCCTCTTTAAAAGAAGATATTGAGAAAGCAGTCAATGATAAAGTAGTTAGTGATTCAAAATTTGAAGATAGCACTAACATGCTAAATAAGATACTGGAAAGTCAAAAAGAAAATTTAGATAAGACAAGGATCATATTTGAAAATAAAAAGAGCTATGCTAAAGCTCTTACAAAAGAGGAAACAAAAAGGGGAGAAATTAAGAATACAAAGGACATTTCAAACAGAGAAGGCTAGAAGGAACAAAGCTACAAAAGGCAATCAGGTCAGACATATATAGATAGGTCTTATTTTTATGGCTATTATTTTTATTGTAATGGATATGGTCACAAGAAATTAGAATGTAGAAAAAGAGCTAACGATTTCATAAATAAGGAGAAGGAAAGTCAAGTAGAGTCAAACAAAAGCCACAACTCTTTTGATCCTCTATTAAGCTTTGATGAAGAGACCATAGTATGCTACAAGCGCAATAAATTCAGACACATAGCTCGGTATTGTAGAAGTGTGTTCGAGTCAGTTCAGAAGGATCAGAGTTTCAAAGCTCCATTCATCAAAAAGAAGGTTTAGACATGTTCACGGCTAAAGAAACAACTTGAAGATTCTATGATGGTTCAGACAGCTCTGCATGTAAGAAATAAAGATTAGCCATGGTTAATTAACAGTGGATGTTTGAGGCATATGATAGGAGATAAAAGTAAGTTCATAACTCTAAAGAAGATCAATGGTGGCATATTGAGATTTGGAGATAAAACCATTGCCAAGATAGCTAGAAAAGGTACTTTGAGTTTGGATTATGGTAGAACTAAGACTAAGAATGTTTTGTATGTAAAAGGTCTTAAGTATAATCTATTGAGTGTTAGTCAAATATGTGATCAAGGATACACATTAAAGTTTCATGCTGAAGGTTTTGAGATTAAAAAAAAAGATTCAAATGAGTTGATTGTAAATGCTCAAAGGACAGAGAACAATGTGTATGTATTATTAGATATCTTCTCAAAGGCACGATCAAAGGATACATTCAAATATCTACAAGAAGAGTTGGGAGTAATTTCTATTACTTCCTACCATTGATGTTTAGCATCAATTGAGGGGGAGCTAAGTGTTATCTCCTAGTAGGCCCTTTTCCATTAATGTCAAAAAGGGAGAATAATAGGTACATGTACAGGTGTAGAAATAGGTATAGGGAATAGGTACAGGTTGCTATAGTAAGGGAGAGTTACTATATGTCTTCAGATGACAGGATGTGCAGGTGACAGGATATGGTAGTTTCAAGATTGAGGTTGCCATCAATGACAAAGGGGGAGATTATTGGAAATATTGTCATTGATGTCAAAGGTCTAGCATTATTGGTGATAAAGGCCCCATTGCATTTAATGATGTTTGTAATAGTTATATCTTGGCTAATGTGAGTTAATATTTATTTAATATTAATGAATATATTTTTAGTTGCATATGAGATAAAAGAAGGGCCCATGGAGAAGTCATAGAGCCATGGGGTAAAGACAAAAGAAGGATGGGACACATTTTCCCATGAAGAGCCATCTTGGGGAAATCCAAGAGTCACCAAGTGAAGACAAAAGAGGAAGGGCACAATTTATCATGAAGGGACACTTTAAGGAATATGAAAAGTCACCAAGATAAGGACAAAAGAGGGAAGGATTTTTTTTCTCATGAAGGGTCACCACATGAATTTTAAAAGGCAAGGATATGAAGGGTCATACAAGTTTGGCACCATTTTCCATGAGGATTGAAGGGTCATAAAGTGGGAAGGCCAAAGGTCATTTGGAAAGCTATAAATAAAGGCTTGAGAAGCCATTTGTAATATGTGTGATAGAGGTTGATTTGATATTGTAATATCTAGCCTAAAAGAGTAATTGTGAGAGATGAATATGATTTGTATTTATTATATCTAGCTTAGAAGAGCAAAGGTGAGAGAGAGGAAAGAGATGTTGTAATTAACTATCATTTGTTGAGATAGCAACATTAAGAGATAGTTGTGTGGTATACACACAGGGGTTGGTGCTCCTATGGGTTAGTGCTCATGAATAGTTGCTGGGTTGGTGCACGGTAAAGGGTTTGGTGCTCCTGTGGGTTGGTGCTCATGAATTTTTGCTAGGTTGGTGCTCAAAAAATGGGTTGGTGCTCCTGTGGGTTGGTGTTCATGAATAGTTGTTGGGTTGGTGCTCAACAAAGGGGTTGGTGCTCATGAATAGTTGTTGGGTTGGTGTTCAACAAAGGGGTTGGTGCTCCTGCAAGTTGGTGCTTGCAAATATTATTTGGGTTGGTGCTGATTCATATACTTGAGATTTTTTTCTGTGGTTTTTCCCACATTGGGTTTCCATGTTATATCTAGTGTCTCTCTCTTGTGTGGTGTTTATTGTTTAGTTTTATTGCATATATTGAATGTTTGATTAAGTGGAATTTGATTAAGGGAAAGTTTTATAAGATATATGATATACTGATTCACCCCCCCTCTCAGTATATCCCATGCTTAACAATCTTAAGGATCATGAATAGCTTGGATTCTTGAGCCTTAGGCATGGACCTGTAATGTACTATCGAATATGTGTTTTCTACCAACAATAAAAAATGCAACTTCACCCATGCTAGACACTATCCATTTTATCAAAATTTTCATTGAAAATAGTAATGCAACATCAACTAATTCTCTTGATTTTATATATATGATTTTTTTATATTTTTATTACTTTAAGGTTGTTATTTATATTTATTGACAATGTCTTTTGTAGTGATATATAATTGGATCATTCATGTTCATCATTGTTTATGTATATTTTGATTCATTGATCCAAATCAAAAAAGCATATGGTTTCAAACTATACCTAATTATATACACATTAAAAAACTAAAAATCAAATTTTTAAGGTAGTTAGGGGGTGCACGGTCAGTTATACATTTTTTTATCATATTTCAAGGTATACTGACTTGTGAAATTAGTAATTTTTTTTATTAATTAATAACAAAAAAATACATGTTAAAAAATATATGATCTTACCTAGATTTCTACCAAGGGGTTTAAACAAAAAGCAAATGATGCTCAAAAAATGGTGGGGTGCACAAACAACTATCTAGTATGATTTTTATAAAAACCAGTACCACCTTTTTAAATTTTTGATGTTTAACCTACTTGTACTTAACCATTTCAAAAAAAAAATAGTACTTTAAAAACTAGACTTGAAATAATACAATTCATCTTCCTATGACATCTTCAAATTATGAGTGTAGATATCTCAAATAATCATTACAAGTTGAGGTTTCATATTTTTCAGGGAAAAACATGTCCACTTAAGACCCCATTTTGGCCCCCTAATTCCCTACATTTAAACTATAGTAACTAATAGGTTCCTTAATTTATGAATGATAAAAATCACTTACTCATCATTGATGTCAATAGGGATCATGGAGGCTACATTGGCCATTGTATCAACATGCCTATTATCCTTGTGGGGTATGTTTTTTTATTGAAAATGTGTCAAAATGCATCATTATATATTGTACCATTTATTTATATGGGATTAAATTTTCCTCTTTAGTTTAATAAATATGTAAAACTTGATTAACCACTAGTTGGAATATCCATATTCTATAAGATATTTTATTTACAATGTTTTGGCAGTAGACAAACCAATATTAGAGCCTCATATTCTACTATATTGTTTGTGCAAGAAAATCCCAAACAAAAGGCAAATGGAAATGGTTGACCCTGAGGAGTAATGAAGACTATCCCTACTCCTACACCTATGACACACTTTGATCTATCAAATTACATGATTGAAGTATCATCATTGATGTGATATGCAATAAGATCATCATTGATGTGATATGCAATAAGATCATCATGGAAATTATCATGAATTGGTAATGTATCCAATAATGGAGTTGCTTCTAGATGGTCTATGATAATATTACCTTTTACTGATTTATGGGATATAAATTTTTAATCAATTTCATGAGTAACATTACCCATTTGGTGATGCATACTAATAAATATGACTTAGACATCAACAATTTGAGTGGGTTCATTTGTGATAGCTTGTGTTTCATTATTAAGCATATAATGTTGTAATTTTTTTGCTACAAACACAAGAGATAAACATAGTTTTTCCATTGCATTGTAATTTTTATCATAATCAATTAATGTAACACTAATATAATAAATGGTGCAATCTTTATGATCATCATCATATTTTATGAGTAAAGTGCTCAAGGCATGTTTTATAATTGAGATGTGTACTAGTAGAGATACAATATTGGTGGCATGAGGATGGGTGGATTGCGTAGATATTATTTGATTGTGTCAAAACTCTATTGATAACCTACATCCCATTCAATTTTTTTAATCTTTCTTTGACATGCATGTGAAACATTGTGTTTTGTCAACCAATTGAGCTAAAAACCATCTGATTGCTTAAATATTTCCTTGGAGGGATCTTAGTTACCTCAAACTTATTGGGGGAGGTTTGTCAATGATGGATTTGATATTTTTGGGATCTAACTAAATGCCTCTTTGAGATATGATATAGCCATGTAACTTTCTTGATGTAACACAAAAAAAAATTTATTTGGATATAGGCATACATCAAAATTTTATATTCTTTCAAAATTTATCATAGATCTAAAGCATGATCCGGTCAGCAATATGATTTTTCAAGTAAGACATTCACATAATATTCGATAATATTATGTATGTAGTCATGGAAGATGTGTGCCATAACTCTCTAGTAAGTAGATCCAATATTTTTTAATTTGAATGACATGAAAACATAGAAAAATATTCCCCATGGTGTGATAAATGATGTTTTTTCTTGGTTTTCAAGGTTAATCTTGATTTGATTATATCTTGAAAACCATCCATAAATGATAACACATTACAACCACTAGTGGATTCAATGATCGTGTTGATGTTTGGTAGTGTAAAATAATATTTTGGCCATGAATTATTTAAATTTTAATAATATATGAAACAATGAGTGTTGTTGAGAATGGTCATTGATGTTAGGTTGTCATTGATGTCAAAGAGAGCATGAGATCATAGTGCATTAATGATAAAGTGATCAGATTGATGGTTTGGAGAGTGTTTACTTAGTTAAGTAATTAATAGATGATATTGATGGTATGGACATGTTTTAGACACCATATGGGATGTTATTAATGCTTATATTACTTATTTAATTAAAAGAAATTCATCAAAGCAATCATATGAGTGTCTAGGTTTAAGTAGTCATCTTGATAGATAAGGCTAATTAAGCAGTTTGATGACATCATATTTCACACATGTGAAAGTTTAAAGAGTAGTTTGATATATGGATGGATTAAAATATGAAAGCTTATCATGTGGTTCAAATTTTAGGTCATGAGGTTGAGCATATAAAATTTTATTAAGGTGAAAATTTAGCTTCCTAGGTAGAGTTTACTAAATTCCCATACTTAGCCAAATTTACATTTTCAAAGATCTACGATGAGAATTTAATCGGATCATAGATGTAATAGTGAGAATTTAATATAACTAGATAAGGATATAAAATAATTCATGATATTTTCATATAAATATCAATGGTGTGTATTAAGTCAATAGAATGCTCAGAAGTCACGTAGGACTGCCAAGTGACAAAACATCATTAAAGACTTATTATAGGGTGCACAGAAGGCACGTGGGTCTCCCAAGTGGAACGATATCGGAAGCAAGGATAAAATATCAATGGTAAGTGATGAGAGTTAAATATAGGAATCTCATAAGGGTATTGATGGAGTGCATTTGATCAATTTATGTGAGGACACAAGATGAAGACACTTGTCTGCAATATTTGCATTTACCAGTGACTATTGGTATTTGAAATTAATAAAAGAAAAACTAGTGTTCAGTATTTTTATAATATATTTTGATCTAGGAATAATTTATTGATGGATTAAAAATAAAAGTTTAATATGACTTCAAGGAACATATAGATAATTTTATTAGAATATTTAAATGTTTGGACAGTCAAAGTTATTGAGCTCCAAAATTGACTGTGTTTGACCATGCTCTATAAGTGATCTGAGAAGGATATTTGAGCCATTATTGATAGTGTATTGATTTTTAAATATGAAATAAATATTAGAGAGTGTTATAAACTACATGAGGACATTTTTTGTGTATTTTTTAGGTTTTGAACAATCTATATATTAGTATGAACAAAGGATTACAAGTTGATTGTGTTTGATGAATGCACTGGCAAATTGGTTGACCATGTTGTAAGAGTGATTGGAAGGTGTTATGAGTAGATTTAAGGAAGAAAATGAGTATGTATATGTTATATAATTCTCTAAGGCTTATGAAAAGGCATTGGTTATCATAGTTTTCCCTTGATCAAATATGTAGAGTCAAAATAGTATAGCTATATTTTGACTGCATGTGACCAATCTGAGTGGTCATTATGAGAGAGTTGAATTTGGTGATTAGAGCATGTGTTGAAGTGTATAAATAACATGGAGGTATATCATATCTCTTGAAGGGTTCACCCATGTGATATAATCATATGTCTATGTGAAATATTTGAGTGTTTTATTTATAAGTTTGACATGGTGTTTTCTGTATATAAAGACCTGAAGAGCAAGAAGACCTAATTGGTAGGTTTGAGTGTTGAGTTGGTGTTTCAAGTGGAATTGAACCATGAGGGAGTAAGAAAAAATATATTTGAGATAGGTTTGATGTGTTTTAATCTTTGATAAAGGATGAAGGCTATCCAATTAGTCTCACATGTAGCATGTGAGTATGAAGGCCTAATTATTTTAGGTCTCACCAAGACTTGATGGTGGTTTACGGATAATGAGGTAATGAATGACTCATGAAGAGTATGGTTCTCAAATTTAATGTGTTTATGGACCTATTTTAAGTGTGTTTAAAATTTTTAAATCATCTTGGCTGACCAAGATGGTTTAAAGGAAGAGAGTGGTATAAGTACAAGGTCTAATTGGACTAATTGTGCTAGTTATGAAAGTGTAGATTCAAGAAAAGAAGAGAACCTTTGAAATAGAAGATAAAAGTAAATTAGGATCATTAGAGTGTGAAAAATATTAGACATGTTTATATGATCAATTTGATGTGGGATTAATCATAGGTCATTAGACCTAATGTGCCTAGAAGAGGCAATTTGAGCAAGTTAGTCCTAGAGGCAACTTGAGAGAGATTGGAGGTGAAGAGTGTAGACAAAGGTAATCATCATCAATTGAAGAGTAAAAATAGGTGTTCAAGGTGATA
This sequence comes from Torreya grandis, assembly GCA_037957365.1. NCBI lineage: Eukaryota > Viridiplantae > Streptophyta > Pinopsida > Cupressales > Taxaceae > Torreya > Torreya grandis. Next base: position 582,168 of record JARHVA010002141.1, read on the forward strand.
TATTTAGGTATCTAAGTGGGTGCTTATTTTCTTATGGGGTTGGTTCCTTCTTGCAAGGTAAATCTTGATAAAGGTTTAGTTATTTTGGGTGCTCAACTAGATAGGGAAAGTAGCTCCTTATGGGATTGGAGTCTCACTAAACTAAGGGATGGATGTTCCTTGATCAGTTGGCACTGGTGTAATTGTTGGATCTTGTTTCATAGGACTATATTCCATATTTTAGGGTTTAATGGGTTTCATCCCCCAAGAGGGTTTCCCATGTATATGATGTGTTCATGTGATGTATGCACTTATGTATGCTTTGGATGTATGTACTTTCATGTTTATGTTGCTTGATCAAGTTGATGTATGATGATTATTTAAGAGTTTTGAATTGAATAAGATTATATTTCATCACTGATTCACCCCCCCTAGTGATTGTATTAGTATTAGAGTAGGACCTTCTATGTAAGTTTAACCACTTGAAGGTGATCCAAGGTACAATATGGGTGAAAAGATCATCATGTTTGATGAATAAGTTTTTTATGATAGCGAGGAAGAAGAAGTTGATCTAGAAGTTGAGCTCATGAGTGTATTTGGTAAACTAAAGGAGAAAAATAAGAGGAATCATAAAATGAGGAATATGATCGAAGGTCTTGAAGTGCAAGTCATATATTTTGAGGAGAGTTTGTTCATAAAATCCATGAGAGAGGAAAAGGAGAATCAAGAATTGATCGAGTATATGGAAGAGAAAACATGTAGATTGAAAGATGACATGACCAAAAGGGATAAGGAGGATAAGGAGATCATCAAAGATCTCAAAATTCAATTAAAACCTACAAGTTCAAGCATGAGAGATAAAGAAGTTTAATGTGTTCAATTAAAGGCTAATATTATTTCCCTAAAGTATGAGCATGAAAAGGTCATAATAAAGATTAAAGAAAAAAAAAGAGGTAAGAATAAGGCAAAGAGGATGGTATCATGAAAGACAAAAAGTTGAATTAGGTCAAAGACAAAATGAAGAAGCTAATCAAATAACCAAATGCTTCAAGGTATGCCAAATATTTTATGGGCCATTATTTTGTTTATCATCTTTTTGATCACAGGGAAAATGACTATGTAAGAATGAGAATCTAGTCAAAGGGAGATCACTTCCATATTCAAAAAAAAGTTATGGAAGACATTGTTTGCTAAAGTTATCAAAGAGTTGGTCACATTGCTAGGTTATACAAGCAAATACCATAAATTCAAGATAAGTTCAATTAGACTCATATAAAATAAGAAATAAGACAATCTAGATAGATCAATGAAATACGATATTTATCCTAGAGTCATTATTATTCATGCAATCAATTTGGCCACATTGCTAGAGAATGCAAAAGGAGAATAAATCAGTCAAAGAAAGATCAAAATCATCATCAAGAAAAAGGTATGAATGATCTTGTTTGTTTTAGATGTCATAGAGTTGGTCACATTGCTAGGTATTTCAAAAATAGGTTGAATGAGTTCTCAAAGCAAAATAAGGTGTATAAAGCTCCCAATGTGCAAGGAAGAGGTCATAAATGGTTGTGGAAATTGAAGACTGATAAGAGAGATTATACTAAGACCAAAGATGGTTTGTTTTCCATGATAGACATGAAGGAAAGTTAATAGTTTCTATTGTCTACATTTTTTGACAAGTTTGAAGTAAAGAATGAAGTCAAGGATCCATTTAAAATCAATTTGGTGATTAAGCAAGACTGTAATTCAAATGAAAGTATGGAGATATGAGAGTCTCTTAAGTTTTGGGACTTTTAATCTCACTATGTCAAAGGCATGTCTCTCGCTAAGCTTTAAGGAGATAGTTTATAGAAAGAAGAAGCATGGTGGATGCTCATTTGATGTTGACTATGTTACATGACAAAGAAAGTAGTGAAGGTCTCTTGGGTCCAAGAATTTTAGAGATTGGTATGAATTTGGTAGCTTATGCAAAGGTGAAGGTGTATTCAGATAAGTCTTTTTTAGGATAAGAAAGGTCATGAGAAAGATATGTTTGGTGAAGGGGGAGTAATGATTTTTATGTAACTACTCTAAAGTGTTGTGATGGAATGATTCAAAATATATATTTTGGGACAATGATCCTAAAGTCAGAGTTTTGGTCAATCTTTGATGGATGGTCTAGTTGGTCTATGTGGTGAAGAATGAAGCTGTGTATGTAAGGTTTTCAAGTAGGAATGGAAGTTTACAAGTGTCTAATCAAGGATGATGATTTGACAAGATATTCTATTGCATATAAAGACAAGGTTGATATGGAGGATGAGGAGAATGTGTTATCATATATTTGATATCATGAAGAAGGTCTCTAAGTTCTATAGATGACATGTTATGTATGCCATGAAGGTCACAATGTTATAAAGATAAGATGTTTCCATAAGATTTTTAATTGAAGTGTTGCTACCAGACCTAGTTTATTAAGAGGATTTGTTGAAGATGTCATGATCCAGGTGAAGCATGGAGTTAGGGGGAACTAACTCAGATAGTTTGAAAGGCTTGAAGAGATGTGCATGATGTGAGGGGGAGCATATGTGAGATGTTCTAGTCATGGTGGAGATATGAAGAAGTTTGCTATTGTGAATTCAATAAGATTGATATGATGACTTGATCAAACCAAGTTATAAGTTTTGACAAGGTATTGAATCTTCATGCATGAACAAAGGGAGCTTGTGAGTTCTATAGGTAGACAGGTCCAAAGATAAGAGAATCCCAAGTTCAAATTAGTGTATGTCAAATAAAAGATGACATGAGATTGATCTTGATTTTAGGGGGAGCTTTATAAAGCTCTGTGAGTAGTTTTCCAGGTCAATTCTCAAGTTGACATATTGAGGAAGAAACCCTTTGTCATTAATGTAAAAGGGGGAGAAAGATTATAATGAAGGATTTTAAATGACTAAGAAGTCATTATAAGGGTGTTTTTCCATTAATGAAAAAGGGAAAGATTATTGATCATGGTAATTCATCTCAAAGAGAGCATGATATCATAGTGCATTAATGACAAAGTGATTAGATTGATGGTTTAGAGAGTTTTTGATTAGTTAAGAAATTTATGAATGATTTTTATGGTATGGACATGTTACAAAGACCTTATGGGGTGTTATGATTGCTCATAATGCTTATATAAGTGAAATTAATTCATTATATTAGTCATATGAGTGTCTAGGTTTAATTAGTCATCTTGATAGATAAGGTTGAGTAATTAGTTTGATGATGCCATATTTCAAACATGTGAAAGTTTCATGAGTAGTTTGATATATGGATGGATTCCCTTATGAAATTTAATCATGTGGTTAAAATTTTAGGTTATGAGATTGAGATTATAAAAATTTATTAAGGTGAAAATTTGGATTCCCAAGAAGAGTTTAATAAGTTCCCATACTTAGCCAAATTTGCATTATCAAAGATTTACAGTGAGCATTTAATTGGATAATAGATCTAACAATAAGCATTTAATATGAATAGATAATGATCTAACCAATAAAATTATATTTTAAAAGAAATATAAATGGTGTGTATTAATTCAGTAAGTCAACAGAATGCTTAGAAGGCATGTGGGGCTACCAAGTGGTGAAAGATCATTGAAGACTGACTAGAGGGTGCGCAGAAGGCATGCAGGGTTGCCAAGTGGCATGATCTTGAAAGCAAGGATCAAATATCAATAGTAAGGGATGAGATTTAAATATATAAATCTCATGATGAGATAAATGGAGTTAATTTGATCAAGCTATGTGAGGACATGAGATGAAGGCACATCTATAATATTTGCATTTATCAGTGACCTTTGGTATTTGAAATTAATAAAGGAAAAACTAGTGCTTAGTATTTTGATAATATCTTTTGATATATGAATAATTTATTGATAGAATAAAAATAAAAGTTGAATATGAATTCAATTCACATCCATAGAAGTTGATTATAATATTTTAATGTTCATATAGTCAAAGTTTTTGAGCTCTAAATTTGACTATGTTTGACCATGTTTTATAAGTGATCTGAGAAGGATATTTGAGTTGTTCTTGATAGTGTCTTGATGTTTCAAGATGAAATAAATATTATAGAGTGTTATAAACTACATGAGGACCATATGTGTGGATTTTATAGGTTTTACCAATCCATATTTTAGTATAAACAAAGGCTTATAAGTTGACTGTGTTTGATGAATGCACTAACAAATTGAGTGACCATGTTACAAGAGTGAGTTGAAGGCGTTCTAAGTAGAGTTAAGGAATAAAATGATTATGGAGATGTTTTATAAGTCTCTAAAACTTATGAAAAGGAACTATTTGTCATATTTTCCCCTGATCAGATATGGAGAGTCAAAATAGCATAACTATATTTTGACTATATGTGACTAGTTTGATTGGTCATTCTAAGAGAGTTGATTGAGTGTTTATAGCTTGTATTGAAGTGTATAAATAATATGTATGTGTATTATATGTCCTAAAGGTATCACCCATGTGATATAATAATATGGATATGTGAAATATTTGAGTTTTTTCTTCAAAAGTTTGAGACTATGTTTTTTGTATATAAAGACCTGAAGAACAAGAAGACCTAATTGGTAGGTTCGAGTGTCGAGTTGGTGTTACAGGTAACATAGACCCATGAAGGATTAAGAAATATCATATTGGAGATAGGTTTTATGTGTTAAAATAATTGGTAAAGGATGAAGGTGGTCTAAGTAGTCTCATATGTAACATGTGAGTATGAAGGCCTAATTGTTTTAGGTCTCACCAAGACCTCATGGTGGTTTGGGGATAATGAGGTAATGACTGACATATGAAGAGTATGGTTATCAAATGTAACATGTGTATGGAAATATTTTAAGTGTGTTTAAAATATTTAAATCATCTTTTCCAAACAAGATGGGTTAAGGGAAGAGAGTGGTATAAGTACAAGGTCTAATTGGACTAATTGTGCTAGTTGTGCGAGTGTGGATTCAAGAAAAAAAGAAAAACTTTAAAAGAGAAGGTATAAGTTAGTTAGGACCATTAGATTATTAAAAATATCAGACATGATTATCTGATCAAGTTGATGTAGGAGGACACATAGGTCATTGGACCTAATGTGCTTATAAGAGTCAGTTTGATCGAGTTAGTCTTAGACGAAGCTTGAGAGAGATTGGAGGTGAAGAGTTCAAACAAAGGTGATCATCATCAGTTGAAGAGTAAAAAAAAATTTTCAAGGTGATATCTTCAGGTAGATGAGTGGGTGCTTGGTTTCCTAGGAGGTTGGTTCCTCCTTACAAGGTTAAATCTTGTTAAAGGTCTAGTTGTTGTGGGTGCTCAACTAAATAGGAGTAATAACTCCTTGTGGGATTGGTGTCCCACTAAACTAAGGGATGGGTGTTAATTTATCAGTTAGTGATGGTATAAATATTAGATCTTGATTTATAATAATTTATTTCATCTTTTAGGGTTTAGTGGGTTTTGTCCCCAAGAGGGTTTCCCACATATATGATGCATTCATGTGATGTATGCACTTATGTATGCTTTAGATGTATGTGCTTTCATGTTTATGTTGCTTGATCAAGTTGATGCATGCTAATTATTTAAGAGTTGGTAATTAAATTGGATTATATTACATCATTGATTCACCCCCCTTCTTAGTGACTATGCCTATAACAAGTGTCTCTGTTAGGCTTTGTAATTATCATCATGTTAGAGACACATTTAGATAATCAATAGTTGAATAAATCCTGCATCTAAAATTCATTCAATTTATTTTTTCAATATCAAAATTAATTTTGGTTACATTTTTATGATTATTTACTTGAGTAGCTTAGCATTGGGGTATATTTATTTCAATTATAGGATCAATTCCAAGCATATATTTGTAATACCATGTATATACTTTCAGATAATCATGTAAAACTTGTAGAAGAGTTTTATCTTCATCCTTATTTAATAAGGCCACTAGATGTACTATTCATAAATATTTGTCCATTAAAAAATGATTTTATAGTGTATCTTCATTAAGTAGAGTTAATTTTTATTCCATGTATGGTGTTGTAATAAAAGTATTTGGACCATTTATTTTAGTATGTTGAATAACATCTTAAGTTTTTTTGAAGTATGCTTGGTTGCCTATTGAGTGATAAAATAGAATCTTATGGTAGAATGAAGGAATTTAATCATATGTTATGAGGTATTATAAGATGGATTAATTGTTATAAAATTTATCCAAAATCAATTTTTTTGGTTAAGTTGTATTATCTATCAGTTCTAGGTGTACCAATTATAATGTAGATGTATTATGAACTTCTTATGCTGATTCAAACTGTGTTTTGAGGAAATGTGTATAACTAGTGAGTGGTGTAGATGATTTTTAATTTGATTTGTTGATTCCTTAAAATAACCAAGTCCTTTTTGCCATTTTGAATGAACTACTTGAATGGGGTTAACAATTCTATGTTCATGAGTTCCCAATCTGTGTCCTATATATCCCATTTTTTATAAATATTCAAGCCTAGATCCATATTGACTATATATTTTTGATGATTCCATTGGAGTGGAAGAGAAAATTCTTTGTTTAATTTATTGGAATTATTATGCACGTGGTTTCATGTGAGGAATATATTGATATTTGGTTGAGTTAATGCATAATATTTAAATGGTTCTTCATCCAAATGGAATATGTATATGTATCATTGGTGATTAAACTTTAAAAATGCATGTAGATTAGATGGAACTATGTTAATCTCATGTATCCATTGTGTTCCTAAAATAATATTACAATTGAGGTCATTAGGTATGTCCTGACAGATGGTTGCTATCATATGAGGACCCATAAATATATGTAATGCACTTTATCTGAGTAATTTATATAAAATATTATCAAATCATAGAATATTCATGCCTAAATAAGTAAGTTATTGTGCCTATATACCCAATAATTTTAAAAGATATTACAAATATTTAGTCCTGATCTAGTGTCAACAAGAACCTTTTTGACAACTTTATTTTACATGAAAACTTAGATATATAATGGTAATGTTCATATATGATATGATTGGGAGGTGAGTTTTATTTTTGGAAATAAATAATTTATTCTATCCATTGTGGAATGTTTGTAATAGAAGCAACATAGGGTGGTTATCCATTACTTGGTAAAAATTATGTTGCATAATGCTTCATGAAGAACATCTTTATATATTGAAATTGTTTGAATAAATTATACCATTGATATTTTGGAATGATTATTTATTTATATTGATCCATAATATCATACCCTTTTGATGGATATTATTTTCTTATGGGAGGTGATGGGGGTTGATGAGGAATATATTTACGACCTTCATTTTTCTACAATAGATGAGGTATTCAACCACATATGGTATTTAATATATGAAAAATATAATCTAATATGAGTCATGGATGAAAAACATGAGGAATAAATTGATTCATGCATGCCCTTTGCTTTGCGGTTATCGATAGAAGCTTCTATTGAATATTAAAATATTATGAATCGAAGAAGGCATTATTTTGTACATTATTAATTTTAGCCTTGTCATGATTTTTTATTTGACTAAGGCATATAAATAATGCATAATAAATTGGAAAGGAGGAAAACATGTAATATTTAACTTCAAAAAATGTAAACTAGATGCACTCATTATGACTGAAACTTGACTTGGAAATTTTTTAATGAGGAAGAAGGTATAAGTAGTCAAGGGTGTGTTTGTTTTTTAGGTTCTTAGTTATTTTGATCTCAGTCATAAATAGTGAATACAACTACAAGGCACTAAATACAAAGGATTCCATTGTTCCCATGTCCACACTATCCCATCTCTAGGGTAATTTAAGAATAAATTCTTGGGGCTAGCCTCTTACTGGTGCACTATAAGAACAAATGGATGAAGGCTTCCTATGGATGAAAAAAAAACCTTAGTAATATCTAATATACCATGAAATATGTGGAAATTAAAATGCAAATATAGGGATGTCTAACAACTTGAGTATTGGGGCAATACCCCTCACACCATGGTGCAGGTAAGACTAACAACCATTTTTCTTATAATAATAGATCTTATGTGTTTTAAAACTACTAGAACACAATTTATATGAAAACCAAAAAAAAATTCAAAATTTAAAAATGAAAATTAGAAAGTGAATGCTCAAAAATAAAGGTTTAGATTCACTAATAAGTTTTACCCTAATTTTCACAATTACAATAAATTATATTTGTTTATAAAGGTGTAAAACTAGAAATATAAAAATGCTAAAGATATAAAATATTCAAATATTATAATTTAAAAAAAAATTTAAATATAGAAAGTTGCTATTTTGGGAAAACACTAAGAAAAATATACTTATCTTGCATATAGATACCCATCAATTGTTCTAACTATTTGATTGTAAAATTTTAAAAAAGAGGTGACTGTACAAGCTTAGGATCAAAATCAAGAATATAAATGGAATCTAAAAAAGTTCAATGTAAGTGGATGGTGATTCGGTGCATCCCAATCCATTGACTATGGACTTATCCCAATTGACCATGACATGCCATTGATATAAAAATACATATAAAACAAGAATCTAGGAATGACAAATCATGGGTATAATAAGAAGATATTATTAGACATATCTATTTGAGGTGGGTTGAAATGCAATGCACCTATTTTATTCACTACAATTGTGCATAAAAACTAATCACTACACTTTCTACAACTATAAATGCCAAGTAATATGATATATCACAACTAGGGTTTGGCCATGCAAAAATTATTGTTTGTCTTATCTTGTATTCAAAACCTTTAGGATACTATAATAACTTAAAAATATAAAATAAAAATATGGGATTTTAATGGGTTGAGATGACTTAAATCACCCCCTTGATGATTGACCATTTCCTACATATCCAATCATCCAAGCAGGGAAATCAAGCCCACATAGTTCTCCCACCTAAAGTAATTGTGAAATTACTCTCCTTTGACTATTTATATGCAACTAAGAGATGGATTTGATAATTTAAAATGATAGTTATTAACTTGATTTAGATAGATCTTGAATTGGATTATGGCTACTCCTTGTGAGTGATTTAAAATTTGGAGAGAATACGGAATATTTTCTCAATGTGCAGAAGTGTATATGCTTGTACCAAGTGAATAAAAAGTATTGATAATGAGTGACTCTTGACATGTATTTATAGGTAAATATTTTATAAATTTCATTTAGCTAACCATGTGAAACATGAAGGAATACCTAAAAGGATGTTTTGAATTTTATAAACTAACCATTATTTGGTGTAAGATGACATCGTTGTAAGTGGACAAGGGTGAATTGCACCTCTGTCTACCTAGAGTAGACCTATCTAGAGGGATAAGAGACAACTATCCTCTATTGGGGAAAAAATTAAGGTTATTTTAGACAATTTGAGCATTTGGTATTAAAATTTTATGTATGGTACTAAAAAAACAAAGAGTTGAGCTTACATATAAACAAATGGCTTAGAGGAATGATGAATAAGATTCATGTATTTATGCACAAGTCATGTGGTTTGGAATGTGTCAATAATTAGCATTTTCAAGTAATTGTGACCATATTATTATATCTACATATGTCTCAAATGATAGGGAATAAGGGACTTATTATTTATATTTTTTCAAAAACCCCTTAGACCCTTGCTAGATATTTATAATTTTCATGCTAATTGTTTGGGTATCATAGAATATTCCATAGTGAATCCTTCCACCTATCCATGTAAATGGAATATTTATTTTCCCTCCTAGTATATTATTGTTTAACCTAGATTTATCCTCACATAATCAACATCTTCCTTGTCTAGTTAAGTTCCATGTGTCAACTTCTCCTTTATTATTTTCCCATATTCAATATTGTTTCCTCACCATGGGTATGTTTGTTCTAATATATAAATTACACATCATAAATCATGTGAAAAATTCCCCTTCATGTGTGCATGATCTATTAATATGCACTTTTACAAGTGTCTAAGAGTTTATGGAATGTCTCACTCATACATCAAGCTTTGGAAAAGCTTTGTACAATTGCCTTAAGTGGGATTCTAAGGTCAATCATTGTGGTTGTTGCCTTTAATCTTGAAGTAGAACATATGGATGTAAAGATAACATTTATGCATAGGGAGATTAAATAAGATATATACATGGTACAACTAGAGGTTTAAAAAGTTAAATGAAATGAGGAATTGGTGTTCATGTTAAAGAATTATCTTTATATATTGAATCAATCAATAATCATGTGTAATTGGAAGTTTGATAGTTGTGTTAGGACTTGAGTTTGTATAAATCAAATCTGATCATTGTGTGTATTTAAAGTAGGTTAGTACTAACTTTGTTATCATATTTCTATATGTATATGACATATTAATTCGTAAAAATAAGGAAATAATCAATCAAGATAAATATTATTTTTCATATCAGTTTTATATGAAGGATACAGGTGTTGTGTAATTAATTTTGTGTATGGAAATTAAAATGGATTGACCATACAAGAAATTATGGCTGAATCAAATTAAATATATTTAAATGATATTATAGATAATTAGAATGAAAGAATGTAAACCTATGAGTAATCATTTTCTCATTGGTCTAAAATTATCTATTGAATAATGTCCAAAGATATAATAAGAGATTTAGGGTATGTGTCAATTTCCTTATGCAAGTGTTTTCATAAGCCTAATGTATGTTATCATCTATACCAAAGATAACATTCCCAATTCAATAGGAGTTGTAAGAAAATATATGTCCAACCTAGAAAATGAACATTCGAATAATCTAAAGAGGATATTAAGATGTATTTGTGTCACTTCATATTATGCAACATGCTACACTAGAAAACCTAGGTAGAATACAATAATAAAGGTACTAGGATTTATTTATGTTGACTAGGCTAGAGATCTTGACTATTTAAGATATACAAGTGGTTACATATTTAATTTTTTTAGTGTAGTAGTTATCCAAATGAACAAAAGGTAGGAAATTATTACATTGTCAACTATAGTGGCCAAGTACATGGACTCTAAGTGCTCATGTAAATAAGGAAGTTATATGGTTACAAAGGTTTCATTAAAATTCCAATTTCTTATAGAACTTAGCAAGGATAAATTATGACATTCTAAGTGAAATATATATTTAAAAAAAACCCCACTTATCATGATCATTAAAAACATATTTATGTACAATACCATTTTATTATAGACATCATTGTGAACAAGAAGGTATTGCTAAAAAAGTTTGATACATTGAGAAATGTTGATGATTCATTGATGAAAGATATGAGTAATGAGATGTTTTATTGGTGCATATGATCTATGTACATGATTTACCTCATCTAATGAATGTGTGTAGTTGTGACCCCTTATGCAAAGTGTTCAAAAAATGGATTTTTTTTTGGATATGTGTTTTATACTTTGCATGATTTACACCCCTTATGGAATATATATATTGAAGTGCATTAGTGGAGTTTGTTGTTCCCAAATTCCATCACTTGTTTTTGTAGACAACATGGCAATCATTTTTGGTCCTGCAGGCCAAAATGGTCTCTTTCTTTCTTTCAAAATGTTCTAAGTAGTTAAGTTTTTCAAATATTCAAGCCTTTTCAGCTAAGGAAGTCACAAGTTCAATAGGCAGGCTTTCTCAAAAGGAAGTTAAAAACACTTAAGGATTTTCCTTAGTGTTTTGAGGATGGTTCAATGTAAAGATTTGATCAAAAGACTTAACAATGAGATTCAAACAAATAGAATGAACCACTTTGAACCATTAAACCCCACCTCTGCAAGGTTAAAAGGTTCAATGGGTTCAAATGTTCAAAGACTTCGATGGACATAAAGAAAAGAAGGATTCAAAGAGTGAAGGTTAAACTGTTGAACCTTGAACCAAAATGGTTCAAAGGTTTAAAGGTTCAACGAGTTCCATAGGTTCAAAAGACTTAGAGAATAAAAGGATTCAAAGAAAGAGAATGAACCGTTGAACCTTGAACCGAAATGGTTCAAAGGTTCAAAGGGTTTAAAGAGTTCAAAATTTAAAAGGAATCTTTGAGTGAATGAAGGAATTAGAATATTCTAGAAAGAAGTTCAAACAAATGGTTCAAAGAAATAGTTTAACTGAAGAAGAAAAAGAGAGTGAACGTGGCCCTTTATAAAACATTCAATCACTGAACCATTGAACCTTTGAACCAAAAGAGTTGAAGGTTTAAGGTTCAAAGAGGTTCAAGTGACTGGTGACATCCCCATGTATGTCAAATTTAGGGTGATGGAATAATTGTTCATTTTCAAAAGACCTGAGAACAAGCTCAGTGACCAATCCAAAAAGGAGCTAAAAGAGCTAGCATAAAGCGAGAAGATAGCCCCGAGAGCTCAGATCACCAAAAAGAGACAAAACATGGCAAGGAAAGAGAGAAATATCTATAAGAGAGTTATTTATAGTAGGTGGAATAGTCTACCAAGTGGACATTAGAGAACATAAGCATTCAAAGGCGTGGCCTATTTTTTTGCATTAAGTAAAGGTGAATGGACAGCCATGTAAGCGTCATAAAGAAGACCAAAAAATCCATGCTTAGGAAGAGACATTTGAGATGATTCAAAATGTGAAAGTCAAGGCTAATGACCTATTCTAGCATGGCCCTTTCATAGATATTCAATGCATTCAATTCAACATGGGCCATTTTCATGAAAACAAGCACCCAAGTCTTTCTTGTGATGATATATATTTTAATCTCTCATTTTGTATAAAGGATATCTCTCTGTTATCAGAAGTGAAGCTCTACCCAAATTGAGATGCAATCCTAAGACTTTGAGCTCAGATTGTTAATCATATTTTTTTAAATAAATGAGAAAGCAAACAACCTTTCAGACTTTGTGTTGGAATAAGATTGTGTCATCTAGAAAATTATCCTTATGTCTATTTCCTAAATACAGTCTTGTCCATTTAATCAAACAAGTAGAACTAGTGGATGTAAGCTTGAAGATATCTTGAAGTTGACTGTGGGAGACTTTGTGCTACCATAATTGTTTTCAGTCTATGTTTTGTGTAAAGGATACTAGAGAGACTTTGAGCTCTCTTTATCCTTCATAATCCTTTACTCTGTTGTAGTTGAAGTGGAGACTTTGGGATATGATAAAAACTACTATGTTCCTTTGTCCTAATCAGTGGGAGGAACAATGAAAGACTTTGTGCTTTTATGGGTTTCTTATCGTTTCTATTACTACCCAAGAAGAATCTTGCTATTGGCTGAATATCACTTCTAAAAGAAGAGAAGTGCCTTTCAATAATTACACCAGCATTCTCCTATATTTCTGTGAACATCATCTCTAAAAAGAGAGAGATGGATGGTATGATTTCACCCTTGAGTGTATTTTTAGCTTTATATATATATATATATATATATATACTATAAATTATAGGGAACCTCCCCTTGCTGAGAGGAGAGATTTATCTCATTCTAGCTATGGTCACCACATCCATTTTGCCACATAAATCTCTTTATGTTGTGGTTAATGTAACCATTTTGCCATCAGTCAGCTGGTGACAAAATATTCACTCAATAGTTTTTGGTGACTTTGCTAAGGAATGACATGAAGTAGGAAAGAACAAGACAACTTCACGCCAACAATTTTTGACAACTCCATTAGGATGAATGAGTAATTTTGATCTTTTTCCAATAGCTCCATGCCAATAGTTTTTGGTGACTCCATTGGGGAAGAATAAAATATTCAGTTCTTTTACATTAGCATTTCATATCTACTGGGGATAGAACATAGACAGCTCCACACCAACAATTTTTGGCGACTTCGTTAGGGAAGAACAAGTAGCTTGAAGACTCAAGCTTTAAATTGTAGTTATAGTTCTTTTCCATTTTCATTTTACACTCTCATAGATCCATTGTACACGTGAAGCCAGAGAGCTCAATGTATTGTTGACCATGTATTTGAGATGGTGCAGCTAAGTAATTTTGATCTTTCCCCTCCATAAACTCACCTTCAGTGAACTAGGAGTTTTCCTCCTACAAACATCAAGTCCTCAATACCAGGCAAAGCTGCTCTTTCCTCTACTAGAAGAGCTTTGTTCATACATATCCCACAAAGATTTATTATCCCTCCTTTCAACATCTATATCATGGTAGTCTAAGGCCCCTGGGGTAATACCTTTGGTCCTTTGAATCTAACCCCACCTTTACATGAGCTACCCTATAGCTCAAGGAAAAATTTCCCTAAGTTCTATGGTGATGGGAAGGTTCATCATGATGAACATAGAACAACCTTTTACATATCCTGTGGTGTAATAGGCATTGAATATGAAGACATTATAGTTAGAATATTTGTGGAAACATTGCAAGGCATTGCTGCAGACTAGTTTTATCATCTGCAAGCACAAACAGTGACTGACTAGAACACTCTCAAAGCCAAATTTGAGGCTAGATTCAAACCTGTAGAAGATGCACATGCCCTGTTAGCCTAACTTACACAAATGAAGAAGGATCCTCATGAACCCATGAGAGACTTCATTGCTATATTCGACAAGCTGACGAACTTGATTCCTACAATTGCTCAGCTAATGCCTAAGAATCTCAAATGCTTCTTCATCAACTCTCAGCTTCCTAAAGTGAGTTTCTTATTGAGGCAGGCTAGCCACATAGATCTTGTTGCAGCTCAAATTTTGGCCATTGAGGTTGAAGATGACCTTATCTTGGTAGGAAAGATAAGAAGAGATCCTAACAAAAGTAAACCTTCTTCATCTTCTGAATATTCTTCTACAGGCACCATTTATCATATGGTGTAAAAGCTAGCAAATGAATTGTTAGCTCTCAAAAAACAAATGGTGCAAGGGATGTCTACTTCTCCTTCTTATCAAGATATACCAAGGAGAATGTTTCCTAACTAGTCATATCAAGGTAATGCTACTAGAAATCAAGGGCAACCAAATCGCCTTCCTCCCCCACTAGGGAAGCTTGTCATTGAAGCAACACTAGCTAACTCAATAGTTGGTTATCTTCAAATTAAATCTAATTTTTCTTTCCAACCTGAGTTGAACCAAGAAGATGACATTGATATCTTTGTAGAAGGATAAGAAGAATCAACTGGTGACTCTAAAATTGGTTTCCTGAATTACCAGGATGAACCCAGAAGTAAAGGTGAAGCATTTGATGGATCATACATCATATTTACCATGTCCCAAAACTAGTCAGCTCAATAAGAGGATAAAGGAAAAATAGGGAAAGAATCTTGACCAACAATTTCAATTGCTAAATAGGGGGCTCTCTGCATTTCCAATCAAAGGACCCGGTGATCACTACAAAAGTAAGTAACTCAAATATTCCTTCACCTTCTGCTTCAAATTCTCAGACCAGTCTTACACCTAGTAAAACCTAGATTGATGGACTACCTTCCTCTATTTTGAATTCATTTCAGTCATTTAATATAATTGACCATACTAAGAAGACAAAAATTCAAATGTCTGAGTTTGAATTCTTGCAATCCAACCCTAAACAATTGGATAGGTTAGTTTAATGCGTCAAGAATAAAACTATCCCTGTAAGACAATAAATTTCAAAAGTAACTCTGATTCCCCTAAAAAACACACCTGCCTAAAATAATATTGTGATTACTCCTCTAGCTTCCCCTGGAAAGACAACTATTTTATGTCTCCATGCTGATAAATGGTCATCAGTTGAACAATTGCATTATAGATTCTGGTGCATTTGACAATGTCATGCCTACCAAGGTGGCAGAATCTCTTGGTCTCATGCTGAATAAGACCTTTGGGAGATGTTTCTCCATGGAAAACAAACAAGTGCCTCTACTAGAACAAATCAAAGATGCCTAATTTGTATTTGTGGCCTTCCCAAATAAGAGAATCAAAATGATAGTCCTAGTGGCCGACGTCTCAGCCTCCTATGACATTCTTCTTGGGAATTTTTTTTCCAAGGATGTTGGTGGAGAATTGAGCATGAATCTATCTGAGGTGAGGATTTTTGTCAAGGGTATCATGCAAAGGCTACTTCCTAAGAAGGAGGCAAAGTACATTGTCACCCAAATTTTAGCCCCTGAAGCTCAAATTTTTTTGAGTCTTCAGGGATGGGTAATTAACTTTTGTCTACTAAAAATGTTCTTATTTCAGCAGATGAAAGTTCCATAGGTGACGATCCAAAATATTTAGATAAGACATTAGAAGAATTGGTAGGGTGCAATACATATGAAAAAGGATCTTCTCTTCCTGATGAAGAAAAATCTAAAAGAAGATTAGATTCTAATGATGTCTAGATTCTTGAATTTAATGGCAGTAGTTCTTTTACTAGTTTTAGAGCTGGAGTTGTCTTGATATCTCCTCAAAGAGATATTTTTCCATATTCATATAAATTGTAGTTCAGAAACACTAACAACACTACTGAGTATGAGTCTTTGTTGCTCAAATTAAAAGCTACTCAAGCTAAAGGCATAAAGTAGCTTCACACCTAAGGAGATGCTAAGCTAGTGGTTTGTTAGGTGAGGAACCTATATCAAACCAAGAATGAGAGATTGTGACATTATCATAATCTAGTGTGGGATAGTCTTAAAAGTTTTGATGATTTCAATATTTTTGCAGTGCCTAGAGAGCTTCATAATCATGCAAATTCATTGGCTATCTCTACAACCCTCATGGTTCCTCACAAATATTTTGAAGAGCATAGTTACACTATCAAACTAGTCATTTGACCAAGTTTACCTGATAATGCCAACCATTGGCAGGTGTTTGATGCTAACAATCAAATCATGTGCTTCACTGGAATCGAAGAGCAACAAACTATGGTAGTGGACCATATTGCTGCACATCAATGTTAGGCAAAGAAACTCTTTGGAAAGAGAGCAAAGATTCATGGTAGAGATCGATTCTTGTTAAGGGGCAAGAAGAGGACACCAAAAGGAAGGCATAGAAAATTAGATTCCTAGTGGAGAAGTCCATTTGCCAATCACCGATTTTGGGGTGAAAATAGTCTCTTGCTAGTTTATCAAGATGATACACCATTTTCTCTACCTCACAGTGGGTAGCATCTGAAGCACTTCAATCCTTGAAGTATTATATAAGTTCAGTTGTACATATGTATAATTTTTTTATAGTCTTCATTTTATTTTTTGTTGTTCATTTGTTTTTGGTGCCTTTCTTTTTGGGTGGCATGACTCCATAGCCCAATGACATAGATGAAGGCACTGAGATTATAGATTTTACTCCCTTCGATTATTTTAAAATTTCAATTGATGGAAGTTCCCCAATTGGAGCCAACTATTGTTCCAAAAATTTGTCACTTGTTTTTGTGGCCAACATGCCAATCATTTTTGGTCCTACAGGCCAAAATGGTCTCTTTCTTTCTTTCAAAATATTTTGAGCAGTTAATTTTTTCAAATATTCAAGCCTTTTCAAATAAGAAAGTCACAGGTTCAATAGGTAGGCTTTCTCAAAAAGAAGTTAAAATCACTTAAGGCTTATCCTTAGTGTTTTGAGGATGGTTCAATGTAAAGGTTTGATCAAAAGACTTAATGGTGGGCTTCAAACAAATAGAATGAACCACTTTGAACTATTGAACCCCACCTCTGCAAGGTATAAAGGTTCAATGGGTTCAAAGGTTCAAAGACTTTGATGGGCTTAAGGAAAAGAAGGCTTCAAAGAGTGAAGGTTGAAATTTTGAACTGTTGAACCTTAAACCAAAATGGTTCAAAGGTTCAATGAGTTCCACAAGTTCAAAATACTTAGAGAATAAAAGGATTCAAAGAAAGAGAATGAATCATTGAACCTTAAACCAAAATGGTTCAAAGGGTTCAAAGAGTTAAAAATTCAAAAGGAAGCTTTGAGCAAATGAAAGAAGTAGAAGATTCCATAAAAAAGTTCAAACAAATGGTTCAACTGAAGAAGAAAAAGAGAGCGAATGCGGCCCTTTACAAAACATTCAATCGCTGAACCATTGAACCGTTGAACTTTTGAACCAAAAGAGTTCAAGGTTCAAGGTTCAAAGAGGTTCAAGTGACTAGTGATGTCCTCATGGACATCAAATTTAGGGTGATGGAATAACTGTTGGTTTTCAAAAGACTTGAGAACAAGCTTAGTGACTAGCCCAGAAAGGAGCTGAAGGAGCCATCATAAAGTGAGAAGATAGCCCCAAGAGCTCAAATCACCAGGAAGAGACAAAATGTGATAAGGAAAGAGAGAAAAACTATAGGAAATCTAAAAATATCTGTAGGAGAGTTATTTCCAGTAGGTGGAATAGTCTACCAGGTGGACATCAGAGAATATAAGCATTTAAAGGCGCAACCTATTTTTTTGCATTAAGTAAAGGCAAATGGATAGCTGTGTAATCATCATAAAGAAGACCAGACAACCCATGCTTAGGAAGAGACATTTGAGATGATTTAGAATGACAATTTCAAGGCTGATGACCTATTCCAGCATAGCCCTTTCAAAGATATTCAATGCATTTAATTTAGCATGGGCCATTTTCATGAAAACAAGCACCCAAGTCTTTCTTGTGATGCTATATATTGTAATCTCTCATTTTTTATAAAGGATATCTCTCTATTATCATAAGTGAAGATCTACCCAAATTGAAAGGTAATCTTGAGACTTTGAGCTCAGGCTGTTAATCATATTTTGTTAAATGAATGAGAAAGCAAGTGACCTTTTAGACTTTGTGTTGGAATAAGCTTGTGTCATCTAGGAAATTTTCCTTATGTCTATTTCCTAAATAGAGTCTTGTCCGTTTAATCAAACAAGTAGAACTAGTGGAAGTAAGCTAGAAGATGTCTTAAAGCCGACTATGGGAGACTTTGTGCTACCATAATTATTTTTAGTATGTGTTTTGTGTAAAGGATACTAGAGAGACTTTGAGATCTCTTTATCCTTCGTAATCCTTTACTCTATTGTAGTTGAAGTGGAGACTTTGGGCTATGATAAAAACTACTATGTTCCTTTATCCTAATTAGTGGAAGAATAATGAAAGACTTTGTGCTTTCATGGATTTCTTGTGGTTTCTGTTGCTACCCAGGAATAATCTTGTTGTTGGCTGAATATCACTTCTGAAAGAATAGAAGTGCCTTTCAGTAATTACACCAACATTCTCCTCTATTTCTGTGAACATCATCTCTAAAAAAAGAGAGATGGATGGTATGATTTCACCCCTAAGTGTATTTTCAGCTTATATATATATATATATATATATATATATATATATATATATATATATATATATATATATATATAGGGAACCTCCCCTTGCTGAGAGGAGAGATTTATCTCATTTTGGCTATGGTCACCACACCCATTTTGCCACATAAATCTCCTTATGCTGTGGTTGATGTAACCATTTTGCTGTCAGTTAGTTGGTGACAAAATATTCACCCAACAGAGTTAGTATGGGTGATTTTTGGCCCATGGTTTGCAACACATGGTTTCTAAGACCCAACAATTTTTAACCATTTTATTCTAATAACTCTTACATGGTTTTTAATTGATGCACTAACAAAAATTATTACATAATCATTGGGGTGAAGTAGAACTTTGAAGTACATTATTGTAATGTGAATTAATTGAGTTAACTCAATAAGGAAGAATATTTTTACGTTGAATTTTCCTTAAAAAGTTTTCCTAGGTAAAAATATCATGTATCACATGTGCATTTCATTTATAACATAATATTTTCTAATAATTTATTATTTTTCATACATTTATCTTTCTATTTATCTTTATTTGCTGTTAGAGCTAGGGATTATCTTTGTTTGAAGAGATAAGGAATCCTAACCTTGGGATAAACTATTTCTTATGTGTGATATTTATGCATGAGAATATTTTTGAAAAGCTAAATGATGGGAAGAAAAAAGATAGAGGTCAATTTTTTTTATGGATAACAGTTTGAGTTCTGGAAGCTCAAGATGGAATATCTTCTTATAAAAAATAATATCATCAGGTTTTTGTTTCATGAACATCCCATAGGTATGAATCCATTTAAAAAAGAAGAAGATGGATTAGAAGGAGAAGAGTTCAATTAGATTACATCTTTCATATTTAGTGTTTTTGAATGTCTTTGAAGAATCCATGCGAAGGAACTTTGGATAAGCTAGGGATATTGTATCATAAAAAGTCTCTAATGAACAAAAATAATCTTTGGTAAAATTTGTATTCTATATGGATGACTGGTGGTGACTCCATGATAGATGTAAAATTAGTTATGTTTAGTATATATTAAAATGGGTAAAGAAGAAAAGTCTATTACTTTGTTATGTTATTTTCCTAATTCATGGGATAATATTATTATGTCCACTCAATTTACATGTGGACCCTATATATGGGGTTTTATGGGTGGTGTTAGCCCATGGTTTGCATCCCATAATTTATAAACCATAATATTTTAATACCACTTAGACAATTTCCTATTGATGTGTCGACACATGAAGACATTTTTTTTTGTTTTTACCCTAATTTTGTTTTCAAAACCCTATTAGGATATAAATTAGTAGAATATTTTAGATACATAGATATGGCATTCAATAATACATATGAATTTAAAATACTAAAACTATTTTCAATGATTTGACAAGTGGCATATGATAAATATAGTAAGTACAACAAAGAGATGAGTACTTAGGTTTTCTAGTTAAGTGTCTATCTATGATTATATATTGGCAATGGAAAATAGGCTAAATCAAGCCCATAATGGAAAGTGGCATATGCTATAAATAGTAAGTATAAAAAAGGTATGTGTACTTATATTTTATGCTTGACTATCAAACTATGACTATATTTTGGCATTGAAAAATATACTAAAGCAATGTTATGACTCATTTGATTCAAAAATTATGTTTTTGTCTATGTAGGGTTGATTCTATTGGGACCTATGCTAAAAAGAGGGTATGTGATAATAAGGTCAAATTTTCCTATCTATGAAAGCTTTGTATGTGTGGTGTCAAACCCTGATGATGCATGTAATTCCAAAAAATAGTCTAATTCACCTTTTAACCCCAGGTGTCCTTTCAATGGCTAGAAACCTACAAATAAATAGGAAAGTGTAATGAGATGAGATGAACCAAATCAAACCCGTTTGATTATTGAATGATGCCTATGTATTTAATACTTTGAGGAGGGAAATCACACCACCCATAGTTCACCCATCTAATGTTAATTTGAAATTATACTTATTTATTATATGTATGCAACTAATAGTTTGGATTTGATACTTGACAATGCATAATACTTAAGCATACAATTTATTAATTATTTTACTCTTGAATGAAGATCCATTATCTATGACAATGATGGATGGTATTCAAAATCATGAATAGATATTCATCATATTCATCATTAATACATTACACACACACACACACACACATCTTCACCTATAATTGATTATAATGGTATGGCCTCTACCTATTTTTTAAGTACCCTATAAATGTAATAATGAATTTGTCACCCTATATTGATTCTAAATTTATCTTTCCAATTAAGTTGAAGTCTAAAAGGGAGAACATCCATGGTGAAACAATAGGTTGTAGTTATTGTAATGGGGCATGGTTTAAATTTATATGTTTTTGACATTATGGGAATAATTTAGCATATTCTTGGCTTTATTATTCTATTGTAGACCAATAATACCCTTGAATCAAAAGTTTGTAAGACATTTCTTTTACATTGAAGTAGCCTTCACATTCACTATCATGTACTTCTAGTAAGGTAGTTTTAGCCTTGTCACAACTAAAGATTGGAAGCAATTGTCCCTGAGATAATATTTTGAATAAATATCCTCCATTTAGAACATACCACATTGCTTCACATTTTAGTTTGTGTTTATCATTACATGTAAAAATTTTTGGGATAGAAATTTTGTACAAAATTTATATATATCATTGTACCATTTTAAATTTACTGCAATACTAGTAACTGTTAGGACCTTGAGAAGCTCTACTCTACTATAGAGACTAATGAATGTTATAGATTTTAGATAATAAAAATTACATGATCATCATTAATGTTAATGAGAATCATTAAAGTTGTGCTGAAAATGGAATCATCATGTCAATTATCTTCTAGACATATGCTCTATATTGAAAAATAATTGAAGTGTATATGTAATTATTGTACCATTTATTTGTACAAGATTAACTTTTCTTCCTTTATTTAGTAAACATATATAGCTTGATTAGCCACCAGATAAGAATCCCCATATAATGCAGTGATTTTATTTGTAATGTGCATTTTGTACATAACACAAGTATCAAATACCTCATATTTTGTTATATAATTTCTACATGAAAACCCCTAATGATATGCAAATTCAATAGGTTGGCCTTGAGGAGTAATGAAGGAAATGCCAACACTAGAGAATATCAAGATTTAGATAAATCAAAGTACATGGTCTAAATATCACAATTAGTGTGTTATGAAGTAAATTCATCATGAAAAATCATCACTAATTGGTGTAGATACTAAAACTAGATATTTATAGCTTCTCAGCCTTGTACATTTGACAAATATAAATCATGGATCCACCCTTTAGTTCTAGACCTCCTTATTGTTGACAGGCTTAAATTCACCATCTCACTATGCCTAAATTATTATATTTCAGTATGATCCATATCATTATAATGGCCCATGTATCTTATAATGCACATAAATCTTAAAACATGATAAACATCCTTCACTGTTAGTTTCAAATCCATACCTATTTTTTAGCCTTCTAGACACAAGCCATCACATAGGGATACTACCACCGATGGTAGTGTACAATTCCTTATCTAGTGTCTAGTTGTCAAAAGTCATCCAAATTGAAAATGATTCAAAACCTATGAGTCATCATATTTGTATTATTGAACCCTAATCTGAGATATTTTCAAAATGTGTGGTATAAATATAAGTCTAAGCATTCTCATTCTTCATCTATAAAATACCACACAAACACCTAATAAAGCTAAATAAATCAATTACACAACCAATATATACTTACCTGCTCATACCTATTTTATTATCAAGCATGGGATAAATCATATTACTTTTTTGAAGCATTTAAAGAGTAGTTTATGAGTGATATTTGTCAAATTACAAGCTATATCATTGCATGCATCATCATATAGTATATTTCACCCTTGTGCACATACTTTCCCACACATAGGGGTAAATACATAATTCTAAGACCCTCTTTGGAGTATTAGATATGTAGGCAATGCCCATTGATAAAGGGGTCTTAAGGGTAGCTCGACATCATGAGCTTACTAATCCATTTTTTTTTCAAACTCATTCCAAGGGTGGAGAGATAGGGTTTGATCAATTAGTGAAGAGAAATATCTTATGTCCTAGATCTGAATACATCAAAATAAAGGTTACATAAAACTTACAACAACAAATTTGGCTGTATCCAATTGCAATCATTATTTTATACTAGATAACTCTATCACTATTAGATACTAGCATTGATAGTAGTATCTATGGTTATATAAGTATAATTTATAAAATTTGATGAATGATCCAAAATATTTATCCTACCTACTTTAAACCTATTTCCAATCCAAGTCTACCTGTGCATAGTAAACTAACTAAGAACCATTATTTCCTATTTATTACAATATCTTTCAATAGTTGTAAATTATTATTTTTAGTAATATTAGTTGTATAAATTTATAATATTATTTATTTGAGTTTGTTAATTAATTGAATTTCTATAGATTAGTTTATCACCCTTATGCTTCAACTATTTCTATATTCTTAACCCTACCCATCTCTAAAATTCTAGGGCTAAACATTTGGTGAACCTGACCTTTGAGTCTTCCTATCGAATCATAGTGTGCCCTAGGGTTTTTGGCTTCTTCACAACCCTATTTTAAATTTCTCCAAAGTTTTCATATACTCATGTTGGTATATTCAAAAACCTCTTTTTACACCCAAAATAAGTATGGATTTTTCTTTTTTTTAAAATTTATTAGTTTTAGTAAATATTGACTTATAATGCACATGGTGTATCTATTTTATAATTAATTTCTAGGTTTACTCAAAAATAATATTTTATTAAAAAACATTTCTTAAATATCACAAATATATTCCTAATTTATTAAAATTATTGATTATTTATTGGGAATATTTTAGGGTTTTACTTGTAAAAAAATCCACATTATTTGACTCCTTTTTGATTTATAACAACTTAATTTTTAAATTACCCAAAAGTTTTATAGATTCTTGTGTCTATAATAATAGACCTATTTTTTTGTCAAAATTATGTACAGATTTATCGAATTTTGTAATTTACTATATTTAATACATCTTAACAAATAGTGCACAAGGGATACTTATTTTTCACTAATTTTTTGGTTTTTGTTTATTTTATATTTTTTCTCATAAACTTTTCTCAAATTTCCAAAATACCCATCCAATTTCTTGAAATTTATACATGGTTTTTATGTAAAACATATTTTACCCTAGGTTTTTCAACATTTTAGGGTTTTAGATTGTATAAATTATTCACTTTTAATTTTTCTTATCATGTTGGAATATTTTCTATCATTTTTATATATCTTTTTTTATATTCTCATATTAGTATTTTGAACATTTAAAATGGATAAAAAGGAATGTCTTCCTCCTCTTAACCCTATGGAGGGTGATAGATGACATCTCTCTAATCAGGTCCATGCTATCACTACTTCAAGGGGTAAATTGTTCCATCCTATGATTTCAAATAAAGATAATCAATATATCCATCCTCAAACCCCTATATATCTAAAATACCCTTTAAGTTAAGTGTGTATGCATATTCAATCACCTAGAGTTTGTGTTTGTGAAGCCCTTATAGATCAAACCATACTTATGAGCAAGTTAATAGAAGAGTTACAAAATCATATTACATGCATGTAAAATCCAAAATATGTTAGTGTTAATAATGTGTTTTCATCTTCATTTAGAAATATTATTCTTGATAAGGTTTCATATCAAAATAAAAATATAAAAAAGACTTCATCTACTTCTAGTGGTTTAATAAGTGAACAAAAGGTTGACAAGTGTCCAATTGAAATCCTAAGAGAAATGATTCGAAACAAAGTCATTCAAATACCTCCTTTACATCTTATAAGGAAATTAAAATACTATTGTGCATATCACATAATACATGGGTATCATACATATTATTGTTTGGATTTAAAGAAGAAAATATAACAAAAATGATAGTGGTGGTCCTATAATAAATAAATAAATGAATAAATAAATAAATAAAGCAACCCAATCACATCATGAATAAATATCCTAAGACACAAGTGAAAAAATAACAAGTATGGGTATTAAAGGATAATTCAACACAAAAATAATTTCAAATGCAAAAATTAAGGCAAGATAAGTTTTGAAAGGCACAAATAGAGAAATAACATATTCAAAAGGTAAAGATAAAATATGATATATTACAAAAATCTCAAGATGAAGAATAAAAATTACAAAAGGCACAAGATGAAAATGAAAAATTACAGAAGGCAATGTTACAAAAAGAGCAATGGGCAAAAAAAATGTTTAAAATGAGATTTCTAACAAAAGAGGTAAAAAATAAAGAGACATTTAAAAAATATAAAGTTCCAAATGTGGTTTCAAAGGGGGAACATACAAGCCCTTGCTCATATCAAAACTCTTCTACTCTCACTATTCATATATATGGTAAACAATCTTTAGATGAATAGTCCAACAAATTGTGTTCTGATTCATTTGATACCTTACCACATAATCTATTCATACCTATAGAACCTAGTACATATCAGTTAAATCCACCACCAATAGATGAAACACCAAATATGGATAAAGGCAAACCAAATATATCAAGTACAAACTCATCAAAAGAGAATGATATACTCTCTGATTTTGCTATGCATACATGTGACACATTTTATTCAGGAAATGTTATTCATTTACCACTCATCATAGATTCTCATCCTCATTTTGAGGTCATTAGATAGTTTGTGCATTTTCAACCACTTTAAGAAAAACTAAACATGTTTCAATTAATGCTACCCCAAATAAACCACAAATCAATAAATTATAGGGTCTAAAAACCTCTAATCCTATGATTTATTCATGACTATATAGTCATATTACACATACATAGAGTACCAAAAATTCTCCATATATAAATTTGATACTTATGCATGCTTCTTGACAATAACACAAATTTGTTGTATCATAGGATAAGTTTAGAGCTACCTATGAGCATCACTTGGATGGGATCATAGGATATCCTTTTCTTTCCAAAATATTTCAAAAGTTAAAAAAATTAAAAATAAAAATGCAAATATTCAAAAAAATATAAAAATATTCAAATAATTCAAAAATATTCAACATTCCTAGATTTTATTAGCTCCATGACATCTATGTTGTTTGTTTTATGTTAGTATATATCCAATCATTACATTCCTATATACACTTATGTTTCATGTAACTTTGAGTGTGATACATGCATACCCAGACATATGATATATGCACTCCCAAATGTTGGACCTCTCCTCTACCCATACCATATAATAAGTTGGGGGCATATACCTTGTTTGATCATGATTGATACACGTTACATATATTTTATTATCATTTATACATTATCATGTTTGAGCTTATATACTAATGCTTACACATGTATATATCCATGTTCATATCTTTCATGATGTACATGATATGTTATGTTACATAACATTTTTATTTCTAACACATATATGGAGGGACTAGTATAATATGCTTATGTTGGCTGGTTATGCTTAATATATTTTTCAATTCATTGAGTGTATTTATTTTCTTGTTATTTTCTTACTTGTGGAACATTTGAATGTCCCTTGTTTATTGGTCCTTATGCCATTATATGTTATTTGGATATTTGAATGTGTCATTATATGTTAATTATCCATTTAAATATGTCATCCCCTTTTATTGTGTGACACTTTAACATGCCCATGTATGAGGTATCCTTGGACCATTCCTTTAAATTAAATTTAGTTCTTTTGTATGTGTACTTGATTATTTATTGAGTTTGTACTATTACTCTCTAGACATTTCCAAGATCTATATCATATATCATATGACTTGATGTAATCACATACTATCAACCTAATTTATATATTTACTTAGACATGTTATCTTTATATGTTACATGATTCTTACACATATTATAAAACTATATTATCCATTTGAGGTAAGATACCTACCAGATTATATTTTACTCACCTCAAAATGGGGAAATATCAATGGGGCCATGTCATATAAGCATGACCTCAAAATATTTTACAATTTCTAGATTTTAGTGGGGGCATGTCATGAAAACATGACCTCCACACTTACACACCTCATTTTCAATATTTTAGTGGGGGAATGTCATAAAAACATGAACTCCACACTTATAAACCTTCTCAATTTCCATATTTCAATGGGGGTATGCTATAAAAACATGACCTCCACACTTACACACTTACTTAGTATATATAGACTTTAGTGGGGCATGTCATAAAGGTATGACCTCTACACTTGAAAAATATCCATTTTAGTTCCATGATTTAGATATATACTTGGGTCAGAATACTATACATTGGATCAAATTTACATGGATTTCAAATATATATTTTAAATATTTATGACACATATACTCCATCTCAAATATATTATAGGTAAATATGCCATGTTATTGAAATTTTTTTATAAAACTTACCGATTATACTAGTCACTAGGATGCACTGATTACACCAAGATGCACTATTATCGAGCATTTTTTTATTGTAATAGTGGGTTCATGTTATAAATTGAAGTGATTAAATTATTATAACTCAATATATTTATAGATTAGAGTAATTAAACAATAAAATATCACCAAATTTATAAAATGAGTTGATTAAATCATTCAACCTCACTAGATTTGTATTTTGGAGTGATTAAATCATCCAATCTCACCAGGTTTATAGGATGAGTTGATTAAATCTATCACCCTCACTATATTATATATACTCACACTTTAGTTATGTGATTGTGAGGTAATGATCAAAATGGATATGTCACAACTCATCCTTAAATTGGATTGGGGACATAATACTTTCCAATCTTCCTCTTCTCATATCCAAAGTTCAGGTCTAGACCTTTTTCAGCTCTAATGCTTTATAAGGAAGCATCTTTACCAAGTCAAATCATCAAGAAGTAACATGGTTTCATTGACACATACGTGACTCCTTCCTTGCTATCTTCATTTTAAATCATTTCAAGTATTTCAAAATTTATATTATATGCATTAATTTATACTATAACATGTTCTTGGTTATACACCAAAAAAATACTCAAAGTGGGTTCAAATAAAGGAAAGGTGTGTTATACACATCCAGGTACTAATTTATTTTCTATAACCTAGTAATTTAATCTTTATGCATTATTATAATAAGGGAGGAGGTAAATATAGATACTTAAACTGAATATGTATAACATTTTAATCTTGTATATTTGACAAATATCAATTAGGGCTCTACCCTTCAGTTCTATACCTCTCTACTACCTAAAGTCTCATATTCGCATCTTAATGTAAATAAATCCTTATTTATTATTTTTATCCATATAATTGTAATGAACTAGGTCTTATGTACTTCACATAAATCTTAAAACCTAATAAACATACTTCATTATTAGTTTTAAACCCATACCTATATTATAGCCTTCTAGACAATACCGCCCACATAGGGAAACTAATACCTACAATAATGTTTTGATCCTCATCTAGTGTCTAGTTTCCAAAATTCATCCAAATTGAAAATGATTTAAAACATATGGTTTATCTTATTTTTCTTATTGAAACCTATTATGAGATATTTTCAAAAGGTGTGGTATAGATACAAATATAAGCCTTCTCATTCCTCATATAGTAAATACCAAGCAAACACCTAATAAAGATAAATAAATCAACTTCACAACCAAGATATTCTACCATATTGGTCCATATTTCCATATCAAGCATAGGATTATTCATATTATATGTCTGAAGCATTAAAATAGTAGCTCATGAGTGATATTTGTAAAATTACAAGCTAGATCACTACATGCATAATCATATAGTATATTTCACCCTTGTGCACACACTTTACCACAAATAGGAGAGACAAATAATTACAAGTCCCTCCTTAGTGTATTGGATATATAGGCATCACCTATTTATAGAGAGGTATTGGGGCAGCTCCACATTGTGAGCCTACTAACCAAATTTTCAACATACTCATTCTAAAGGTGAAAAAGGGTGAAGAGATAGAGTTTGATCAATTAAAAAAGAGAAAAAATTTGTGTCCCATATCTGAATACAAAAAAAAAAAGAGACCAAAAACTATAACAATGAAATTTGTCACACTAGATCCAATCAATGTTCCATACTAGACACCTATGTCATAGTCAGACATTAGAGTTGATAGTAGTGTCCAGATTTGATGGTAGTGCCTATGGCTATAGAATTAAAATTTATAGAATATAATGATTGATAAAAAATATTTATCCTACCTAATTTACACATGTTTCTAGTCTAAATATACATGTACATAGTTAACCAACTAATTACCATTATTTTTTATTTATTGTAATATCTGTCAATAGATGTACTTTACTATTTTTATCAATCTCAGTTGTATAAATTCATAATATTGTTTATCTAAGTTTTATAATTAATTATCCTGCTATATATTATTTTATCAACCTTGTGAGTGAACTACTTATATATTCTTAATCCTATCCATCTATAAAATTTTAGGGTTAAACAATTGGTAATGTATATATTAGTGAAGATGCAACTAGTTGATCATAAATAACTTGTCTTTTTCTATATTTTTAAGATATGAAGTTTAAACAAAATTCCATGAGAAAATTTAATAATTTATATATACATCTTGATAAATATATATTTGACGTGAATAATTAGAGCACATTTACCTTTATGATAATTTATGCTTCATTATTGAGCATGAAGTGTCATAAATTTTGTGTAGTAAACATAAGGGATAGGCATAACTTTTCTATAGTAGTGTAATTTATTTCATAGTAAAAAATGTAATAATTATGTGATAAATAACATGCTTTCTATGATAATCATCATATTTTGCCAAGAAAGTGCCTAAGTCATGATTTTTGGTTGAGATGTATAATATTAAAGGTCTAGATATGTAGGGAACATGAGAATAGGTGGATTAAGTAGATATTATTTAATTCATAAAAAAATTGTTGGCATTTGGCATCCCATTTGAATTTTGTATATTTATTAACTAATTGTGTGAAGAATTGCATTTTATCATCTATTTGGTTCATAAAACATCTTATTACCTAAATTTTTCCATATAATGATCGTAGTTGCTTGAGTCATTTTGGTGGAGGCATGCATAAAATAGATTTGAATTTTTTGGGATTTATTTCAATTCCCCATTAAGTTATGATGTATCTCAATAATTTCATTGAATAGACACCAAATAAACATTCATTTAGATTTAATCATACATTTTATTTCTAGAACCTTTCAAAAAAATAAAAAATCCATAGCATGATCTCGTCACTGTCATGATTTGGCTAGATCATCCACGTATTATTCCACTATTTTATGTATATAATAATGAAATATATGGTTCATGGTTCACTAATATATATCTCTAACTTTTTAAATATGAATGGCATGAATACATAGAAAAATATTCCCCGTAGTGTTGTTTAACCCTAAAAATATAGATATGAGAAATCTCAAGTTAAAAGGGTAGAGATAGCCTAGCACACAAGTATGGTGGACTATCTCGAAAGTAAGCCAATTAATTACAAAACTTAGATAAAATATATACTGCATTTATTATACTGAGATATGATAAAATTAGAAAGTATAACTATGATAGATATTATAATGATAATGAAAACAAGATACTTAACTAGTTCTAATGCTAATATAGATCTGGATCTAGAATAGGTAAGAAGTAGACTAAATTTAAACTCTAGATCAATCACCTAATTCTAAAAATTGTACCTCTGTAGCTACATACACTTGCATTGACCTAGGTTCATTACATTAATGTTACTATCTAACTTATATGTAGGTATCTAGTATGAAATAATTGATGAAACTAGATGCGACCACTTAGATGATTCAAGGTTATATGTCAACTTTACTTTGGTGCATTTATATTTGGGTCAATATGGGTCATGAGTTATTACTCCTTATCAAATGAGAAAACCTTAGTTCTTCATCTTCATATTGGCTATGGGAAAAATGGGTTAGTGGCCACATAATGTCAAGCTAGACCAAATACCCCTCTATTAATGAACACTATCTAAATATATAATACTTTGAATATGGCCTCAAACTTATATAGTTCTCTCCTACAGTTGGCTTATGTGTGGATCATGCAATGTGTGATAAATAAGTACAATAGTGACCTATCTTATAATTTGGAAAATGTGGCTCATAGAATGCCCCTTTAGTAATTCAAACCTATAGATGTGTTTTACCTATGATTGATACATAAATATGATAATTTAGGAAATATTTGCTCATTTGAGTGCTTGATTGAGTGTTTTTTGGTCTGTGCTAGGTTTGTGCTAGGTGAGGAATAAATGAGTGTTCATCTTATACTCATACCAATCCCTTTGGAAAACATATTACATAATATAAATTAGGTGTATCTTAAGATACATTTTATTTGTAAATTGGATGAATTTAGGGCACTAGACACTTGTGTCAGAATAGGACACTTGTATTGACATAAGCATTTAACTAGGATGCAAATTTTTAGGTAGTTGGAAAATAGGTGTAGGTGCATAAATTGTAGAGATGGAAGATAAGTAGGTTTATAACAATATAGGTAAGATAAAAGGTCTTATTCATTAGGATAATATTGGTTTGAATAAGAGATAAGCAATTAGACATAAACAGATAGTGTATGCAAGCCTTTTAGTAGTATAAAATATATAGAAGCTGAAGGTACATCCATGATATGTATTTTCTAAGTGTAAAATATTGAGGTGATATATAAATTATAAATATTTCCTATATTT
Source organism: Torreya grandis (assembly GCA_037957365.1). Classification (NCBI taxonomy): domain Eukaryota; kingdom Viridiplantae; phylum Streptophyta; class Pinopsida; order Cupressales; family Taxaceae; genus Torreya; species Torreya grandis. Next base: position 614,158 of record JARHVA010002141.1, read on the forward strand.
CCCCATTTTAATCTATTCTTGAAGTTTTTGGTTTAAAGGAGAATAAATGCATACATGGGTGTGTATAACACACCTTGCCTTTACTCGAGTCCAACTTGAGTTCTTTAATGATAAATGACCTACAAACAAAATCATGTTACATTATATAGTTATTGCATATAATTTAAAATTAAAAGCATTGAAATGATTGAAATTGAGAAAGATCAAGGTTTAAGAGTATACTTGTGTATCGATGCAACCATCTTACATTTTGTTAATTTAATTTGAAAAGATTATCATTATGAATCATTAAAGATGGAAAGTTCATATATAGAGAGAGATAGAGAGAGATTGGAGGACACATGGACCCATTCTTGGATAAAATATTAGTTTCCACTTGAAAGTTGATATTATCTCAACCATAAAACCCAATCATACTTATAACCTAGTGAGTGTGAGTGAACCAAGTCAAATCACACTATAAAACTAGATAGGTTGGATGATGTAATAAATTTTGACCTATAAACTTGGAAAGATTAAGTGATTCAATCACCTCAACCATACCAAAAAGTGAACCAAATAATGCATTAGATTATCATTATGAATCATTAGAGCTAGAAAGTACATATATCAAGAGAGATAGAGAGATATTGGAGGACACATTGCCCCAACTTTGTAGAAATGATGAGTTGACACCTAAAAGTTGAGATTAGATCAATCATGAAATCCAATAATACTTATAACCTAGTGAGTGTGTGAACCAAGTCAACTTACACTATAAAACTAGTGAGGTTGGATGATGTAATCAAGTCTAACCTATAAACTTGGAAAGATTAAGTGATTTAATCACCTCAACCATAAAAAAAAGTAAACCAATTAATGCATTATATTATCATTATGAATCATTAGAGATATAAAGTGCATATATAAAGAGAGGTAGGGAGAAATTGAAATACACCTAGCCTCAACCTTGTAGAAATGATGAGTTGTCACCTAAATTTGATATTACCTCAAACATGAAACCTAATCATACTTATAACTTGGTGAATGTGAGTGAACCAACTCAACTCACATTATAAAACTAATGAGGTTGGATGATGTAATTAAGTCTAACCTATAAACTTAGAAAGATTAAGTGATCTAATCACCTCAACCATACCAAAAACTGAACCAATTAATGCAATAGATTGACTCAATAGAATCTATAAAATTCCAACCTAGTGGGTGAAGAGAGCCCCCAAAAAGGTTTGAAATATTAAAATAATTTTATTTTTAAATATTAGGTACACATTGCATAGCATATGGACCTTAGATATGTCTCATGATAAAACTATATCTTAAAATGGTGCCAATGTATATAATTCTACCACAAATGTGTATCTAAATCACATAACTTTGAATTTGGCCAATTTGAAACTATGTAAGTATTAAGAACATGTTTCTAAAACATGCCTCCACTACAATATAAATATGAGAACTAGTGTAAGTGCCAACATGGAGGATGTATTTCCAAAACATGCCCCCAATATAATATAGGTATGTTGCATACTGAATAAGTGTGGAGAACATGTTTATAAAACATGCCCCCACTAAATTTGGAACTATGACAAATGTGGAAAACATGTCCCCATTGTAATTTGAATCTAAAAACTAGTGTATATTTGTGAAGAACATGTTTTTAAAACATTCCCCCATTGTATATATGAATTTATAACAATGTAGAAGTCATGCCTTAATGGCATGGCCCCACTAATATTCCCCCCATTTGAGGTTAGGGGAAATAGAAAATGGTAGTTACCTTACCTTAAAAGGATAAGATAACCATGTAAATTATGAATTTACCATGTAGGGTATAGAATAAACATGTTTAGGTAGGTATATCATTGACACACAAATAATGTGATCATACCAAGTCCTAAGATGTATGATCTAAATCATGGCAATGTCTAAATAGTAATAGTACAATCTCAACAAGCATTCAAGCACACACATGAGAGCACTCAAAATCAAATAAAAATACAATGGTCTAAGCAGACCTTAAAAAGGGGGCATGTATAAATTCTAAAAAATAAAAGGGATGTGACATAGTAAAATGTCTACAAATAAAGTAATGACATATTAAAATGTCAAAATACAATAAACTAAGACATATTCAAATGTCAAAGAAGAAAATAAAGGCATGGGGGCCATAAATAATAAATCATATTCAAATGATCAAATAAGTGAATCAAGACACTCAAGGAAGTGAATAAAAGATAAGTATAACCAACCAGCATAAACATAGCATACTAGTCTATGAAACATATGTGTTAGAAAAAAATGTTAATTACATGGCATATCAAGTACACTGCAAAAGATATAAGAATGGATAAAGGCATGTGTTAAGTACATAAATTCAAACATGATAATGAAAAATGACCATAAAATGATATAACCTAGATGTATCATGATAATTTATAGGTAAAAGTGCTATATAACCCAAGTATCTCATCAAGGAGATGCCTTTGTGGAGGCCTTGTATCATGTGTGTCATACTCATATGCTTTATTGTTGATATCATCAAAATCATATCAAAATTCTATATTATTAAAATCATAATCAATGATGTAATAATTATTATAGGATAAATGTAACCTCTTAGGTTGTTATTGAATATGTAATATACCATTTGGATTATCTCTATATTAATAAGAAATCGGGCCATACTATGGCTGTGACATTTTTGGTGTGGCATTATTTATATCTGTGAGCACCTCAAATGTTAATACCTTATAAACATCCTAAAATAAATTGTTTTCCTTATTGTTATATGTATTTTATTTTATATTAGGAATATTATCACCACTATCATAATCATTTGGAATTATGCCCTCTTGTTTTTTGATACTAACCAACAAATGGAGTTTACATGGTTTATTTTTTGGTGATTTTGGTAGCATTGGTTCCTTTGGTAATTGTATATCATTTATAAATTTTGAAACCTTTGGTAATGGTACTTGATATATTTATTTATTCTTTTGACCCTTATCTTGATTTGAATTATCTTTTGGGACCCATATTTTTTTTAGCACTTATTGTTTAGGAAAGGTACTCTTAATGTGAGTGATTTTAGTAGTTGATGTATCAATGATATGATCACTACTACCTTTATGACTTTGTATTTTACTCTTCAATGAAATAAAAAAATCTATATGATGCCCATAAATTATATGGTATGAAAAATAACATTTGGATCTCCTTATAAAATGAAGGGGATACAATTGAATCACTTTGTTTTGAAATATGTCTCTTAGGGTTTCACTTGGAATATTAGTATCCTTTTGGTCACTTTTTGAATTACTTATTCTAAATTTATTTTGTTTTAGATTTTAATTTGGATAATAAATTATTGTATAAATAGGGTACCTCTCCTTAAAAACATTGAAACCAGAGCTCTTAGATCCATTTTTTCATTTTGATCAGCTTCCCCTGAACAAGGTCCTTGAAATATTATGTCACCCCAATTTCCCCAAATATGCAACATTTATAATGACCAATTGAGTTGATACGTAAAACCTAAAAATCCATGGAGAGAATAATGGAAAACTTTATATATTTTATGAATAAGATAATATTCATTGGTTTGAGGACTTAGAGTGCTAACTTTGCAAGTCAACTTTCAAAATATTTTCCTAGAGTCTTAGTCCTTTCTTAGAGTGAGAGGACCGACATCTTGTGCAACACTTCTAATTTTAACTGGTGGTTGGATAAGTTATTAATTGGTTACACTTTATTTTACTTTTACTTAGTCCTTTTCATGAGTTTTTTTAGAATAAATGGGGAACTAGAGAAGAACTACATGGAAGTTATCAGAGATGTTAGAGCCTAGGGGAGCCCAACCCAGTTAGAACATGCCACATAACTTGATGTCAGAGTGGCCAGTCTCCTAGTCTTTTTAGATATGTCAGAGCCTACGGAAGCTCAACCCAATCATAATATGCCATGTATCATAACTAGGCATATGATTAGGTGGCCCCCTAAGGCCCTAAGATGGTCATAATGAAGTACATATAGAGTCTAAGGACTAATCAAAGGATGCCATGTGTCCCTAAATGACATCTCACCCTCCTAAGGATATAACATTGAAGTACAAGGCTATGCTTTGGTTCTAAATGTTAACATGAGAACTAATAGGTATAAGATATGCGACATACAACATGAGATTCCTAGGAGGCATCAAGGAGATGTGATTGTATGCGTACCATGCTTTAAGAGTTAAAAAAATATGAATCTAGGCTCAATTGGATAGTTTTAAAGCATCACATCACCCTTTCTAAATGTGGTTGTCAATGCAAGATCATGACCTCTAACTTTAACTCCATATTAGGAAATAAAGAGAAAACATTAGGCTACCAACGTAAATTTAAATCCATAGCAAGTGATCCTCCAAAGGCCATTAATGTAGGGGAATTAATGTATGCTTTTATAAATATCCAAATGAAGGCTCATTAATAATTATTAGTGTATATCCTCATAAAAATCAACTCCTTGATTTCCATTCCAATAAAATACCCCTATGTTTTCCTATTTTTATACTAGACTACATATTTATGCAATGTCTACATCCTCTTCAAAACCCAAATCTGAACCTGAGTATATAGATAACCTGTTCCTAGAATGATTGACTCAATTTAAGTATTCTAATGAGGTGCTCAATGATATTGACTAGGTGCTTAGGGACTTGATCTTTGATAATGATGATTAGGATAGGTTCGAAGATGTACAGTGGGATTATAATAAGTGTGGTCTTCACATGAATAAATACAAACCCAAAATGTTACCATATAATGACTTATTTTCCAACTTTATCCTCAGTGCCAGGCGAGTACAAGATGACATCCACAATTGGGTCTGCTCGACCAACTCCCAACACTAGATTACTAACATATCTGAGACTGTCTATAAAGCATATTACTCTCTCCCATTTTTCAACTTGTAATATGATGTAGTAAAAATGTAGACATGGGATGGAATTTTTAAAATTTATGAGGTCTTAAAGGACTAGGTCAAGAATCTAAATGCCAAGAGGGTAAGTGTAGACACCAAAAAGCCACACACTATGACTTAAAGTGTCTAAATACCCTTTGAACACCTTGGTATGCTCTTGGGACCAATATATCCCTCTAAACCCTAACCAAGATCACATCCAGTTAGTTTAACTTAACTAACTCAACCTTTCCTTTTATCCCTTTTTACCCCTTGACCACTGATGGTTAAGATCACCATCAAGGTCACCCTAATCGTCAATGGTCAGGGTCCACCTCCTCAACCAAAAGCATGTAAGACACCCACTTTGATTTTCTAGTTATAGGCCAATCTAATTCTAATTATGAGCCTTTACATGGATAATTTATAATTGGATAGCCCAGTTGAACCTTCACTTCTACCTCTTGCTTGTGATTATAAGAGAGGAAATAGGAGGTGAAAATCTATTGGAAAATATCATTAATAGCTTGTGCATTCAAGAATTTATTTCTTGAAATTCAATCACCATCAACAATCTAGAATTCTAGCAGTCATATCATAGAGTCAATTTTCCATGGCCTCTCCACCAAGCTTTTAGGTATTGTTACTCTATTAGAATCAAGATAGATTCCACCAACAAGCTAATTTCCTTAGCCATATAACCAATAAAATTATAGTAAGATAAATACTTGTTTCTTAGCATTCATTTAATTTATTTCCATTTCAAAAGAAACCCAGACCTTAACCATCTCTCTAAATTCATCTTTTGGATCTCATCAATTAGCAATTTATCAACCCAAATCCTCACACAGTAACCGTTGATGATTGTGTCCACTATGAATGGTCTGCCCAATTGTTGATGGTTAATTTGAGTACTGATGGTCACCTTAGCTATCTAAGGTCATCCAAACCATCAATGGTCACTATGGGATCAAAAAATAGTAAGTTGATTTCACCTACCTACACCCAATCAAACCTAATTTTTTATGTTCCTACTTATTCATAGAACCCTTTCTGAGTTTTTGAAGCATAGCCCCACCCTTTATCACTAGAATTAATTAGTTTATCACTAATTTAATTATTTATAGCACATTTCCTATCAATATTTATTATATTTAGTTTTATTACCTTTTGATTTATCGATGCAAGTACCTTTCTTTTCTATTTATAAACATAATTGTTTAAAACATGTGGATTGACAACCCCTAAAGAAGCTCTCGCTTCTAGGATCTGGCCATCACTAAGTAATAAAATTACCTTTTTATCTAACAAACAAGTTTCATTTAGTGATTTCTTATCTATAAGTCATCTTCTCAAGTTAAAGAGGATCTCTTTATAATATTTTGATTCAATATGTGCACTACCGATCAGGTTTTTCATCCATACCCGTATTTAGTTTCTCTTTTCCATAATAAGGAAGAAATTAATTGAAACATTATATCATGCCTAGTGGGACCCTTGTTTCTTTACTTGGGTTCTTATTTGCTTTCACTCTCTCTCTATTGTTTGTTTATTAACAAAATTAATAGTTTCTTTTGGGCTTAAAATTAAGTGCATAAATCAGCTACTTGAAAGTTTAGTTCACATAGCTTAACTTAAAGTAAAATTAATCTATCATAGCTTCACTCTTTTTTGAAAACACTAAACCAAACCACTTTCACCAATTAAAAATCAAACAAAATTGAGACAAGGCTTGACTAGGATTTCATCACCTAATGGTAACCTTACTCTTTCCCAGTGATCATACTTGGAGGTCATTACCAAGGGGAGAACTAAGCTCTTTAGTTGAGTATAATCTCTAGATATCAATATATTTTGGCTAAGCACCTAACACCCTTATCTCTATGGTGTGTGAAGTGAGAGGGTAGGCCCCAATACCAAGTCATGTATTAATTCCAATATAGATCTCTCTTGAGCACCTAAACACAACCTAAAACCAACATTAGATTTTCTCTTTAGTACCTGATCTAGAAACCAATTTTAATCACATAACCTCTTAAAGCATGATCAAAAATCAAGATTAATCAAAACTCTAGGGTTTAATGCATCTTTTAGGGCGTAATTTAATTTTATTTGATCTTTGTCTTGTCTTGTCTTTATTTGAGTAGTGAGGCTATTTATGCTTTCTATCTCTCTTATCTTGTATGGTTCTCACTCACCTGTAGCAAAGAAACCTTATGGAGAAAAAATTGTCACCAATCCAACCTACCTCTTCTACCTCTTCATCCATAAACTATACCTCTGAACCAATAGACTCTCCTCACCCCTCAAGAAGTCATACCTTCCCTTGGAAGGTCCCTCAAGGAGATGAAAATTTTGTCACTTTCCTAGACAATAATATTGTATCCTTACAACATTATCTTACAACCACATCTTACTATATTTCATCTCTAGCCCCATCCATATATCCACTTTATGACATGCCTCCCCATCTCATGGTGAGTACCTCCATTTCCATGGTTAATATTCAACCATTAACTACCCAAGCTTCCTCATTAACCAACAACCCCTTTGAGACTAACATTGAAAACTAACCAACCCAAACTATCACTACCCTTATACCTTCTACTCCTAATAACCACTCCTCCACCATAGGAGTACCTACCTCTAGCACTACTAGCCTTCCTTTAGCTACCACCAGCCCACTTCAAAGCCTTGTGGTGTCCATACCTTCTACCTTGCCATCGATCAATACAAGGGTCACCACCCTTCCATCGGTCACCAACCCAACTACCACTCTTATCTAATAGGCACCCCTTGGACTAACATTTAGATACATACCTAAGCTATAAGGATATGCACCCACTACCAAAAAACTTAACTCTACCTACCCTTATGCATCTTCCACCCAACCATTGACCTCCACTTACCCATATGTGTCAACCTCCTAACCTTCTACCCATTATCTATATATCTCTCAACCACCTCAACAACATGCATCTTACAACCCTTCAAGTACATAACACCAAGCCAATTTAATGAAGATTCTTATGGAAAAGATTACTACCTTAGAGTCATCCATCTTAGGTGATCATAACATCTTGTCATATGACCAAATTTGTAAAGATCATATCCATCCATCCATACCTATCAAGCCATATCCTCCCTAAATGGAAATTCCTTGGTTCTCTAAGTTTCAAAGTAAGGAGGATCCCTAATAACACCTTAGGGACTTTAGGTATGCTTGATATCTCATCACTTATGATGATGCCCTTCTCCTCCACACCTTCCCAATGTCTCTGGTTGGTCTGGCCTTAGATTAGTATAGTGATTTACCCAAACATTCCATCTTTTCCTTCACCCAATTGGATCAAACCTTCTTGGACCATTTTTCATTCAATATCTCCAAGAAATCAACCATCATCAACCTCTACTCTATTTGGTAGTTTGAATATGAATTCATTACTAATTTTTTGGCTCATTAGAGGAGCCTGTCTAACCAACTTTCCTTTTCCTTGCCTCAACCTGAACTCATAGAGATCTTTGCTCAGGCATGTACCAAACATATATCCTCTACCTTAAATGTCCAAATATTATAAACCCTTGATGAAGATTTTACCATGACACATAATTTGGAGAACTGAGCCATTGATGAAGGAAAACTTAAATTCAAAAACAAGAACTCAACTTATAAAACTAATGAGTCTTCTTCTTCAAAGTTAATCAACCATCCCAATACTAGCACCAAGAACAAGGGAACAAAAAATGTGGTCAAATTAAAATAAACTCTTCCACCTTCTATCAACCAATCCAATTCCTCTAGTTTCTCAAATAAAAACTCAAGGAACCAAACTAGGAACAACCAGAAGTAATTCACTCCATATGGAGAATCCTATGCTTCCATCTTGGAGAAGTTATTGAAAGCCAATATCATTCAACTACCTCCTATTAATCCACCCAAATAATTTGAATCCTCTCATCCCATATCTATTTTGTACAAAGATAATGATTTATGTTCCTTTCACTGAGTGATAGGACATGATGTTAGTAGGTACAACACTTTCAAAATCCTTATCCAATCCCTCATTGATAAGGGGGAGCTTACATTAGATAACCCCAATACACCATCAAACCAAGCCCTTGATATATTTAGGTAGACTTTATGAACCATTATCCTACCAAGAATGAGAGTAACAACATTGAGTGCTCTCATGATACCCATATGGTTAACATGGTCCTTGATACACTCATTTTTAAGCTACCTAGTACCAAATCTTTTGATCCTCCATCTCTTCCATCCATTTAGGTAGTAGAGTCACCTTCCATTACTTTAAACACTCAAACCAAGGAAATACCATCCCCCCTCCCTCTAATTATTGAGGTAGTAGAGACACTAGACACCCTTTTAACTGATATACTAAAAAAACTAACCATCGTTGCCTCACCTTCACCTTTAATTACTGAACAGACTAATTTCCTTTCAAAAATCATTTCTAAGGAGAAAAACCCCATGTATACTCCTCCCATGGAGGAACCATTTATTTAAATCTTGTATCCTTTGATTGAGGAAGAGGATGAAGTTACCATCCTTGTGTCTCCACCTAGAGGCCTATCTTTTAGGTCCACTCTTTAGGGAATCAAACCAACCTATAAACCCTTTCCTAGGCTAGTTCAAAAATTAGAATTTATCTCAAGCCACTTTTTGGGAGTAATTAGGTCTCCCGTACATTACCCAACTAGATCCCCCAGCCCTTTCTTAGTCTAACCACCCTACCACATCCATTAACTATCCCCTTACCATATCTACCAAAACTATAAAACCCTCTAGTCAACCAAATAAGACCTCCACCTAACTGACCAACCCCCAACCATTTAGGGTGACTAAGACCCAAGTAGTCAAGATCTCTCCTATCATCCTAACTAAATATACTAAAAATATTTGTATTCTCCCCACACCAAGACTTACTCACCCCTCTATCAAAGTGGACCTAACCCCTTCAAACCCACCAACCAAATGCCAAACCAAATCAACTAAAGAGAAGATGATTCTGACCAATCCTCTAGCTCAACCTCTCCTTCTATCCATACTATCAATGTGGTCACAAGAGCATAAAATAAGGATAAGGGGAAAGCTAAGGTGTCCATTCCTTGGGCATAGCCCTCTTCAAACTCCAAACCAACCTACACCTAACCATCTTCATATTCAACCAAACCCAAGGTGACTATTTTAGGTGCCTTCCAATCTAACCCCTTAGAATCCATCAAGAGAGTTATCCTCAAACAAATTTTTCAAACCCTAATGAAGATGAGATTGTATATTTTATCTCTACCTCTCCCCATCACCACCAAGCACTAATAGAAGATTTGAAATCAATTGAGGCCCACCTTGAGGACCCCCAACATCTAGCCACCTTTGTCAGTTCCCTTCATATTTCCAACCTTTTTACCTTCAAAGATTTAGAAATACCCTCCATCCAACCCAAGGACCTAGATCCTCCTCTCTTTATCATTGCCTACATCAACAAAACCTACATCAAATGGGTTATGATTGATGGGGGAGCTAGCATAAACATCATATCCTCTCATGCCTATAACCAAATCAACTTGTAGGACAATGTTATCTCTAAATCCTTGGCCATTCTTCACTCTTTTAGTGATACCATGACCACTACCTTAGGAATTATCATCCTTCATATTTATGTAGGACCTCACACACTCCCCAAACTATTCTATGTTTTAGAAGATGAATTCTAATACAACATATTATTAGGATGACCTTGGATTCATTCCATGGGTTGTATTCCCTCTACCCTCCACCATTGAATTAAGTTTGAGCATGAGGGCCTGGTCATCACCATCTAGGTTAACCCAAGTCCTTTATCAACATGCAACATGACCTAATAACCCAATGATGTCCTAATACCCCCATCCATCACACCCTCGATGGCTAAAACCCAACCTTTAACCACCAAATTAGATATCATATCCCCTTCTACTGATGAGGCATCAACTAATTCCTACAATCTTCACACCAAATTCTTACCATAAAACCTTTGGAATCAACCTTACATTGCCTTTCACTAGGGGAGTATCATCTTTTATCTCTTGACACTTTTCATACTCTTCATGAGTATGGGAAATTTACTAGCCAATTAGCATATGACCCCAATATCATAACTATTATTACCTTTAGACCTCCCCATCATTAGACCCATTTTGTTTATGGGGGACTTGACAAATATCTTAGTGCTTCTACCACCTCTCTTCTACCTTGACTATTCACCATCAATTTCCCTTACCTTGATAAACCCAATTTTACCTGGACATACCTTTATCGATGTTCTTAGAAAGGTTTAAATCTTAGATGATATGAACATGACCTATGATTTGGTCTCCATCAAGACAAATAAACCTCATGATAAGCATAGAATTAGTTTCATCTTGCCCGCTAAGAAAAAATCCAAATAACCCACCTCTACTATTATTGAGGAGGATGTTCCTTCTTCACCAACTTTGCCTCCACCTATGTGTGAGGATGATGACATCATCCAATCTAATTTTTTTCATCAACATATTCAACCTAAGACCCCTGAATTATCATAAGGAGGGGGCAACCATAACCATCCCTTTGACCCATCCTAAAATGATAGGGAAGGACTCTCCTACCATTAACATTATTTAATACTAGGACGATGATTCTATCCTCACCTACCTTGGTACCCCAAATTATTTGATTTACAAATCCCTTCCTCTTGAGACCTCAAACACATTGAATGAATCCACCATGGATATAAACTTGGGTATTTTGAATAACCCCCACATTGTCAAAATTGGCCAATCATTGAATGTTGATAAACTTTGGGATTTACCCTCTTTCCTCCAAGACTGTAGCATAACATTCACTTGGTCTTATAGTGATATGCCTAAAATTAACCCTACCATTGCTATGCATAACATAGTCACTCATCATGATGCCAAAACTATTAAGTAAAATATCCAATACATGCATCCTCACATAACCCTTCTCATCAAAGAAGAGATCCAACATCTCTTATCTGTTAACTTTATTCAACCTATCAACTACCCCCAATGGGTCTCAAATGTCATACTTATCACTAAAGCCATAGGGGGACTATGCATTTGTGTGGAATTTTATGAACTCAACCCCACCTACCCCAAATATGATTTCCATTTACTTAACACCAATTAGCTTGTTGATCTTATAGTTGGACACGATATGTTATATCTCATGGATGGATTTTTGGGTTACAATTAGATCTTAATCACACCTAAAGATTAGCACAAAACCACCTTTACCACCACTTAGGGAACTTTATACTATAAATTCATGCCTTTTAGGTTAAATAACACTGGTGAAACCTACCAACATGCCATGACCTATATATTCCATGATCTTATCCATAAGATTATAGAGGACTATATGGATGATCTTATAAAAACATATAAACTCTGAAAGGATCACTTATATGTTATTAAGATCATCTTTGAGCACCTTATCCACTATCATGTTTGATTTAACCCTAAGAAGTGCATCTTTAGGGTCTTGTCAAGAAAGCTTCTAGGTTTTATTGTCTCCCTTCATGGAATTGAAGATGATCCTACCAAAATCAAAGCAATCTTAGACAAGATGCCTCCTGTCAACCTTAAGTAATTTTGAAGCTTGAAAGGGAAGCTTCAGTCCATTATCCATTTCAGTTCCTAGCTTTTAGACTGATGGCAACCTTTTCACCACCTTTAAAGAAGGATGTCTCTTTTAAGTGGAATAGTGATTGTCAAAAAGCCTTTGATTCGCTTAAAGAGTACCTTTTATCACCATCTGTCGTTACCCCTCCCAAGGATGACCAACCTTTCTACCTATATATCTTTGCCACTGACCATTCCCTAGGGATAATGTTGGCTCACCAAGATGAACAACATAGAGAGAAATCCATATACTATATTAGCTTCATAGTTGTATAACATGAGACTTGATATAATCACACTAAGAAACTCTACTTAGATTTAGTCTTTTTGGCCACCAAACTTCACCACTACCTTCTTAACCATAAAACCTATGTCATAACCAACACTAACCCACTCAAGTACATGCATTATAATCCATATAAAAATTAGTGTATGTCCAAGTGGCTTAGGCTCTTAGTATATTTTGACCTTGAGTTCCTCTAGCCGAAGTCATTGTTGACCAATTAGCTAAAGCACCATTAGTAGATAATCAAACTCCTCTTGAGTTCCTTGATGAGTCCATCATGTCCCTATCTCAAGTAGATTTCACCTATCAAGTTACCATGTTCTTTGACATATCAAAATGTTAATGTGGTGGGGGAGCATGTATCATTCTTATCCCCTTTGATGGTGAACCTCTTCCTTTGTCCTTCAAGATTGACATTGAATGTATCATTAATATGGCTAAGTACAAAGCCTTAATGATAGGCCTTTAGAATTCCTTAGCCTTAGGAGTCAAAACAATCAATATATTTGGTGACTCCTAACTTGTGGTTAATCAAATCAATGACTCTTACCAGTGTAAGAATGATATTCTATAGTAATACAAATAACTAGTTGATGAACTCCTAGCATCATTTGAGTACTAACACATCCAGTCAACACCAACAATTTCATCAACACCATGACCTCATTTGCCTCATAAATACCCTCTATACCTTTAGAATCTAAGCTATCTATCATTATTCACAAGCTTACCCAACCATCCTATGTCAAACTAGATTTCCCCTCCATTCTTAATGTGGAAGAAACTCAACTTGACCTTTGATATCAACAAACCTTTAACTATCTCAACCTTGGCATAGTTCCTTTTAGCCTCTCTAGGAATGATCGAAGAACATTTTTTTAGAGTACGTCATGCTATACAATTATAGGAGGAATTCTTTATAAGCACAGATTTGATGGCCTCCTCTTTCATTTTCTATGTAGTTAGGAATATTCTCATGCTATTAAGGAAACACACAAGGGTATCTATGGGAGCCATTTTAGTGACCTTTGTATAGCTAAACACATCCTCCATCTTGGTTATTATTGGCCTGCCCTTAACCAAGACTATTGTGATTACATAAAAAAGTGTGTTAAATGTTAACAACACACTAATTTGCATCGTTTACCCAACCATAGCCTTCATGTTTCCATTGATTTCTGGCCCTTTTCATAATGGGGTCTAGACCTTATTAGGGAAATTAATCCTCATTCCTCACATTGACACCATTATATCATCACCAAAATTGAGTACTTTACTAAGTGGGTAGAGGCTATTCCTCTAGTCTCAACCAAGGTGGAAAAGATTATAGACTTTATCAACCATCACATCATCTGTCACTTTGATGTTCCTCATAAGATTATCACTAAAAATCATAATTACTTTAGGAACAAGAAAGTATAGGGTCTATGTGATGCATTTAGCATCAAGTTAAGCTTATCCTGACCCTATCTCCCTTAAGCTAATGGACAGGTAGAAGCCTTTAATAAAACTCTTAATAATATGCTAACTAAAATGGATAGTTCATTTGGTCAAGATTGGCATTTGCACATCCCCTTCACTTTATGGTCATATTATACCAACATTAAAACCCTACAGGTGCTACTCCATTTTTTATTATGTTTAGAATTTAGGTCATCTTGCCTCTTGAAATTCAAATACTCTCTCTTCACATATCTTTACAAGATCTCATTTTTGAGAGTGATCATCATCATCATCATCATCATCATCATCATCATGATCATGTATCCAAATTAGAGCTACTCAATGAGCATCTCCTAGTAGCACTCACCCACCTTGATGTCTACCAAGAGAATATCAAGTGTGCTTACAACAAGCAAATTAAAGTAAAAGAATTCAATATTAGAGACCTCATCTTAAAGGAAAATTAACATGTCACTAATATGGAAAAAATAAATTTGGGAAAGTTTGATTTCAATTGGTTTGGACCTTATATCATAACCCACAAGTATGGATCAGGAACTTACCAGTTGTCTTCACTCGAAGGCTACCCAAAACTTGAGCCCGCTAATGCTTTGCATCTATGCCCATTATTTTATTAAAAAGGACAGAGTCCACCTTTTGTTTAACTCAAGTTCATCCCTTGTTATCCACCCACATTCATCTCCCTACTTTAGAGGCAATCAATTAAACATGAATCATGCAATTATCCATCACAGTCATAGCCTAATCTTGAATAATGGGTACCATGGCTCTACCCATGTCATGGTTCTCATGGTACTTTCCACCCCTTTTTAGGATGAATCCCTATGATCATTGTTACCTAAACCTCTTTACACCTAACCAACCCTATTGTGCTCTTAGTTTTGCTTCCATGAAGGTGAATCAATAATTCAACCTAAGCACGTCTATGTCAACCAAAATCAAATCAAAATAACAGAATTACTATCACCAAAAATCATGGGTCATTCCTAACATTCATAAACTACTCACTTGAAGGACAACTATTGTAAACCTCTTTGAAATTGCCATAAAGTAAGGTGGATTGCTCCCTTGAAGGATAGATTTCAAAAAGCATTAAGCAAAACACATAAACTCTAACCACTCCCTCCAAGGATGGCTAAGCAAGAATTTTTCAAAATCATGGAAATTTCTTAGAAGCTTCTTACATTTATTAGCTTCCCATTTACAATAATTAGTAGAGGACCCATTATCATAATCAAAACAAAATCAAAATGATCTTGAAAGCCACAATCGACTCTCAAGATAACATAATAAGGTAGAAGCCACAATCAACTTTTGTAAGTATACTTCCTACATCCATCAGTTTACACAAATTGGCAGAGGCTTATTTACCCTAGTATTTTAGACACCTACAATAGAGGCTTGCCAGTCTCACACTGGGGTTCTATTTTCATCCGTCACACCTTCTCCACTATATACAAGGGATTTTTGAGATTAATTAACATTATGTTGTCAAGACACATTTTTAAATAACTAACAAATGATAATGTGAAGAATTCAAAGGGATTATGTTCATTAAGTCAATCCAACTTCAATTTTTATTTTAGTCCTTTTCAATGAAAAAACACCATGCTCTCGACTTATCCTATCATGGTTAGTTGATATTTTCATTCTAGTGTTTACTTCTTGATTATATTCTCTATTCTCCTATCTAGTGTTATTAATTAAACCATCTCATGTATTTTATCATAAACAATAAAAAAAACAATAACCTAAACTACTAAGACCTATCTTATAACCCACCCCAATCTAAATCCTCCCCCAATTTTACATTTGACTAGTTAAATTTCCCTACTTTACCAAAATGAATCCCTAGGACAAAACCCCCCAAAAACCTATCACACCTAATTTCTAAAATAGATAAATTAACTAATCTACAATATTCATACACCCCTACCTCATTCTTTAACCACACACCTGTCAAACAATCAACTAACTAAATACCAAAGTACCAAATCACCAATACACAAAAATCTTGGAGACAAATTATCAAAAGTGAAAATGAAATAACATTTTCACTTTATATATTTATTTTTTTAGGGTTTCCCTGACCATCAACAGTTAGGTTGAATGTCGATGATTGACCTTGGGATCCCTAATCATCGATGATCAAGATTCTACTCTTTTTTATTTTAGGTACTTATACCCAAATGCCAAATTTTAGAGATCACCTCATCTCCCCCATACCATATTTAAACCTTTTGGATATTACCCTTCTCCAACCACCCAGTAGACCATATCTACCTTGACGTTAGCCATTTTAACCTAAATTATCACATGTTTTTGCAACAACCCTACTTGGTCTTTTTGACCATATTGATCATTTTTACCATATTAACCATTTGAATTTACACCACCTAGTGCACAACCCAAACATTTATGTTTATCACAGGATCACTTCCTACTTAGGATACTTTTGAGAACATTGACCTTGTCTAAAAGGTTTGATAGAGTAACTTGATTAGCTATTACCAATGTTGAGGCCCTATTACCCTATCACCAGTCCTTCTAAGATCACCTTATTTTTACCAATATTGGAAACCTTTGTCTATGTGTGATATTGGCTATCACACTTAGTCCCATTTTGTGTGCATATTTGTGTCTCAAATGCCCAACTACCTTTTATCACCACCTAGTGTCTTACCAAGAACCACTTATCAAACCCTAACTCAATTTTGGTTTTACCTCATCAACTCTAAGTTTGAGGGGGAACACATCCTCCCATACTCGAGGTAGTCATACCTTGACCAAAAATCCATTTTTGTTTTATAATTTTTAAAATCAAAACTACATAACAAAAAGAGGAAAAATGTAAACACCAAAAATTTGTACACTATGACTCTGAGTGTCAAAATACCCCTTGACCACCTTGGGACCCTATCGAGACTAATCTATCCCTCTAAACCCTAACTGAGCTCACCCATAGTTAGTTTAACTAAATTGACTCAACCTTTCATTTTAGCCCTTTTACCTCTTGACTGTCGATAATCAAGGTAACTATCGATTATCACCCTAAACATCGACGATCAAGGTTCACCTTTTCAACCAAAATCATGTAAGACACCCACTTTGCTTTTTTAATTATAGGCCCATATAATTCTAGTTGTGAAACTTTTCATGGATAGTTTATAATTAGATAGCCCAGTTGAACCTTCACTTCTACCTCTTACTTATGCTTATAAGAAGAGAGGAGTTGGGAGGGGAAAATCCATCTACAATTATCATCAAGAGATTGTGCATCTAGGAGTTTTTTTCCTTGTAGGTCAATCACCATTAGTAATCCAACATTTTAGAAATCATATCAGAGAGTCAATTTTTTGTGGCCTCTCCATCAAGATTTAAAGTATTGTTACTCTATCAAAATCAAGCTAGATTTCACCAATAGGCTAACTACCTCAACCATCCACCCAATCAACTTTTGGTAAGATAAGTACTTATTTTTTAACATTCATTTAATTTATTTCCATTTTATAAGCAACCCAAACCTTACCCATCTCTCAAAATTCATATTTTGGATCTCATCAATTTGGAATTTATTAATGGATATCCTCACACAATAACCATCAATGGTTATGTCAACCATCAATAGTCTACCCAATGATAAAAGGTCATCTTGACCATTGATGGTCACCTTAACCACTAACAGTCATCCCAACCATCGATGGTCATTGTGGCATAAAAAACTAGCAAGATGATTTCACCCACCTATACCCAATCAAACCTATTTTTTATGTTTTTACTTATTCATAAACTCCTTTCTAATTTTATTAAGCATACCCCCACCGTCTAACACTAGTATTAATTAGCTTATCACTAATTTAATCATTTCTAGCATATTTCCTAGCAAGATTTCTTGTATTTAGTTTCAATACCTTTTTATTCATTGATGAAAGTACCTTTATTTTCTATTTATAAACACAATTTTTTAAAATGTGTGGATTAAAAACCCCTAAAAAATCTCTCACTTCTAGGATCTAGCCATTGCTAAGCAATCCACTCAACTATCTATCTAATAAACAAGTTTGCTTTAGTGATTTATTATCTATAGGTCATCCTCTCAAGCCAAAAAGGAGCTCTTCATAATCTTTTGATTAAACATATGCACAATTGATCAAGTTTTTCAACCATACCCATATTTAGTTTCTCTTTTCCATAATAAGCAAAAAAATCATTGAAATAATGAACAAGGGATACATCAACACATATACCATTTACACTTTTCTAGAGGAGGTCCATATGGGTATGATTTAATTGAACCAATTATTTTGGGCCTAGATTATCTGCATGTTAATGAATTATGGGTACCCCTACTCCATATGATTCTCACTAGCTCTAAGGTCTTAGATATGGGAGGGATAATTGAATTTAATTTGGTAAATACCATAATAGATGCTTGAGAAAGTGGGAAGTTCTATATAATGAACTATCTCATAGACATGGTTTGCAAGACAGTCACCTTCAAGCCATCTACCTTTTTTTACATGGGTTATAGGGGGATCAACAGTCCATGTATTATTTTACAAGCTATATGGCCATTGGTATAAGAACCATATTTAGGATATATATGAGTTTTTATACATGATAGTATATAATGCAATCAATGAGGCCCTAATTCCATATTTATCATAGGAAATTAGAGACTCTCTTGTTTTTATTGGTGACTAATGGTACTTCTAAGAAGACACATGATTTGAGTTGTGGGAATTCTCAAGTAGCCCCTCTACCTACCATAATTCATCTAAGATCACTTGACATAATGAGAGATCACATACCAATTGGTGGAGGGTGTTTTTGGCTTTTGTATTAATCATTAGCCAAAGGCATGCCCACTTTTCCCAATTACCATTTAGTACTATGTATACATGGCATTCTATCCTCTTCAAAAAATGGTGATTATGTGGGATTCATTTGCTCTAAGGAGAGCCAAACTCTAATGTTAGGACCCAAAAGGCATGATCAAGATTAATTTGGGGAGGTATTCATCTCACCTCAATATCAATTATGTCCACCAGTTAGATGCAGATGATGAGATGTATTTAAATGTTGTAGATGACCAAGATTTAATAGATTAAATCATGGTCTATAAGAATAAGGGAAATAAGGTATATTATAGGGTATTTATGACTCTTTCACCTGATCATTCCATGGAGGATGTCACATCGACTAACCCCATGATTTATAGAAGGATTTTACAATGTATTTCATTACCTTATCCTCTAATAGAACCTTCACCTCATTCCCCATCTCCATCTCTTCCTCCTCTAATAGCTTTAGAAATGCATCCCCATTTAAGCTAGATCCATGTAGCTTAGCATTAGGAAAACTAAACATAGGTGGATCAATAACTAATATCTTATCCCCAAGCCACATAGACCTTGAGGTTTGATTTCAGTAATATTTTAGAGGCAATCCTAGAGTGAGGCTCTTAGTAAGCACTGAAGTAATTTATTCCCCTCACTCCTACCACTTTTTAATTCCCTCTCATAGTGCCACTCAATTCCTCACCCCTTCCATAAACTACTCAAGTGGTGCTTCCTATCTTCTCTATTGCTCCCCCTCTATTATTCACCTAGGTGCCCCTATCCATGGTCCTCCCAATAATCCTCACTTCTTCATTCCCTCTACCCCCTCCTCATTCATTGATTTCATAATTCATACCTTATGCTTCCTCTATCTCCCATCCACCCCATACTTCACCCATCACTACTATCTCTACCACTGCTATAACATCTCATAAAATCTAGGGGATGGTCCCAATATCCCAAGTGCTAGAGATGATAATCTAAGGTGACCTACACATATAGCGGAATTTTGACTATGTCACAATGAGCATGAAGAGGATCCTCACATATAAATTTTTCCAAGAGGGAAATCTAGTGGTCTAGTAGACCTAATAATATTTGTTCTCCCTAACCAAAGTGAGGACCTCTACTAGGGAGGAAAATTTAGTTGAGGACCCACTCTCTATTATCCAGGTGACCCATGATATGTTGGAGAAGCTCCTTAAGGATATGCAAAATTAATTTCAGACCCTAGGACTCTAGATAAAGAGCTCCTTCCCCACTAAGCTAATTAGGTAGATCAAGAACACCCTTTTACTACTCTTCTCAATTCTGGGGAAGGTGGTGGAAACTATGGTGAAGACCGAAGTGCTCATCCAAATAACACATGATTATTTAGAGAGGATCACATATATTGATGGGAAATGTAGGAATCTCTTTGTGATAGTCAATAAAGGCATGTTACTAGAGTTAAAATTGATACCCACCTCAGACTTGCCATTATATCATATGTATGATGGGAACTTGAAAATAGATATGGAGTGGCTGACTATAGCTCAAAATATGACATGAACCTTGGAATATGAAAATAAAAATATATTGGCATACTTCAAGGAAGTCAATATCTCTATGTTGTTCCACTTGGATGACACCTAGTAGACAAGGGAGACTTTAGAGTCCACTTGGGTCACTTTAACCAGGTCATGAGGAAGAATGCCACTAAGGCAAATAAGGAAGGGGCCCATGTAGCTCTCAAGATCTCAACCTAGTCTATGGTGAGTATCAGTTGGGTGTTTGAGGTTCAAGTGTTGATGGAGGCTCCCTTCTAGGTATACTAGAGATTGTTGACCCAAGTTGAGACAATATTCATGTGAGCTAAAAATTTGACTCAAGAGATGGGGTTAGATCAATTGTTAGTTTCACAATGAAAGAAAAATGAAAAAAAAAAAAAAACTAACAAACATGCCATCTCTAGGCCTAGACACTAGGGGGAGCTGAGTAACAAACATGCATATGAAAATAATAAATAAAACATGAAAGAAACATTATTTCACCTTCCTTGGAGCTTCCAAATGATTCATAGAGTGGCTTCTTTAGCTTGTACTTAAAAGGTCATTGGCAATGGAGATTTGGATAGCTACACCTCCTCTTGGCATCATTGGCTTTGTGACTTTGACTTGCGGCTTCTCTCAATAATTTGGCATAATAACACTATATCAAATGGATTTTGAAATCATTTGGGCATTATAATTTTACACCAAGATAGATTTTTTTTTAAATGGTTGTGAGGCATTCTATTTATAGATTTTTGCAATTGATCAGAATGAACCTAAACCATCCATATCAAGATGAAGATCTGTGGCTAAGAATCCACTCAATTTTTTAGGCTAAAATCAATAAATACCTTCATAAATATTTGGGATAGAGAGGCATTAAAGAGGTATGGGAGGGATTAATAAGATATTTATTGTAATTAAGGCTTGTGGATGCCACCCCATAAATGACCTCACTTGATGATGTAGATATTACAATTCAATTACCATTAATGAAATATTCAAAAAGTTCCATGGAAAATTAACTTAAGCTCTTGATTCAAAATAATTAGTCTTAAACATGATTTATCAATTTTGGTGCAAATCTTGGAAATTGGTGCTCAAATTAATCAAATTAGTGAAAATGTCATATTATTGGATCAAAATTTGATAGGATTGGAATTAGGATGTGATGTTAGATGCGTTGGAACCATTATCCCATTTAGCATGTTACCAACATAAAATTACAAGGGCACATGTCTCATGCAATAAATTTGGTAGAAAAGATCAATCTAGAGCACCCAGGTGTGAAAATGTCATTTTGACCCGAAATGATATGATCAAAGTTAGTTATCTCATAAAATGCATAAAATCAGCACTTGTATATGACATATTCAAATCATTTAGCGTGTTTTAGTGTTTTTAGTTAAATTATGATATTTGATAGAAATTAGTTTGAAGCTTGATTGGAGTTCATTGATGGCCAATTTTTAGTGTCTACACTTCAAAGAGCCCTTGATTAACCTTGCCAATTTGGATCAAGAGTTTTACCTTGTAATAATCATGCTAGAAGACAAGGAGGCAAGGTTAGAATAGTTATGAGGTGGCTGCTCACACCCACTATCATTTATTAGTTGAGTGGTCCTCTGTAGGTATTTTTGGGATGGTTTGGGGTTAATTTGTATTCTTTTTAAAATTATACTATAACCACTAGGAGAGGACATCATGTCCTAGGATGGGAATCTCACACTATTTGGTAGTAAATCCTATCCTTATCAATAAAAGCATAGTCATATTGTAAATAAATGGGCAGATAAGTTTTTACTTGAGAGTGTTGTTGGATTTAAGCTAGGATTTCACTAACTTTATAATTCACCCCTTCAAAATATGAAAGTTGTCCATGATTGATATTGTTATAACAACACTTTTATTTTAATTAATGCAATTTTAGCTTTCTATAAAATGCTTGTTTTGTGTTTCAAAATATCTTTCATCTCCATTATAAAATATTATTAATGATTGATTAATTAGACTAACACCATGCCATTAAATGTATGATAAAGTTATAATGTGTTTATCTATTACAATCCCTTTGTGAAATCTTTCATTTTTTTTCTTATAGTGCTAATAATTTGTCTACTAGTCTTCAAGTTACCTTGGAGGTTTATGTGTGATCTAATATAAACTTCTAGTACTAATAACTACTGAGGGTTAAAAGTTGAGGAATTTTTCCTTATTTCCTTATACTCTTACCATTGTGTATTCTTGGAGGTAAATTTTTTGGTGAAACTTAGTACACAGTGGTATAACTATGGAAGGACACATGGTTTGATGGTTGAGAGGTTTATTTCATTTTAAGTCTGGAGGCACTCTTTTCTTCCTTACTCTCCCCTCCATTTTTTGTGTTTATTTTTAAAGATTGAACTACCCTTCCCCTTATGTTTATAAAGTATAAGAGAATAATGTATGAGCATCAATAACTACTATGCCTTTATCTAAGAATTTTGTATTGAGCTTCCTATGGTGGCACTACATCTCTTGGAGATTATTTCATGAAGACTCCATAGTGAACTAAAATATCTACATTTGTGCCCTAGGATGATCACAAATCAGTCCTAAAATGGAGGGTGAAATTCAATCATTATTCCCATTTTCCTCTTTGATAATACCCAATCTCATGGGTATTTTGAAACTGGATTTTGGATGAAACAATAGTTGGTGCTATAAGGAAGGACTTTTATTTTAAGAATAATTTTTATAAAGTCTAAAATAATAGTTTATTAATTGAAGTGAAGGCAATGAGAGTTTATGTATTGAGCACTAGTTTATTTGAAATCATGCTTGTTGATAATAACATACTAACTACTATTTGATTATGAATCATCTTAGAGACTAATTTACATATCACCAGGACTAGATCCCACAACAATAGATTGTTATTTTGTCCTTTGATTTTCTATAGAAAATTTAGGCTCAAAAAACCTAGACCTATTATGATTCCAACTAGCTTGTCCCCACAACCTCTTCCAAATTTACTGCCCATGATGGCCTGGTTAGTTGGATACACCATTAACGTATTGGGAGACATCCATGATTTACCTAGAAAACCTAAGAGATATCTTCCCTGTTTCACTCTTAGTGTGGGACAAACTACTAAATAGTACATCACTTATTATAAAACTACATTAAGGATCTTAAATGTAATAAATGAGGACATTACATGCATGATTTTACCCTTTACATTGATGGACTCAACATATGATTGTTTCTCAACCTCACTGAGGATTAAATCCCCAATTGGGACCATTTTGGTACTACTTTCCTCACCTAATTCAATCAAGTGATATACCCTAATGTCCTATACTAGATTTTTTTATATATTAAATGGGATCCCAATGAGACTATCAGGAACTTCAATGCTATGTTTCAAAAAATGTGTAGTCAAGTTACCATGATTTATCAACGTAACACCCAACTAGTACTTGAAATGTATAAGAATTCTTTCATATTTCTAAGCAGAGACCTAGTAATAATAAACCTATCCCTCAATTATGTAAGCACCATCAAGGTAGATAAGAAATTGAACCCCCAAGGTCAAATGATGGCTCCCAATCCGAATGTGCTACCAAAAATTCTCAAATTAATATTATTTCCCAACACTAATAAGAATGCCCCAATGCTTCAACCACTCCCTATAATGCATTAGTTCATGTTGGGTAATCTCACTTCAAGCCAACACTTAGTTCTTATTAACATAGGGGGCCATGAACAGATTACTCATATGCCACACCAAGTAATGTTGGTATCGGTTAACAATACCCAAAATATACCCTAGGAGTCCATAAAGATTGATTTGGATGCCACTCAGTGAATAGTACAAAAACTCCACATTGATTTCCTTGGGATGGAATGAGAGTTTATGTATTGAGCACTAATTTATTTGAAATCATGCTTGTTGATAATAACATACTAACTACTATTTTATTAGGAATCAACTTAGAGACTAATTTGCATATCACCAGGACTAGGTCCCAATATAATAGATTGTTATTTTCTCCCTTGAATTTCTATAGAAAACTTAGGCTCAAAAAACCTAGACCAGTTATGATTCCAACTAGCTTGTCCCCACAACCTCTTCCAAATTTACTGCCCATGATGGCCTAGTTAGTTGGATACACCATTAACATATTGGGAGAGGTCCATGATTTACCTAGAAACCCTAAGAGATATCTTCCCTGTTTCACTCTTAGTGTGGGACAAACTACTAAATAGTACATAACTTATTATAAAACTACATTAAGGATCTTAAATGTAAAACATGAGGACATTACATGCATGATTTTCCCCTTTACATTGATGGACTCAACATATGATTGTTTCTCAACCTCACTGAGGATTAAATCCTCAATTGGGACCATTTTGGTACTACTTTCCTCACCTAATTCAATCAAGTGATATACCCTAATGTCCTATACTAGATTTTTTTAAATATTAAATGGGATCCCAATGAGCCTATCAGGAACTTCAATGCTATGTTTCAAAAAATGTATAGTCAGGTTACCATGATTTATCAACCTAACACCCAACTAGTACTTGAAATGTATAAGAATTCTTTCATATTTCTAAGCAGAGACCTAGTAATAACAAACCTATCCTTCAATTATGTAGGCACCATCAAGGTAGATAAGAAATTGAACCCCCAAGGTCAAATGATGGCTCCCAATCCTAATGTGCTACCAAAAATGTTCAAATTAATATTATTTCCAAACACTAATAAGAATGCCCCAAAGCTTCAACCACTCCCTATAATGCATTAGTTCATGTTGGGTAATCTCACTTCAAGCCAACACTTAGTTCTTATTAACATAGGGGGCCATGAATAGATTACTCATAAGTCACACCAAGTAATGTTGGTATCCGTTAACAATACCCAAAATATACCCTAGGAGTCCATAAAGATTGATTTGGATGCCACTCAGTGAATGGTACAAAAACTCAACATTGATTTACTTGGGATGCAATGAGAGTTTATGTATTGAGCACTAGTTTATTTGAAATCATGCTTGTTGATAATAACATACTAACTACTATTTGATTAGGAATCATCTTAGAGCCTAATTTGCATATCACCAGGACTAGGTCCCACTACAATAGATTATTATTTTCTCCTTTGATTTTTTATAGAAAACTTAGGCTCAAAAAACCTAGACCTGTTATGATTCCAACTACCTTGTCCCCACAACCTCTTCCAAATTTACTACCCATGATGGCCTGGTTAGTTGGATACACCATTAACATATTGGGAGACATCCATGATTTACCTAGAAACCCTAAGAGATATCTTCCCTATTTCACTCTTAGTGTGGGACAAACTACTAAATAGTTCATAACTTATTATAAAACTACATTAAGGATCTTAAATGTAAAACATGAGGACATTACATGCATGATTTTCCCCTTTACATTGATGGACTCAAGATATGATTGTTTCTCAACCTCACTGAGGATTAAATCCCCAATTGGGACCATTTTGGTACTACTTTCCTCACCTAATTCAATCAAGTGATATACCCTAATGTCCTATACTAGATTTTTTAAAATATTATATGGGATCCCAATGAGCCTATCAGGAAATTAAATACTATGTTTCAAAAAATGTATAGTCAGGTTACCATGATTTATCAACATAACACCCAACTAGTACTTGAAATGTATAAGAATTCTTTCATATTTCTAAGCAAAGACCTAGTAATAATAAACCTATCCCATAACTTGTAGGCACCATCAAGGTAGATAAGAAATTGAACCCCCAAGGTCAAATGATGGCTCCCAATCCTAATGTGCTACCAAAAATAATCAAATTAATATTATTTCCCAAAACTAATAAGAATGCCCCAATGCTTCAACCACTCCCTATAATGCATTAGTTCATGTTGGGTAATCTCACTTCAAGCCAACACTTAGGTCTTATTAACATAGGGGGCCATGAATAGATTACTCATATGCCACACCAAGTAATGTTGCTATCAGTTAACAATACCCAAAATATACCCTAGGAGTCCATAAAGATAGATTTGGATGCCACTCAGTGAATGGTACAAAAACTCAACATTGATTTCCTTGGGATGCAATGAGAGTTTATGTTTTGAGCACTAGTTTATTTGAAATCATGCTTGTTGATAATAACATACTAACTACTATTTGATTATGAATCATCTTAGAGGCTAATTTGCATATCACCAGGACTAGGTCCCACTACAATCGATTGTTATTTTCTCCCTTGATTTTTTATAGAAAACTTAAGCTCAAAAAACCTAGACCTGCTATGATTCCAACTAGCTTGTCCCCACAACCTCTTCCAAATTTACTGCCCATGATGGCCTAGTTAGTTGGATACACCATTAACATATTGGGTGACATCCATGATTTACCAAGAAACCCTAAGAGTTATCTTCCCTATTTCACTCTTAGTGTGGGAAAAACTACCAAATAGTACATAACTTATTAAAAAACAACATTAAGGATCTTAAATGTAAAACATGAGGACATTACATGCATGATTTTACCCTTTACATTGATGGACTCAACATATGATTGTTTTTCATCCTCACTGAGGATTAAATCCCCAATTGGGACCATTTTGGTACTACTTTCCTCACCTAATTCAATCAAGTGATATACCCTAATGTCCTATACTAGATTTTTTTAAATATTAAATGGGATCCCAATGAGCCTATCATGAAATTCAATGCTATGTTTCAAAAAATGTATAGTCAGGTTACCATGATTTATCAACCTAACACCCAACTAGTAATTGAAATGTATAAGAATTCTTTCATATTTCTAAGCAGAGACCTTGTAATAATAAACATATCCCTCAATCATGTAGGCGCCATCAATGTAGATAACAAATTGAGCCCCCAAGGTCAAATGATGGCTCCCAATCCTAATGTGCTACCAAAAATGCTCAAATTAATATTATTTCCCAACACTAATAAGAATGCCCTAATGCTTCAACCACTCCCTATAATGCATTAGTTCATGTTGGGTAATCTCACTTCAAGCCAACACTTTGTTCTTATTAACATAGGGGGTCATGAATAGATTACTCATATGCCACACCAAGTAATGTTGGTATCAGTTAACAATACCCAAAATATACCCTAGGAGTCCATAAAGATTGATTTGGATGCCACTCAGTGAATGGTAAAAAAACCCAACATTGATTTCCTTGGGATGCAATGAGAGTTTATGTATTAAGCACTAGTTTATTTGAAATCATGCTTGTTGATAATAACATACTAACTACTATTTGATTATGAATCATCTTATAGACTACTTTGCATATCACCAGGACTAGGTCCCACTACAATAGATTGTTATTTTCTCCCTTGATTTTTTATAGAAAACTTAGGCTCAAAAAACCTAGACCTGTTATGATTCCAACTAGCTTGTCCCCACAACCTCTTCCAAATTTACTGCCCATGATGGCCTAGTTAGTTGGATACACCATTAACATATTGGGAGACATCCATGATTTACCTAGAAACCGTAAGAGATGTCTTCCCTGTTTCACTCTTAGTGTGGGAGAAACTACTAAATAGTACATAGCTTATTATAAAACTACATTAAGGATCTTAAATGTAAAACATGAGGACATTACATGCATGATTTTCCCCTTTACATTGATGGACTCAACATATGATTGTTTCTCAACCTCACTGAGGATTAAATCCCCAATTGGGACCATTTTGGTACTACTTTCCTCACCTAATTCAATCAAGTGATATACACTAATGTCCTATACTAGATTTTTTTAAATATTAAATGGTATCCCAATGAGCCTATCATTAAATTCAATGCTATGTTTCAAAAAATGTATAGTCAGGTTACCATGATTTATCATCCTATCACCCAACTAGTAATTGAAATGTATAAGAATTCTTTCATATTTCTAAGCAGAGACCTAGTAATAATAAACATATCCCTCAATCATGTAGGAACCATCAATGTAGATAAAAAATTCAACCCCCAAGGTCAAATGATGGCTCCCAATCCTAATGTGCTACCAAAAATGCTCAAATTAATATTATTTCCCAACACTAATAAGAATGCCCCAATGCTTCAACCACTCCCTATAATGCATTAGTTCATGTTGGGTAATCTCACTTCAAGCCAACACTTTGTTCTTATTAACATAGAGGGCCATGAATAGATTACTCATATGCCACACCAAGTAATGTTGGTATCAGTTAACAATACCCAAAATATACCCTAGGAGTCCATAAAGATATATTTGGATGCCACTCAGTGAATGGTACAAAAACTCAACATTGATTTCCTTGGGAAGCAATGAGAGTTTACGTATTAAGCACTAGTTTATTTGAAATCATGCTTGTTGATAATGACATACTAACTACTATTTGATTACGAATCATCTTAGAGACTAATTTGCATATCACCAGGATTAGGTCCCACTACAATAGATTGTTATTTTCTCCCTTGATTTTCTATAGAAAAGTTAGGCTCAAAAAACGTAGACCAGTTATGATTCCAACTAGCTTGTTCCCACAACCTCTTCCAAATTTACTGCCCATGATGGCCTGGTTAGTTGGATACACCATTAACATATTGGGAGACTTCCATGATTTACCTAGAAACCCTAAGAGATATCTTTCCTGTTTCACTCTTAGTGTGGGACAAACAACTAAATAGTACATAACTTATTATAAAACTACATTAAAGATCTTAAATGTAAAACATGAGGACATTACATGCATGATTTTCCCCTTTACAATTATGGACTCAACATATGATTGTTTCTCAACCTCACTGAGGATTAAATCCCCAATTGGGACCATTTTGGTACTACTTTCCTCACCTAATTCAATCAAGTGATATACCCTAATGTCCTATAATAGATTTTTTTAAATATTGAATGGGATCCCAATGATCCTATCAGGAACTTCAATGCTATGTTTCAAAAAAGGTATAGTCAGGTTACCATGATTTATCAACCTAACACCTAACTAGTACTTGAAATGTATAATAACTCTTTAATATTTCTAAGCAGAGACCTAGTAATAATAAACATATCCCTCAGTCATGTAGGCACCATCAATGTAGATAAAAAATTGAACCCCCAAGGTCAAATGATGGCTCCCAATCCTAATGTGCTACCAAAAATGCTCAAATTAATATTATTTCGCAACACTAATAAGAATGCCCCAATGCTTCAACCACTCCCTATAATGCATTAGTTCATGTTGGGTAATCTCACTTCAAGCCAACACTTAGTTTTTATTAACATAGGGGGCCATGAATAGATTAATCATATGCCACACCAAGTAATGTTGGTATCAGTTAACAATACCCAAAATATACCCTAGGAGTCCATAAAGATTGATTTGGATGCCACTCAATGAATGGTACAAAAACTCAACATTGATTTCCTTGGGATGCAATGAGAGTTTATGTATTGAGCACCAGTTTATTTGAAATCATGCTTGTTGATAATAACATACTAACTAATATTTGATTATGAATCATCTTAGAGATTAATTTGCATATCACCAGGACTAGTTCCCACAACAATAGGTTGTTAATTTCTCCTTTGATTTTCTATAGAAAACTTAGGCTCAAAAAACCTAGACCTGTAATGATTCCAACTAGCTTGTCCCCACAACCTCTTCCAAATTTACTGCCCATGATGGCCTGGTTAGTTCGATACACCATTAACATATTTGGAGACATCCATGATTTACCTAGAAACCCTAAGAGATATCTTCCCTATTTCACTCTTAGTGTGGGACAAACTACTAAATAGTACATAAATTATTATAAAACTACATTAAGGATCTTAAATGTAAAACATGAGGACATTACATGCATGATTTTCCCCTTTACATTGATGGGCTCAACATATGATTGTTTCTAAACCTCACTGAGAATTAAATCCCCAATTGGGACCATTTTGGTACTACTTTCCTCACCTAATTCAATCAAGTGATATACCCTAATGTCCTATACTAGATTTTTTTAAATATTAAATGGGATCCTAATGAGGCTATTAGGAACTTCAATGCTATGTTTAAAAAAATGTATAGTCAGGTTACCATGATTTATCAACGTAACACCCAACTAGTACTTGAAATGTATAAGAATTCTTTCATATTTCTAAGCAGAGACCTAGTAATAATAAACCTATCCCTCAATTATGTAGGCACCATGAAGGTAGATATGAAATTGAACCCCCAAGGTCAAATGATGGCTCCCAATCCTAATGTGCTACCAAAAAGAATCAAATTAATATTATTTCCCAACAATAATAAGAATGCCATAATGCTTCAACCATTCCCTATAATGCATTAGTTCATGTTGGGTAGTCTCACTTCAAACCAACACTTAGTTCTTATTAACATAGGGGGCCATGAATAGATTACTCATATGCCACACCAAGTAATGTTGGTATCAGTTAACAATACCCAAAATATACCCTAGGAGTCCATAAAGATTGATTTGGATGCCACTCAGTGAATGGTACAAAAACTCAACATTGATTTCCTTGGGATGCAATGAGAGTTTATGTATTGAGCACTAGTTTATTTGAAATCATGCTTGTTGATAATAACATACTAACTACTATTTGATTAGGAATCATCTTAGAGGCTAATTTGCATATCACCAAGACAAGGTCCCACTACAATACATTGTTATTTTCTCCCTTGATTTTCTATAGAAAACTTAGGCTCAAAAAACCTAGACCTGTTGTGATTCCAACTAGCTTGTCCCCACAACCTCTTCCAAATTTACTGCCCATGATGGCCTAGTTAGTTGGATACACCATTAACATATTGGGAGACATCCATGATTTACCTAGAAACCCTAAGAGATGTCTTTCCTGTTTCACTCTTAGTGTGGGACAAACTACTAAATAATACATAACTTATTATTAAACTACATTAAGGATCTTAAATGTAAAACATGAGGACATTACATGCATGATTTTCCCCTTTACATTGGTGGAATCAACATATGATTGTTTCTCAACCTCACTGAGGATTAAATCCCCAATTGGGACCATTTTGGTACTACTTTCCTCACCTAATTCAATCAAGTGATATACCCTAATGTCCTATACTATATTTTTTTAAATATTAAATGGGATCCCAATGATTCTATCAGGAACTTCAATGCTATGTTTCAAAAAAGGTATAGTCAGGTTACCATGATTTATCCACCTAACACCTAACTAGTACTTGAAATGTATAAGAATTCTTTCATATTTCTAAGCAGAGACCTAGTAATAATAAACCTATCCCTCAATTATGTAGGCACCATCAAGGTAGATAAGAAATTGAACCCCCAAGGTCAAATGATGGCTCCCAATCCTAATGTGCTACCAAAAATTCTCAAATTAATATTATTTCCCAACACTAATAAGAATGCCCCAATGCTTCAACCACTCCCTATAATGCATTAGTTCATGTTGGGTAATCTCACTTCAAGCCAACACTTAGTTTTTATTAACACAGGGGGCCATGAATAGATTACTCATATGCCACACCAAGTAATGTTGGTATCAGTTAACAATACCCAAAATATACCCTAGGAGTCCATAAAGATTGATTTGGATCCCACTCAGTGAATGGTACAAAAACTCAACATTGATTTACTTGGGATGCAATGAGAGTTTATGTATTGAGCACCAGTTTATTTAAAATCATGCTTGTTGATAATAACATACTAACTACTATTTGATTATGAATCATCTTAGAGACTAATTTGCATATCACCAAGACTAGGTCCCACAACAATAGGTTGTTAATTTCTCCTTTGATTTTTTATAGAAAACTTAGGCTCAAAAAACCTAGACCTGTTATGATTCCAACTAGCTTGTCCCCACAACCTCTTCCAAATTTACTGCCCATGATGGCCTGGTTAGTTGGATACACCATTAACATATTGGGAGACATCCATGATTTATCTAGAAACCCTAAGAGATATCTTCCCTCTTTCACTCTTAGTGTGGGACAAACTACTAAATAGTACATAACTTATTATAAAACTACATTAAGGATCTTAAATGTAAAACATGAGGACATTACATGCATGATTTTCCCCTTTACATTGATGGACTCAACATATGATTGTTTCTCAACCTCACTGAGGATTAAATCCCCAATTGGGACAATTTTGGTACTACTTTCCTCACCTAATTCAATCAAGTGATATACCCTAATGTCCTATACTAGATTTTTTTAAATATTAAATGGGATCCCAATGAGCCTATCAGGAACTTCAATGCTATGTTTCAAAAAATGAATAGTCAGGCTACCATGATTTATCAACCTAACACCCAACTAGTACTTGAAATGTATAAGAATTCTTTCATATTTCTAAGTAGAGACCTAGTAATAATAAACCTATCCCTCAATTATGTAGGCACCATCAAGGTAGATAAGAAATTGAACCCCCAAGGTCAAATGATGGCTCCCAATCCTAATGCGCCACCAAAAATGCTCAAATTAATATTATTTCCCAACAATAATAAGAATGCCCCAATGCTTCAACCACTCCCTATAATGCATTAGTTCATGTTGGGTAGTCTCACTTCAAGCCAACACTTAGTTCTTATTAACATAGGGGGCCATGAATAGATTACACATATGCCACACCAAGTAATGTTGGTATCAATTAACAATACCCAAAATATACCCTAGGAGTCCATAAAGATTGATTTGGATGCCACTCAGTGAATGGTACAAAAACCCAACATTGATTTCCTTGGGATGCAATGAGAGTTTATGTATTGAGCACCAGTTTATTTGAAATCATGCTTGTTGATAATAACATACTAACTACTATTTGATTAGGAATCATCTTAGAGACTAATTTGCATATCACCAAGACTAGGTCCCACTACAATAGATTGTTATTTTCTCCCTTGATTTTCTATAGAAAACTTAGGCTCAAAAAACCTAGACCTGTTATGATTCCAACTAGCTTGTCCCCACAACCTCTTCCAAATTTACTGCCCATGATGGCCTAGTTAGTTGGATACACCATTAATATATTGGGAGACATCCATGATTTACCTAGAAACCCTAAGAGATGTCTTCCCTATTTCACTCTTAGTGTGGGAAAAACTACTAAATAGTACATAACTTATTATAGAACTACATTAAGGATATTAAATGTAAAACATGAGGACATTACATGCATGATTTTACCCTTTACATTGATGGACTCAACATATGATTGTTTCTCAACCTCACTGAGGATTAAATCCCCAATTGGGACCATTTTGGTACTACTTTCCTCACCTAATTCAATCAAGTGATATACCCTAATGTCCTATACTAGATTTTTTTATATATTAAATGGGATCCCAATGAGACTATCAGGAACTTCAATGCTATGTTTCAAAAAATGTGTAGTCAAGTTACCATGATTTATCAACGTAACACCCAACTAGTACTTGAAATGTATAAGAATTCTTTCATATTTCTAAGCAGAGACCTAGTAATAATAAACCTATCCCTCAATTATGTAGGCACCATCAAGGTAGATAAGAAATTGAACCCCCAAGGTCAAATGATGGCTCCCAATCCGAATGTGCTACCAAAAATTCTCAAATTAATATTATTTCCCAACACTAATAAGAATGCCCCAATGCTTCAACCACTCCCTATAATGCATTAGTTCATGTTGGGTAATCTCACTTCAAGCCAACACTTAGTTTTTATTAACACAGGGGGCCATGAATAGATTACTCATATGCCACACCAAGTAATGTTGGTATCAGTTAACAATACCCAAAATATACCCTAGGAGTCCATAAAGATTGATTTGGATCCCACTCACTGAATGGTACAAAAACTCAACATTGATTTACTTGGGATGCAATGAGAGTTTATGTATTGAGCACCAGTTTATTTAAAATCATGCTTGTTGATAATAACATACTAACTACTATTTGATTAGGAATCATCTTAGAGACTAATTTGCATATCACCAAGACTAGGTCCCACAACAATAGGTTGTTAATTTCTCCCTTGATTTTTTATAGAAAACTTAGGCTAAAAAAACCTAGACCTGTTATGATTCCAACTAGCTTGTCCCCACAACCTCTTCCAAATTTACTGCCCATGATGGCCTGGTTAGTTGGATACACCATTAACATATTGGGAGACATCCATGATTTACCTAGAAACCCTAAGAGATGTCTTCCCTGTTTCACTCTTAGTGTGGGACAAACTACTAAATAGTTCATAACTTATTATAAAACTACATTAAGGATCTTAAATGTAAAACATGAGGACATTACATGCATGATTTTCCCCTTTACACTGATGGACTCAACATATGATTGTTTCTCAACCTCACTGAGGATTAAATGCCCAATTGGGACCATTTTGGTACTACTTTCCTCACCTAATTCAATCAAGTGATATACCCTAATGTCCTATACTAGATTTTTTTAAATATTCAATGGGATCCCAATGAGCCTATCAGGAAATTCAATGCTATGTTTCAAAACGTGTATAGTCAGGTTACCATGATTTATCAACCTAACACCCAACTAGTACTTGAAATGTATAAGAATTCTTTCATATTTCTAGGCAGAGACCTAGTAATAATAAACCTATCCCTCAATTATGTAGGCACCATCAAGGTAGATAAGAAATTGAACCCCCAAGGTCAAATGATGGATCCCAATCCTAATGTGCTACCAAAAATGTTCAAATTAAAATTATTTCCCAACACTAATAAGAATGCCCCAATGCTTCAACCACTCCCTATAATGCATTATTTCATGTTGGGTAATCTCACTTCAAGCCAACACTTAGTTCTGATTAACATAGTGGGCCATGAATAGATTACTCATATGCCACACCAAGTAATGTTGGTATCAGTTAACAATACCCAAAATATACCCTAGGAGTCCATAAAGATTGATTTGGATGCCACTCAGTGAATGGTACAAAAACTCAACATTGATTTCCTTGGGATGCAATGAGAGTTTACGTATTAAGCACTAGTTTGTTTGAAATCATGCTTGTTGATAATAACATAATAAATACTATTTGATTACGAATCATCTTAGAGACTAATTTTCATATCACCAGGACTAGGTCCCACTACAATAGATTCTTATTTTCTCCCTTGCTTTTCTATAGAAAACTTAGGCTCAAAAAACCTAGACCTGTTATGATTCCAACTATCTTGTCCCGACAACCTCTTCCAAATTTACTACCCATGATGGCCTGGTTAGTTGGATACACCATTAACATATTGGGAGACATCCATGATTTACCTAGAAACCCTAAGAGATATCTTCACTATTTCACTCTTAGTGTGGGACAAACTACTAAATAGTACATAACTTATTATAAAACTACATTAAGGATCTTAAATGTAAAAAATGAGGACATTACATGCATGATTTTCCCCTTTACATTTATGGACTCAACATATGATTGTTTCTCAACCTCACTGAGGATTAAATCCCCAATTGGGACCATTTTGGTACTACTTTCCTCACCTAATTCAATCAAGTGATATACCCTAATGTCCTATACTAGATTTTTTTAAATATTAAATGGGATCCCAATGAGCCTATCAGGAACTTCAATGCTATGTTTCAAAAAAGGTATAGTCAAGTTACCATGATTTATCAACCTAACACCCAACTAGTACTTGAAATGTATAAGAATTCTTTCATATTTCTAAGCAGAGACCTAGTAACAATAAACCTATCCCTCAATTATGTAGGCACCATCAAGGTAGATAAGAAATTGAACCCCCAAGGTCAAATGATGGCTCCCAATGCTAATGTGCTACCAAAAATAATCAAATTAATATTATTTCCCAAAAATAATAAGAATGCCCCAATGCTTCAACCACTCCCTATAATGCATTAGTTCATGTTGGGTAGTCTCACTTCAAGCCAACACTTAGTTCTTATTAACATAGGGGGCCATGAAAAGATTACACATATGCCACACCAAGTAATGTTGGTATCATTTAACAATACCTAAAATATACCATAGGAGTCCATAAATATTGATTTGGATGCCACTCAGTGAATGGTACAAAAACTCAACATTGATTTCCTTGGGATGCAATGAGAATTTATGTATTGAGCACTAGTTTATTTGAAATCATGCTTGTTGATAATAACATACTAACTACTATTTGATTACGAATCATCTTAGAGACTAATTTGCATATCACCAGGACTAGGTCCCACTACAATAGATTGTTATTTTCTCCCTTGATTTTCTATAGAAAACTTAGGCTCAAAAAACCTAGACCTGTTATGATTCCAACTAGCTTGTCCCCATAACCTCTTCCAAATTTACTGCCCATGATGGCCTAGTTAGTTGGATACACCTTTAACTTATTGGGAGACATCCATGATTTACCTAGAAACCCTAAGCGATGTCTTCCCTATTTAACTCTTAGTTTGGGACAAACTACTAAATAGTACATAACTTATTATAAAACTACATTAACGATCTTAAATGTAAAACATGAGGACATTACATGCATGATTTTCCCCTTTACATTGATAGACTCAACATATGATTGTTTCTCAACCTCACTGAGGATTAAATCCCCAATTGGGACCATTTTGGTACTACTTTCCTCACCTAATTCAATCAAGTGACATACCCTAATGTCCTATACTAAATTTTTTTATATATTAAATGGGATCCCAATGAGCCTATCAGGAACTTCAATGCTATGTTTCAAAAAATGTATAGTCAAGTTACCATGATTTATCAACGTAACACCCAACTAGTACTTAAAATGTATAAGAATTCTTTCATATTTCTAAGCAGAGACCTAGTAATAATAAACCTATCCCTCAATTATGTAGGCACCATCAAGGTAGATAAGAAATTGAACCCCCAAGGTCAAATGATGGCTCCCAATCCTAATGTGCTACCAAAAATGTTCAAATTAAAATTATTTCCCAACACTAATAAGAATGCCCCAATGCTTCAACCACTCCCTATAATGCATTATTTCATGTTGGGTAATCTCACTTCAAGCCAACACTTAGTTCTGATTAACATAGTGGGCCATGAATAGATTACTCGTATGCCACACCAAGTAATGTTGGTATCAGTTAACAATACCCAAAATATACCCTAGGAGTCCATAAAGATTGATTTGGATGCCACTCAGTGAATGGTACAAAAACTCAACATTGATTTCCTTGGGATGCAATGAGAGTTTACGTATTAAGCACTAGTTTGTTTGAAATCATGCTTGTTGATAATAACATAATAAATACTATTTGATTACGAATCATCTTAGAGACTAATTTTCATATCACCGGGACTAGGTCCCACTACAATAGATTCTTATTTTCTCCCTTGCTTTTCTATAGAAAACTTAGGCTCAAAAAACCTAGACCTGTTATGATTCCAACTATCTTGTCCCCACAACCTCTTCCAAATTTACTGCCCATGATGGCCTGGTTAGTTGGATACACCATTAACATATTGGGAGACATCCATGATTTACCTAGAAACCCTAAGAGATATCTTCACTATTTCACTCTTAGTGTGGGACAAACTACTAAATAGTACATAACTTATTATAAAACTACATTAAGGATCTTAAATGTAAAAAATGAGGACATTACATGCATGATTTTCCCCTTTACATTGATGGACTCAACATATGATTGTTTCTCAACCTCACTGAGGATTAAATGCCCAATTGGGACCATTTTGGTACTACTTTCCTCACCTAATTCAATCAAGTGATATACCCTAATGTCCTATACTAGATTTTTTTAAATATTAAATGGGATCCCAATGAGCCTATCAGGAACTGCAATGCTATGTTTCAAAAAATGTATAGTCAGGTTACCATGATTTATCAACCTAACACCCAACTAGTACTTGAAATGTATAAGAATTCTTTCATATTTCTAAGCAGAGACCTAGTAATAATAAACCTATCCCTCAATTATGTAGGCACCATCAAGGTAGATAAGAAATTGAAACCCCAAGGTCAAATGATGGCTCCCAATCCTAATGTGCTACCAAAAATGCTCAAATTAAAATTATTTCCCAACACTAATAAGAATGCCCCAATGCTTCAACCACTCCCTATAGTGCATTATTTCATGTTGGGTAATCTCACTTCAAGCCAACACTTAGTTCTGATTAACATAGTGGGCCATGAATAGATTACTCATATGCCACACCAAGTAATGTTGGTATCAGTTAACAATACCCAAAATATACCCTAGGAGTCCATAAAGATTGATTTGGATGCCACTCAGTGAATGATACAAAAACTCAACATTGATTTCCTTGGGATGCAATGAGAGTTTATGTATTAAGCACTAGTTTATTTGAAATGATGCTTGTTGATAATAACATACTAACTACTATTTGATTACGAATCATCTTAGAGACTAATTTGCATATCACCAGGACTAGGTTCCACTACAATAGATTGTTATTTTCTGCCTTGATTTTCTATAGAAAAATTAGGCTCAAAAAACCTAGACCTGTTATGATTCCAACTAGCTTGTCCCCACAATCTCTTCCAAATTTACTGCCCATGATGGCCTGGTTAGTTGGATACACCATTAACATATTGGGAGACATCCATGATTTACCTAGAAACCCTAAGAGATATCTTTCCTGTTTCACTCTTAGTGTGGGACAAACTACTAAATAGTACATAACGTATTATAAAACTACATTAAGGATCTTAAATGTAAAACATGAGGACATTACATGTATGATTTTCCCCTTTACATTGATGGACTCAACATATGATTGTTTCTCAACCTTACTGAGGATTAAATCCCCAATTGGGACCATTTTGGTACTACTTTCCTCACCTAATTCAATCAAGTGATATACCCTAATGTCCTATACTAGATTTTTTTAAATATTAAATGGGATCCCAATGATCCTATCAGGAACTTCAATGCTATGTTTCAAATAAGGTATAGTCAGGTTACCATGATTTATCAACCTAACACCCAACTAGTACTTGAAATGTATAAGAATTCTTTCATATTTCTAAGCAGAGACCTAGTAATAATAAACCTATCCCTCAATTATGTGGGCACCATCAAGGTAGATACGAAATTGAACCCCTAAGGTCAAATGATGTCTCCCAATCCTAATGTGCTACCAAAAATTCTCAAATTAATATTATTTCCCAACACTAATAAGAATGCCCCAATGCTTCAACCACTCCTTATAATGCATTAGTTCATGTTGGATAATCTCACTTCAAGCCAACACTTAGTTCTTATTAACATAAGGGGCCATGAATAGATTACTCATATGCCACACCAAGTAATGTTGGTATCGGTTAACAATACCCAAAATATACCCTAGGAGTCCATAAAGATTGATTTGGATGCCACTCAGTGAATGGTACAAATACTCAACATTGATTTCCTTGGGATGCAAAGTTAGGTGAGTAACTCTATTGTAGATATTTATAGAAAAAAATTCACATATCAAATACCAAGTGGGAACTATAACCATCTTCATAATCCCATAAAACCCTCACCTAATAGGTTACTCAAAATTAATATATTTGAGATAGACTTACCCAAATGGTCTCAAGTATAACACAATAGCCCATGGATAATTAGACTACACAGAGTTTGATAGTGATTTTGATATATTATAGAAGGAAATGGAGAAATATTAAGTGGTCCCTAATCACCCTAAATCATCCAACATGGGTAAATCCCCTAACACTGCTATGGTGTTGTAAAGCATGGATTTACCTAGCCAAGAATTAAATGAGATAGAGGAGGGTATTATTGAAGTATAAGCATTTATAAAATTCTATAGGAGTAACTAATCCCTCAATAACATGAAACTATAATATCCCCTCACTACCTTGAATCCCTCAAATATTGGTTTAAACCCACCTAACCAAAATGATAAGAATGACCCCCACCTTTGAGACCTCAAGAACCTAAGAATCCTATGGAGACCCCATCGATCCAAACTATAAGGGGTTATAAAATAGTAGAAGACATGAAGAAAACAAAATCCAACAACACACTTCACAAGCTTGTTTAGATCATCAAGCAATGTGATCTCCTACTAAAATACTTGACTTATAATCTGACCCAGATGAAACCAAAATTAGCCCACACTAATGCGCTCATTCACAAGAATAAGATGGAGGTTCCCCCTTACTCTTAACCATTTGGTTGTTTGTAAATAACCTACTTAATTTCTTAGTAGATTAGGAAGCCTCAACCAATGTAATGATAAAAGGCATATGTGATAAATTGGGGCTGGTCCATATCAAGTCAGATATGGTAGTGGTCAAACTCAACAAGTTTGAAGTGAAAGTGAAAGGGGAACTTCTAAATGTCCACATATAATTATATTCTAAACCTATGATTCAACACTTTATAGACATCCAAGTGGTGGATATTCTTAAATCCTATGACATACTCAGTATAGATTGGTCCAAAACCCTAAATGGGTATATGGCCACAACTTTATTCCATATGTGGTTATCATGGAGAGGATTTACCAACTAAATCTGGGTAGATAGAGAGCCTCACATGAAAAACATAATAACTAAGTACAATTCCATTAATGAGAAAGTAAACCTAGTATCCTTAGATCTAAGAATCTACACACTAAGTTTAAAACTTCCCAAAGACTAAGATAGCCATCACCTCAAACCTATCTAGCCTGTAGTCTCTTTATATAGATAGAGATCATTCCAAACAAGGTAGTGGAGTTGATGTTCTAATTATTGACCCATATGGAGGAAAAATTTAGCATCATATAGGTTTTAGTTTCCCTACACAAATAATCTAGTAGAGTATGCAACACTAATCCTAGGGTCACAATTTGCATTGAAATATAACACAAACAAACTAAGAGTATTTAGTGACTTGAGCTGGTAATCAACCAAATCAATACTAAATTGTAATGAAAGATATCATACCCCAGGATGTATAAGCATAGGTTTTGGGACCTAGTAAATGTTTTTAATTTATTTAATATCATACCTATTCCTCTAGAAGAAAACCAAGTCATCAACTCACTAGTATTTATGGTAGCAAACTTAACTCCCCTAGATAACACTGAGTTCTAAGAGTTTTATATGAAACTCATCCTATGCCCTTCTATACATGATAATATGATAGAATTTTAGGTCTTCAAGGATGACCAGAAGAATATTTGATTTCTCAATAATAAGGGAATATTTGATAACTAAGTTATAGATGAGAAAGATAGAGACAACCTATGGAATGATATGGATAAAGATTGAACCCATAATATTCATGGGAATCAGATCCCAAAGGGAATTATTTCATTATAAAAATCATTTGATACTTTAGACCCACATTCTAGGTGAAAAAACCTAAGTTTCATAACTAAAAGTGACAAATCATCAACATTGACCCTATAAAAAATCCCTAGATGGTCAATGTAGGTCTTGACTAGATGGACTATGAATTGGAATAGTTACCAAGATTACTATTGAGATATAAAGATGTAATTACTTGGGCTAATGGAGACTTCAATTTCTTTGACCCAAGAGTGTTCACTCAGACTATTCCTCTCAAACCTAGTCAAAAATCATATAGGCAAAGACATATACTACTAAACCCAATCATGGATCCCTTAATACATAGATAATTCCATAAGTTACTTTCTACAGGGATAATTTTCCTAATCTTCCACTCCACCTGGGTGGCCAACTTGGTGCTTGTACAAAAGTAAAATGGATAAATCCACTTATGTGTAGACTTATAGAACTTAAATTGAGCCTTGGACAAAGATAATTACCATTACCTTACCTTGATGAAGTAATCCAAATGGTGAGTGGATCTCAGATGATGTCCTTTTTAGATGGATTTTTTGGATACAACTAGGTATTAATTAATTCTAAAGATAAGGCCAAGACCACCTTCACTATTAAGTAGGGCACATTTGCTTATAAATGAATGCCATTTAGGTTGATCAATGCTAGTGCAACTTTATAAAGAGTGATGAACTTTGATTTTAAAGGAGTAATTGGTAAATGCATAAAAATTTATATGGATGACCTAACTGTGTTTTTAAAATATATGTTAGATCATGTATGCCACTTAGAGAAAGTATTTTAAAGATACATAAGGTATGTAATTTCCCTAAAACCAAAGAAGAGTATGTTTAGTATCATCGAAGGTAAGATTATTGGTCATATCATCACACAAGAAAGTATTTTTATCAATCTAAAAAGGGTAGATAATTAAAATCCTTCTTTGGGAAAATTAACTTTGTTTGTAAGTTTTTTTTTATACTTTTTGAAATTGTAAAACCCTTGAATGCTATATTGAGACATGATGCAAAAGTATAATGTCATGCTAAATAAAAGAAAGCTTTTTAGGATATCAAAGACTCCATTATGTAAGCCTCAATTCTCATCATCCTAGAATATACACAAAACTTATATAACTACCCCTTTTCTTTTAAACACACCATTGTTTCTTTCCTCACCTAGATATTAGGGAGAGAAGAGCACCCTATTACTTTTATGAGCACCAATATCAAGAATGTCAATTTGAGATATTCTACCTTGGAAAAACATGCCTACATTTTGGTAAAGGTAGTGAATAAATTAAAACATTACATCCTCAAGAATAAGGTGCACATAATTTTCCCAGACCCAATAATAAATAAGATGCTGGGGTAAAATAAGTTGAGGGAATGCAAATGCCGATGGATGATAAAATTGCAAGAGTATGACTTATAAATTGAACCAACCAGATTGGTTAGAGGATAGGGCCTCACCCAATTAATAACTAAGATAGATATAATAATAACTATGAACTAATTAGACTAAAGAATAATACTAAAATTAGAGTGATATGCCCCAATCATGCACTTCTTAATATATGGAAACACACCTCCAAGACTCAAGTATATATAGAAGAGAGATCTCTAGATGAAATATGCACAATACATGCAAAAGAAGGGAGTTATATTTAGAAGGAACCATGAAAAATTATAATTTTGATGCAAGTCATGAGAGGAATCTAAAGAAATCATGGCAAGTTTCTATGAAAAACTAGAAACTAGTCATCTTACAACAAACATCATGTTAAAAAGTTCTTTGGGTAG
This sequence comes from Torreya grandis, assembly GCA_037957365.1. NCBI lineage: Eukaryota > Viridiplantae > Streptophyta > Pinopsida > Cupressales > Taxaceae > Torreya > Torreya grandis. Next base: position 658,031 of record JARHVA010002141.1, read on the forward strand.
GATACTATTGAACCACACTATTCAAAGATGTTCATGCCCATGTTTATGTTTTCCATCAGTGCCACATATTTGCTAAAATGGAAATCTATGCAATAATGCCACTGTAGCCTATCATGGAATCAACACCATTTTCCCAATAAGAGTTAGATTTTTTTAGAGTCATCAACCCCAATTTATCAGCTAACCATAAGTTTATAATCACAAGAATAGACTATTACATGAGGTGGTTTGATGTAGTTAAAACTAAAATAATCATTGATACCAAAGTCATAAAGTTCCTATAAAACACCATAACCACCCATTTTAGGGTCTCCATATCTTGGTGTGTACTAATGTTCTTGCCTTCCAATCCATAAAATTCACAGAATAGGCCTATGACAATAGAATCACACTAAAGTTCTCATCCAATCACTACCCACAAGGGAATAGATTGTTAGAGTCCACAAATAAAAATTTAATATATGCCATCAATATGTTAGCTAGAGAGAAGCTTTAGGAATGGCACTCATTACTAAAGTTTTCTCTATGGGTTGACTATACTAGGTATAAATAAGCCCTAAAATTATCTCCTTTCCTTTTGGTTTATAGACTAGAGCTAATCATGTTGGTCACTCAATCTACCAACTTATAAATTCATGGAACTAAATGATATAACATGAATTCCAGACTCCTAGACATAATTTAGTTAGAGGAAACCCAAGATGAAGCTCTATTAATCTTCAACAAACATCAAGATATAGTCAAAAAATGGTTTGATAAAAGATCTAAGATCAAGACCTTTAGAATCTCTAACTTAGACCTAATGTGGGACAAGGCTCATGAAAAGAAGGGCCAACATTCAAAATTTTGATCCCTTTTAGATTGGACCATATCCCATAGCTGAAATCCTAGGTTAGAATGTCTTCCACCTCAAATATGTTAAGGGTAATTATTTGCCACTACCACTAAATGGATTGTTCTTGAATCACTATTTCTTAGCTATTCCATCCAGTGTAATTTATAAATAATATGGGCAAGGGTTAGTAATGTATATATATGATTAGTTTAATTTTATTGTGTGTTTGATTATATTATGTGTTTAATTTTATTTTGTGTTTTATTCCTTTTTTAGTCTTATTTTTATGATGGCCTTTGGCGTTTGTCCCTACTAATAGCCACTCCATGTAATGGCTGAAGCCCAAGAAGAATTATTGAGAAGCAGGGGACCCATGTTGAATATTCAATCCAAACAAGTTAGGGATGGTAACTAAACATTTTTACATTTCATATTTGGGATGCCAATGATTCTAAGAGAAACAAGTGGATTTTATAACTACCCAAATCTGAATAGAGCCACCAAGATGCACTTAATGTAAATGTTGGTGTTATAGATTTGTACCCTAGCTAAGAAGGGGATTGTTCAAATCTTCCTACTCAAGTCTATTCCAACATGGGACTGATCATAGGCTATGGGTATCCTAATAATTGATCAGACCTCTAGAGAAGTCTGGCATCTTTCTAGATCTATCACCTAAACAAGACTTAATCTAACACTTTCTTAGAAAAGGGAAGAGATAATAACAAAAATATATTAAATAATGTAAATGGGGTGATGAACCAATAATTGGAACACTTATACTTTTCATAATACACACTATGAGACACATTTGATAATAAATACTATCAATCTCACATAAGTACTTCACAATAAGGCATTTATTAGTTATTAAACTAGCATGAGAGGGCACGTAACCATTTTCAAGCTAAATAATAAATTGTAAGTTGCAGTTATAATGACCTATGATAACTAGCAATCATTTTATGAAGGTGAGAAAACTCAGACATAGAAAAGGAATATACATTCACTTAAATATAGTACATGAGTTCATAGAACACACTTCAATCTAGCTTGCAAAATGATGAAATTCAGTCTTTATTGCATAAAAAGGTGTTACATTGCAAATTTTGGCATAGCCCAAGCAATCCATAGCATAAGAGTCTATTTCTATAAAAAATGTTAGATATTTATTTTTAAAACTTTCATAGAGTGAGTGAGAGCCAAAATGTGGAAGGAGATGGAACATATATAGAAAAGGGAAGATAGAGAGGGAACTGTGATGTATTAACACAAGTTCAAGGATGTTGACTCATGAAATTATCGTTAAGGAACAAATTATATAAAATAATTAAATTCCTATTACCTTTATCCAACCACTAAGTGTCCTTAGAACTCCATGTCAGCATCTATCTGATCTATTGATGAGGACCATGTGAAAAAATTGTGCCACATGTGCTTTTGGTGGCCATCCGTACCTATTTATAAAAAATGTGACCCTAATGATAGGAAAGACACCTCTCCATGATCATGTTTATGTCTATATTCACTCCAATATTGAACATAGGTCCATTATAGGTGAAAACCAATCTTTCACATAGTCACAATATCCATGAAAACCTACAAACTACTTGACCTTGCTTCACAATCACTAATCCATCTTCAAACTCTATATTAGGCCATAAGAGACTTGTTTTGCATTTAAAAGTTGTGAGAGATGATGAGGATATTCTATCTAAAAACAATGATCATGTCAATGAAATGAACCTACAATAAGGTTGATAGGTTCCAAATTATTGAACAAAGGTCTTGTTTAACTTCAATGGTGATGGGGTCTTATCCTTAATCATTTTGATTACATGACTGCATCTGCTATGCCTTTTTCATGGCATTTAATCAAGATTCAATAGAAGCATTTCCCCTTTGAAAATATTGCCTTTTTTTGACCTTGGTCATGTGTTTGATCTCTTGGAAGTTCCTTAGTTTCTCAACCTTTAATTTCATTGGTCATCGATTATCATCTTGGACCATTTACATTATGCCTAATTGTCTTTATTCCTATTTGTCCCAAAATATTCTATTTGTCAGGTCTTGATATTTTGACCTCTTCTATATCATAAAATCAAATTTTATGAATGCACATAATCCATTAATTTCCACCAAAAATATCCCTTTGACATGTTGACTTGCTCATGCACTATTGGATCAAGATGTACAAAGCAACATGAGCCTTTGATTTCCCTGGTCCCACTTTCCTATTAGTTTTTTATGCACCATAAAATCATTGGTATGAATGAAAATTGATCATTAATATAGGATTAGACCCACCTTTTTTTAGTGAATGTGCACCATCAGATCTTTACTCGATGAACCTGAACCATTGGATCTTATCCAATGTGTAGCTCTTTAAAGTCTTTAAACCCAAGGACCTTTTAACTTGTTTGAATCCAAAAAAAAATGTTAGATCATATGTTTTAGTATGAAATATCACATGGAAAATTATATCTTAATTAACTTTAAAACATTTAAGGACCTTTTAAACCCAAATAGTTACTTCATAGAGCTCAAACTTGATGTTAGCACAAATGTCTTATGTTACAGGTCCAACTTTGAACATTCATAACTTGATCTAGAAAGCTCACATAGAAATGAAACTTTTAGAGAATGTCATTAGCACAAAATACATTGATCATGCATTATTTTATGGTTAGATGAGATTTCCTAATCACATTTATAAATTTCTCAAGTGAACTATTCCATTAACTTTTGTATGATATCATGGTGATGGTTTGGTTCTTTAAACTTACATAGTCCATATTTTGATCAATATTTCAAGGATCTAATGATTTTCTAAGGCTTTTTCAACCTGGTTCATGCCCTTGAATTATTTGGACACCATGAAACCTACTTGGACCCTTCATATCTAATTTTAGACTTGTCCCTTAAAGATCAATTAGATCAAACTTTAAGCCTGCTAAAGTGTTTCAAAATATTTTCAAAAGCTATATGATCTCCACTTGAGGTATATCTACTCTTTTTGATATTGGGTCACTTTTCAATCAATATCTTACTTAGCTTATGGATTCTTGGACTAGGAAATTTTTTGTATGTAGACCAAATTTGGTCAACATCTTTGGCAACTTAGTTGGGCAACATGCCTTTTATGCTTGGGAACTCATACCATCTCTATAACTCTTAGATCATTTAAATGATACATGTACAACTTACATTGACTGAAAAACATCTTCTTGACTTACAAAGACAAATAATTCCAACAAACAGGAAAAGAAACAAACTTGAAAGGGAAACTAACCTAATAAATCAAATGCAACTAACCTATCAAACAATTATGCAACAAATCACTTATTAGGGAAAAAAGAAAAGAAACTAATATTTTAGAAAATAACACTTAGATAAAATAAAAATAACTATGTATAGGGGGCTTAGCTTCATTATTATCAATGCTTTAGATGTATCCCATTGACTAAGATAGGAAGCACTTCACCATCCATCTTTGTGAGTTGAAAAACATTGTGACATTTGCAGCTAGAGATCATGTATATACTAATCTAGAGGGAATCAAATTTTTTTTGCCTTCTTGGATTAGCTCTGTCCTCATCTCACTTAAATACCAAATCTCCTTCTTGGAAACTTCTTGAAAAAGTTCCTTTGTCAAATGATATCTTTATCATTGTTTAATGGGCTTCTATGGCCAATATAGACTGATGTCTTGTCTCTTCTAACTCCATGAGCTCAACATATCTTATTTCTATTGGATCATTCTCTAAAATCTCAAGTTGATGCATTAGTTCTAAAGAAAGGAATTTAAGAGAAATAGGCATTATTTCTTCCTTACCATAGACTAACTTATATGGAGAATTGGCTATTGACCTTTTATAGGTGATCTTATGAGCCCATAGAGCTAACTTTAATTTGAGATGACATGACCTATGAGTATCTTCAATTATCCTCCTAATTATCTTTAAAAAATTCTTGTTAGTGGACTCAATGAGGCCATTGCCTTGTGGACAATAGTTTGATGAAGTACTAAGAAAAACACTATGTTGAATTGCCCATTGGTTGATATTTGACCCCACAAAATCCATAACATTATCAGAAGTAATAGTTAAAGGGACCCCAAAAATGGTAAGAAAACCTTTATAGAAGTCCAAAACATTGGTTTCATTGGCTTCTTTCAATGATACTACTTCTGTCCATTTAGTAAAATAATATGTGGTAGTTATGATCCATTTATGTTTTGATCTTGAAAGGATATTAATGAGAATAATAAAGTCCAATCCCCATTGGATAAAGGGTTGATTTACGTAAATTTTTTAGAGAGGTAAGACTGCAAGCTTCACCTTTTTAATAAACATGGTACATTGTCTGCATTTCCTAGTCTATGCATGATAATCACCAAATATACTTGGCCAGTAGTACCCACCTCTCATTATCTTATGGTCTATGATCCTTGTTTAATAATGCCCTCCACCATGTCCATCATGGATTTATTCAATCATTCTCTATGTTTGACCTAGATATATGCACCTTAACAACATGCCATTGATATCCTTTTTGAATAACACATTATCAACAAGAAGAAAAGGAATTGATTTTAATCTAAAATATCTCATCTTTGAAGGTGTCAAATGAGAAAGATAAACACCATCTTACAAGTATATTACCATATCTTGAAACTAGCTAGAAGATGAGGTATGATCATTTATAACTTCATCATTTGAAAATATAACCACTCCATTAGTCTCTTTCAAGTCTTGGGCTAGGTGTTCACAAAGTCCTTTACTTCTAATTAGATTTGTAACCTTGATCTCAACATCATATTCCATTATTTTGGTTATTTGACTAGCTCTCTTGTCATTAATATCCTTGTTCAAGAGGAAATCCTTGACACTAGGATGTGAAACCATCAAATGTATCATATCATATAATTGAAAGTACATGCTTCTTGATAAAATAATACCTTGTTTCATATTATTTTAAGCCTTGATTGAAGAAGGCTATTGGCAGATCAAAGGTCTCTTTATTTTGATACATGAAGATACCTAAATTAGTGTCAATGTTAGCATAGGTATACAAGAATAAATCCTTTGTGAAGTCAAGGTTTAAGAGTGTAGGAACACTACTTATAGCTTTCTTGATCTCTTTAAAACTTCTTACTCCTTCTTTGGACTAGTTGGCTATGAGTGGCCTAGCTAAACTAGAAAATTTTTAGATGTATCTCCTTATGAAATTTATCTTACATAAAAATATTTTCAAGGCTTTCTTGTGTTTAGGAAAGGAAAGTGTAATAATTGAGTCTACCTTATTAGGATCTATGCTTGTACCATGTTTTGAAATTATATGTCCAATAAGTATACCTTCATGAACATAAAAAACACACTTTTTTTGGATTCAAAGACACCCCAAATTCCCCGCACCTTTCAAATACTTGTCTAAGATGAATCATATGCTCATCTGCATTCTTAGAGAACACTGTTATGTCATCCAAATAAACAAGTATGAACTTGTTAAGGAAACCTTGAAATGCCATATCCATAGCCTTTTGGAAATTTACTCCAACATTGAATATTCCAAAAGGCATCTTTCTATATGTAAATGTCCCCCACTTTGTGGTGAAGGCTATTTTAAATTAGTCTTCTTCTTTGAACAAAATATAGTTATAACTATAGACATCCAATTCCTAACACCATTTGTGTTGAAATTATCAATCTTACTCAAATTGCACTCAAATGCACATTTTAGGTCAAAATCACTAAAACACCCTAAATGTTTTAAACTTGTTATTTATAAATGCTTATTTAGGCCAAAGTATCCCTAAATAGGGTAATGCATTTTATGTAATTCCTATCTTTGATCAGTTCATTTCAATTCAAAATGATGTTTTTATCTTTTTGTGCTCTGGATCGCTCTTTTTTTATAATTCATTAGCAAACATCAAGTACCTTTGTTATTTTATGTTGGAAATTTCCTAAATGGGAATATGATTCGAATGAATCTAACATCACCTTCCAATTCTTCCTGAGTCAAATTATGACCCAATAATGTGACTTTTTGACCATTTTGATTAATTAAGGGCCAATTTCTAAAAAAATACACAAATGTTGAATAATATTGTTTAAGGCTAATTAATTCAAATCAAGAGCTTAAGTGGATTTTCCATGGAAGTTATTAAATATTTAATTTTGGAAATTGATTTCTATTAACTACATCATCAAGTGACATCATTTCTTGGAAAGGCATCTCTATGCCATAAATGCATAAATTATTTGAATCATGGTATCCCATGTCTCATTAATATGTCCCATGCCTCATTAATGCCCCTTCTTCAAAAATCATTATGAAGGCATTTATTGAGTTTAGCCTCAAAAATTGAATGGAATCTTGGCCACACATCTTGATCTCAGGATGGATGGTCATAATTCATTCTGATCAATCTCAAAAATATATAGAAAGGAGGGCATAGAACATTATTTTTAAGCTCAATTATTGTAATGTTATAATGCTAAAATATCTTCACAACTCATTTGTGTTTTTATTATTATATCAAATTTTTTTGGATTAGCTTCATTTCATAATAAATTAGATAGTTTCAACACCATAAGCCTAGGTTTTGTGGAGTGTTCTTAAGACATTGGAGGAGTTTGCCACCATTGTTGATGAAGACAAAGATGCTTGGTCAAGGAGAGAACATGTTTTTGAGCTACTTTTGAGTAATGTAGTCACTTGGGAAGGTAATGATTTACTTTATTTCATTTGTATCCTATTTTTATTAGCAAAACCCCACATGAATAGATTGGCTTGATTTAATTATCTCTCTATGTATTTTATTTGATTTTTCAGACTAATAATTGACTAATCATCTCTTGTAATCCACTCTAAATTTTGGCACACCCAGTGGGAAAATAACCAATTAATTCAATCTATAAGTACCTATAATCAACCTAATAACCATTTTCATGCATTATCTTGGAGTGAGGAAGCAAAGAAGGTAAAAATTTGAGAAAAAATCTATTTTTCTAGAAGTCATAATTTTATCCTCTAGACTACAATCCCAAAAATCACATAGTCATGGGTTTGTCATTTTAAGTCATGGTATCATGTTTAAACTATGTTTTATAGGATAACCTTGATTCTATCTATATTACAATACCATTAATCATAAGCAGTGATATTACATCCCTGTTACTTGCTAGTTATGATATTACAATACCATTACTTGACAGTCATGAGATTGCCTATCTGAGTCATGGGATTTCCTATCTGAGTCACAATATTTTCTAACTAAGTCATGGTATTATTGATAAATTATTAGAAATCAAGTGATAGTACCAAAACTCTCATAATGGTGGTATTACTATGTAACTCATGAGATTCTCAACCTGAGTCACAGGATTGTCAAACCCAAATAGTGGGAATGTTAACTTAAAAACATGATTATCAAGCCAAATCATATGATTATCAAGCCAAATCATATGATTATCAAACCTAAGTAATGGGATTGTTATCCTGAATAGCTAGATTATCAACCCAAATATCAGGATTATAATTTCTATTAAACTAACCTGAGTAGTGATATTGCCTTTCTGAGTCACGGTTTTGTAGAGTAGCGGGATTGCACTGTGGAGTAGAGGGGTTGAACTATGTGAAACTAGAGAGATCATTTTTCAAATTTGATTATCTCATTTAGAAAGTGATTTGAGGCTAAATGAAATTTTGACTTTTTCCTTGTAGGACCAACTTGAAAAAGGATCTAAACAAGCTTAATCTAGTCTTTTTAAACTATTTTTAAAGTGTTTAAAAAGGATTATGAATATTTATTTTGGGTGCTTAAAGAAACACTTAGATATTTTATTGAATGTTTTATAGTTTTTATTTACAAGATTTTACATATTAAACCTAAGGGGCTAAATAAAATCACCACACATTTCATATAGTGTATTTAAAATTGAACACACATCAAGTTTTTGCAAAGTTGTTATCATTGTTTTCCTATATTAGATTTTTTTAGAAAATAGGTAGTTGTGCATGTATTATCTTCCCCATCCCCTATATGGAACTTTTGGGATCAATAATTCCAAATTCATTTCAAAGTGCCATAGTCTAAAGGTGTAAAAGAGAAGTTGTGAAAGCTCTCCCCAAGGATTGCATGGCTTGGGTGATCTAGAAACAACCTTTAAAGTTATTTTACTTAGTCATTTATTTTTTGCATCTTGTCTTGTGAGGATGATTTCATTACTTCCCATAATTTATTTAGGGAAGCTTTGACCCAAGGATTCATCTCTTGACATCATCTTCATCCCCTCTCTATAGGGGGTATATAAATTGGGGTCACCCCATGGGATTAATGGTTTGAATAGTTAAACCATCTCCTATCATTGGGGATAAGCCTGGGATGTATGATCATGTTGGACATCACAATACACTTAGCAAGTGATGAATGTAGTGGTTTTAAAAAAGGCAAGACCTTTTTAAAACAAACCATATGATGCAGACCTCATTGACATGTTATTTCTCTTACATGTTGATGTGAAAGTCTTGTGTATGGGATGCATCTAGAAACATTTGTAAAATTGCTAGTTTAGTTAACCCCAATTTACCACACCTTGTCAATTTAAGACTTAAGATGATTAATTAGTTGATTTGTCTTTGTCTTAGATTACTGGATCTTGTTTTGGGTCAAAACTTGCTTGTTAACTAAAACATCATAACCAAACACATTGCCCAAAAATTTATTGAACAAGGACGTGTTACTCTATCCAAGTGAAAATCATATTTTCCTTATTCAAATTTTCATCTAAAACATTGTGTCATATCATACATTTTTGTGCAGTTATGCTGCCCATTTGAGTCTAGATTATTTGCCAAGTTTTCTTAAGACCCTCATTAATAATTCAAATTCAAAATTAGACTTTTATTAGTTTTAAAAGTTGATGTTTTAAATTGGGTTTGCCATTTGAACTTGACTTGTTTTAACTTGGGTTCAATTTCCCATTTTAATTAAGGGCCCTTTATAGACTTATCATTACATTATCATCTTTGGTGGACTCAAGTCATCTTGTGTATCGCTCATGATTTTATTATTAGAACACATTTTATACTACCATTAATATTACCATATGGCGGTGTTGTGCTGCCCATTTGGATTTAGTTTTATACTTAGGAATTATTGCATGTTTTCACATCATGAAATTCTTAGTTCACATTGTCTTCTTCATAATCGGAAGAGCTTTCTTCTAGTTCTCTAGTGTCAACTCATCAAAGTTGAAATGACTTTTATAGTATTGACGTATTTTAAAAGTATATATTTTAGTTTACTTATGACACTCTAATATTTTTTGAGTTATCATACCCTCTTTTGATTTATACAATTTCAAGCCTACTTAAGGTTGAGTAATTTTGTTAACACATTCTTCTAAATTATGTGTAGTTCCAAGCCACCCTCCTTTTATAGTCTCTTTGGTACCTTACTCATTTTTTTAGAAGAAAGATCAAATCCATATCTTGTTTAAAATTTTTTACAACATTGATTCAAATTTAGTCAAATTTATAAAGTAACCCTTTCTAGACATGACTCAAATATTCACTCGTAGTGGGGTCCCTTATGGCCCTAGCTATGATGATGAGCACTTTTATGATCGACAAGACAATTACATTGTCTTTGAGGACATTCCTACAACTATAAGATATGAAGGGGATTATACTAAATATCAAGAAAACCAAGATGAAACACTCCTTAGGTTGATAGAATTTGGTGCTAGATAACCCTCAGATTTTCCTATGGAGCAATTGCACACCTTAGTTAGAGAAGGAGAATAATAGCAAAAAGAGCAAGATTTTGATCAAATAAACATACCTTATTCCTCTAACAAAGGTAAATAAATAATTATAGAGTCAAAACCAACTGATCAATATCTTATTAATAAGATTAAGAAGATAAGTCAATGATATGCCAATCATATTATTGTAGATTTAACAGACTCTCTAATTGCTACTTCAATCCACAATGATGCTTCCAAGGAACAAATAAATGTGATTGAACCTATACAACAAACATTGGTTTATGAAATGAAAATAATTGATCAAGGTGTTTCAAATGAACAAAATAAGATGCAAGAGGTAGTTTAAAATGTTCCACTAGACACATAACACACATTTTTTAACCATCAAAAACCTCTTGTTACTTTACAAACATAGAGACCTAAACATTCAATTAAAATTGAGGATATCTCTCAAGATAATTTGGCTAGTTCATCTCAACCAATGAAAAAATTGGTAAATATACCAAGGACTCCCAAAAATCAACAAAACATGTATAGTTCAAGGTGATAGATTCTAGGGAATCAATAACCTATTTACTTAAATCTAGGAGCAAATCAAAACCAAGTTATGGAATGTAGGGTGTGCATCACTAAAAAATCCACACAATAATAGGGGCATATTACACCCTAATAAAAATAATAACAAGGGCACATTCCACCCCAAAAAAAATAACAATAGGGGCACATTCCACCCCAATAGAACCATGTTCCACCCATGAATGCACCAAATATGTAGAGTGGAACTCCATGAAGGAGATTGTGTCATGTTTGGAGATTGGGAATATGATCAACAACTACAAATTTGATGAGATATGTCCATATCCATTTTATTTAATCATGCTCCAATTCCCCTTTCTTCATCATTTTGAGGCACCCAAATTTGATAAATACAAAGGAAAGGATGACCCACGTGAACACATCCAAGAATTTTTTGTATTATGCCAAGAGATGGATTAAAGTAGCATATTATTACTTCAATTATTTTAGTTAGTTTTAATATGAAAAGATTTATATTGGCTAATTATGTTACCAAAGGGATCAATTATATATTGAAATGACTTATCTAAAAAGTTTGTCAACCATTTCTCATACAACATAGAGCATGAATTGACCATTGTTGACTTGTCCAAAGCCAAACAACAAGATGGAGAAAGATTCACTACATGTTTATAAATATGGAGAGAATTATAATGTCACTTTCAATGTAATTTTATAAAAACTAGTTGGTGGATATATTTTCATAGAACTTACATCCTGAGGTTACACACAATATACGTCTAACTTGTGATAACTCATTTAAGGAGATCATAGACAAGGGTGTATAGATTGAGAAAACCCTTATTGTCAAGGGCCTTGTTGATATATTTGCACAAGGTCAAACATTAAATCAAACCCCACCTTATAGTCATATAGTTGCACAAAATAAGCCTGAAAGATTTAATAAGAACAAGAACATGGATGGAAATGGGGTGACTAAAACAAGGCATGTACAAATGGTGCAATCTTTGTCGACCCCAAATGTAAAATTAGCTTCCCTAACCCACCACCTAAGTTTAAAAGATAGCCTACATGGAGGGAAAACCATGGTGTTTTTAGGGTCTTTAAAAAATTAGGAGAGCCAATCAAGATAGTGTTCTAAAATCTTGTAGTAGCTAACCCGATTGTATGGCTAGTACCAAGGCCATTTCCTCAAGATCAACCAAAATTAGATTGGTACAAAGAGAATGAATGGTGTAAATTTCATCATGTTTTTAGTCACAATGTTTATCTTCATGTTTAGTTATGCCATATTATTTAATATATCATTGAGAGTGGTGGAGTTGAGATTAAATTGACCCCTAATTAGGACACAAATTAGGACATGAGAATCTATAAGGACCCCTTTTCTCGACATAATCAACTGCCACCAAGGAACAATAAAAACCAAAGTCAAAACCAAGGATAGAGGTAGAATTAGAACCATAATCAAGGTCAAAATTATAATTATCATGAGCATAATCAAGATCATAATACCCATACTAACAATGTGGGTTACAATAATGTGCCTTATAATTATAAAAATACCAAAAGATACATTTTTATACCCCATATTACCACTATTATTGTTAAACCATGTGATCCATCTTATGTTACTCATATTATGGGACCCATCATTATATGGTCAGCACCCTTTCTATTTAGTAATACCATGTTGAGTTCACATAATTTTGTTGCAACTCCATTTGCATGGGTTACTATTTATGGATAACACCCTTATTGTAATTATAATGGCTCCTTGCCAACTCAAAATTGTCAAAATGCAACTAGATGCCTATGAGTCACCCTCTAAGGCCCTTTACCTTCATCTTCTGATTATATTATCTCCTTGCCACCTCTAAGATGAACAATCACAACTAGACACTCATGAGTTACTCTTCAAGGCCCTTTGCCTACTTTTTCCACAGAACCTAATGCAAACATTACACCAACAGATCCAAAGCCAACTACTATCCTAACTAAAGCCAAGACATCTCATCCTAATGTTGAAAAGTCTTATAGTATATTGGACCAATTAAGTAAAAACCTTGCATAGATTTCCTTTGTGGATCTCTTTTAGACATCTAAAATCCATAGAACTATTTAGAACAAATTTTCCATAAATTCACTGATCTCAATGATATAAACCCTGAATAATTCTAAAACCTTACGGGACATCTATCTTCATTTTTTCAAGTGACATTTGATCAAAAAGATATGTCTACACTTGGACCTAGCCATAACAACCCACTATACATTGAAGTGATCATTGAAAACCATAAGATCAAGTGGGTTCTTATAGACAATGGTTCAAGGATGAATGTCATATATCTTAAGTTGGTACAAATATTAGGATACAATATGAAAGACATTCAAATAGAAATAATCACTATCAAGGTTTATGACAATGCCAAAAGGGAATCTATAGGTATTATTTGGTTGCCAATCATTTTTGGGTCCATTTCACATCATACATTACTTTATATTATGGACATTGAATTACCTTATAACATACTTCTTGGTCATCTTTAAATTCTTGAAGTATAGGTCATTCCTTCCACCTTGCATTAGTGCCTTAAGCTTCCCCATGATGGGATCAAAGTTACTATTCTCATTGATCAATAGCCTTATAAATATTGTAAACATCTTGAGGCCTAATTTTTTAATTATAACTATTATCCAGGTTCTAAATTTATTATAAAAAAGAGCAATAATATAGTTTCACATCCACCTCCATCTAATTATATCGACCCTAGTGATCTTGCTTCCACATTGGTTGATCCATTCCCCATAACTCTTGATAATTAGGTTATTATTAAAGATGTGGGAATTTTCATGTGCAGTCTTAAGGATGCCTTTCATGTTGAAAAGTTTCCCAAAACTCCTAAAACATTTGGTAAGCCTAAACCTTCAAAAAATCCTAGTGAACCCATAATTATTTGGCAATCAAAGAAGTAACAAAAAAAATTACCCATGGTTTTTATACCTGATATTACACCAAACAAATATCAAGAGGCTTTTATCAAGGGAGATTGGTTATATTCTAAAGGCTTTGCTAATTGCTTTCAGAATCCATAGTATCCTATCCCTAACTAGATCATGGATCATTTTGATTATACAAGAAAAGGCCTCAGCACATGAATGCAAGGAATCCTAGAACTCATATCTATTAGAGTACCTAATTGGAATCATGGTCTTGGATATATACCACTTGGGGGTAACCTCATGACTTTTAATAATGACTCTTCCAAACTGACTAGTAATGAGACTCTTGGTAGTGATGCAGTGTCCCATTATAACCTTTTCGATGATGTTGTTGTTGACATAGACCTATTTGATTCAAATGCCATTTTAATCTTAACCATTAGAGCTTCCCATCTTGAATTAAGAACGTATTGTATTGGTGATTCCCCTACTAAAGTAGAACATCTAATTTTTATCATTGGAGCTTCTCATCCTGAAGTAAAGCCTCATTATTCCCTATGCCTTTACCATCCCAAACTCATTTATTGGGGCCAACAAAATTTAGTCATATGCCTTGTGAGTTTCAAAATGAAGAGTCAATTATAGAATACATAGGCCTAAGAGATGGATTGCCTATTGGAAATAACAAACAAGGCTTTGATTTTTAATTGGACCCTTCTACCTACTTTAGAGAGTAGGAAAAATTTCTTGATCATAATAAAGAATGAACATCAAGATCTTTAGGTGAAAATCTATTTGAGGTACTCATTGATCATAGAAAAAGTAAATAAAAATACAAGCCTTTGAGTGAAAACCTATTTTTGGTGCTCTTATGTGGGAAAGTTTGCTTATTCCCTTAGGATATAAAAGGTCCATCTAGCCCAAGTTATATATCTAATACAAGCATCTCTTCAGAATAATAATAAATGTCTAAGTGTCTTTCTCTTGAGTTTCCATAGGTTTTTTCGATTTGGCATTTACCTAAGATGGTGGATTTTCATTCTTCATACTTTCAAAAAATTTGGGAAGAACAACAAAAAGATGTGGTAGAATAATATGGTCACAATCATACCTTTATAGAAGATAGATCCACACTCCTTGTGGAAAACATGATAAAAGTGAACCTAAGAACCTATGAGGATCCAAAAATGATTTATCTTAGAGCTTCCTTAATGAAGTAGAACATGAACAAATTATATCCCTCCTAAGGTATTATATTGACATATTTACATAGGCATAGTCTAGCATGCTAGGATTAGACCTTGAATTGGTTATCCATCACCTGGTTGTCCATCATGATGCTAAACTAATCAATAAAAAATTAAAGAAGATGCATCCATGCATCACCTTATTAGTTAAAGTAAAACTAGAAAAGTTGTTAAGATTAGGCTTTATTAGGCCAATGGATTACTCTGAATGGATCTCAAACATAGTCTTAATGAATAAAAAGACTTTGGGTATATGTATTTGTATTGATTTTAGAGATATTAGCAAAGCATGCCCCAAATATGATTTTACTTTGGCCAACATTGACATGATTGTTGATTCAACTTTGGGGTACG
Organism: Torreya grandis; assembly: GCA_037957365.1. Classification (NCBI taxonomy): domain Eukaryota; kingdom Viridiplantae; phylum Streptophyta; class Pinopsida; order Cupressales; family Taxaceae; genus Torreya; species Torreya grandis. Next base: position 673,726 of record JARHVA010002141.1, read on the forward strand.
AGATGCTATCCTTAATAGATGTATTTTTTGGATATAATTAGAGCAAGATAACCCAAGAATATCAACACAATATTGCATTCACCACTCTATGGAGAAAATTTTATTACCAAGTCATGCCATTTGGCTTGAAGAATATTGGATCCACATATCAACATGCCATGATTTCCATCTTCCATGACATGATGCATGATATTGTTGAGGACTATGTTGATGATATAATAACAAAATCATTAACACAAGATGGACATCTTGATGTTCTATGAATAATCTTTGAGAGGTTTCATGAATATAAAGTCCACCTAAATCCTAAGAAATGTGTTTTTGGAGTCACATCAAGGAAATTTATAGGTTTTATTGTATCACAAAGAGGGATCAAAGTTGAACCTATAAAAGTTAAGGCTATTATGGAAATGCCTCCATAAAATGATCTTAAACAACTATGAATCCTATAAGGAAAGATCCAATCTATATTCATGTTTATTTCTAAATTGGTAGATAAGTGCAACCCATTTACCCATATCTTGAAAAAATGGTTGAATTTTTAATGGGATGAAGATTGTCAGATAGAATTTGTGAATCTTAAAACATACTTAGCCAATCTGCTAGTCTTAAGACCACCAACACCTAAAAGACCATTACTTCTTTACATATTAGCGACAGAACATGCACTAGGGGCATTTTTGGCCCAACATGATTATCAAGGTAAAGAACATGCAATATATTATCTAAGCCACACTTTGGTGGCTTATGAACATAATTATACACCTATTTAGAAGGCATGTTTGGATATGGTGTTTGCTACTTAGAAATTATGACATGATATGGTAAACAATAAAACTATTGTCATCACCAAAGTGGACCCTCTCAAGTTACTATTATCCAAAGAAACTCTTCAAGGATGCATGGCTAAATGGGTTATGCTCCTAAGAAAAATTAACATTGAGTATTAGAATCAAAAAGCAATCAAGGGGTAGGTTATTGCTGATCAAAGGTCATTTTAAATATCTTTACTTTGAAGAATTTTTGAGAGCAAATAATAGATTGATCGATGCAATGGAAAAAATTGGTTCCATGATACATATTGATGGTAGAGATAAAGTGTATCAATTTTTGATTGAAAATCTTCTTCAGCCTATACATGTTATACCAAATTTAGAAAGGGTATGCACCATTGCTGGTCCAAATCTCCCACTTAAATTACCCTAGTTTCAAGACTTTTATAACTACTTCAATGATCATGTTTTCTAGACTAACCTATCTAATAACCATCAAAATATCTTCCATCACCGTTTATCACATTATACCCTCCTAGGAGACATGCTTTATCATAAAAGTTATGATGGAATGCTTCTTTGTTGTTTATCTTTCGGAGAATCCAAGAAAGTGCTAAGGGAGGTTCATGAAGGAATGTGTGAGACCCACACCAATGGTGTAGTCTTAGAAAAAAACCTCCTTAGAATAGGCTATTATTAGCCAAAAATGGAGATCGATGCTTTCAATTATGTAAGGAAGTGAATTCCTTATTATCAACATGGAAATTCGATACACACACCTTATTTACCACTATAGCCAATAAAAACACCATGGTAATTCTCTACATGGGGCCTTGATCTCATTAGAAAAATAAACCCAACATCTTTAGATGGAAATAAGCATATCCTGACTACTACTGAGTATTTTATGAAGTGGATTGAGGCCATTCTGCTCACTTATGTTATTGGGAAGTAAATTTTAAAATTCATCTATTACCATATCATATATCAATATGGCATCCCCACCTATATTATATTTTTTAATGACAGATCCTTTATAAACCAAGATGTAAAAGGTCTTTGTGAATAATTCAAGATTAAGCATAAGAAATCAACTATGTATAACCTATAAGGCAATGGATAAGCCAAGGCATCAAACAAAACCATTGTAGCCATTTTAAATAAGATTTTCAATAACATTGGTTGTAATTAGCACTTGTAAATATTTCCTACCATTTGGGTTTATAGAACTAGACATCAGACCCCAACAGGAGCCACTCTATACTCCTTTGTCTATGACACATAATCTATTATCCTGATTGAGATCAAGCTACCATCCTTGTGAGTATCACTAGAACATATTGAATATGAGGAGGACTATAGAGTCTCAAGGCTTCAAGAACTATAAATTATTGATGGCAAGTGTTTGGCTACCCTAGAAAAATTGTAAACCTATCAGAATAGATTACGAAGAAGCTAAAACAAGTGAATTTTCCCTTAAGAGTTTGAGATTGGTGATTTGGTCTTAAAATAGAGATAGAAGAACACAAATTTTAAACATAATAAAAAAGGTAAGTTTCAACCTAATTTGTTGGGAACATTTGTTATCACCTTAAACTATGGATCAGGGGCATATCGACTAGCTAAACCAAATGGTGAAGAGCTTCTAGAGCCCATGAACATTATACATCTTAATAGATTCTATGCACGAACATATTTGAACCATCATCTACAAGACCCCTTACCTATGGGCAACTTGTGTGGAAGTCTTATTTTATCCTACCATTTTATACTACCTTGAACCGGTCTCGTATGAGCCCCACCCCTTTCACAACTCTAGACAATGAGCACTTTTGGACCATTGGTAATCTCAACACATTTTATCCTATTCTTTAGATTGTTATCTTTGAAGAACCATATTATTTGTTATATTATGGGCTTGTTGTACCATAAAAACTTTTGTCCCTTGATCACTTATGATCCTGATTATGTCTCATCAACATTATGAACACCTTCAATACCAGTTCTACAAAAAATTTAATCATAATAGTATTTTAAAGATTATTTTATAGACAAGTCAACAAAAACACATTCTTAACTTAGGATCTACTTATTGCCTAGTTCTTCAAATTAATTTTGCACTACACACTATTTTATATTACATTTGCTATTCTTTGGTGAACATTATTATTGTCTTTTCAGGATCTGTGCTCTTGTTGATTTATGAGCATGGGTCGTTATAGCTGGCTTAACTATTTTTTTAGAACTTCTACTCTCAAATGAAAATATATTTGACTAGATAGTCCCACTTTATGCATATTTTATCCCAAAAACACCAAAAACATTGGAAATACTTTTCAAATACCAAAAACATTAGATAACCAATTCCTAAAAGAATAAAAATATTATCTTACACTTTTGTACATTCTAATCCTCACACTCTTGCCATTTTGAAAGCATTTTATCCTACTAACTTTCCACTGTGAAAGTTATCTTGTCCCACCATATCATGCTCTTACCATTTTGTAAGAAAGTTAAATCCACACACTTACCATTTTGAAAGATCATTCTCCTTCATCTCACCAACTTACCATTTTGTAAGATCAATCTCATTTGTCAAGTCTTGCCTTTTTTTATACAACATTCATATTACATTTTAGTCATCATATTTTTCTTCTATATCATTTCCTAGGAGAACTACATTTGGCCTGAAGTTCATGTTGAAATATGCATCCATAGAACTATGTAGGCAATGTCTACTTGTCTTGTACATTTTGAGTCATCGTGGCCAACCCCTTCCATTTCTTATCTTCCCCAATTTATTTTATCATTGTTCCTCTTTAATTAGGAAACAAATTTTGTGTCATTATTTGTTACACTATGGTGGAATATAACATCTCTACCACACATGCATGAACAATTGTCTTTAAACCTCACTAACTTGGTTTTATGTGTGTGTTTTGTTGTGTTTTCTTGGTGTTTTGTTGTGCTTTCAAAACTCTCATTTTATTTTTTCTCTTTTTTCTCTTTTTATTACTTCTTTTCTCATCTTGATCTTGTGTTTCCATATATGTTTTTGCTTATCTCTTTTGTGTTTCAGAACATCTTGATGATTCACATAGATCTTGATTATTGATATCTTGATCCTATGTTATTAAGTTGTTCTTGGACCATTTTATTGATTTGATTATTTTTGGTGTCTTGTTTTTCTATTTGATTTTGCTTTTATTTTTGGTGTTTAATAATGTCTTTATGGTCCACATAGATGTTGATTCTTTGTATCTTGATCCTATGTCATTAATATTTTCTTTCTTTGTTTTTAAACATTTTTGTTCCTACTTAAGTCTTGATTGATCATATATTGATTTAAAGTTTGGTTCATTTATGTTTATCTTTTTCTATCTTTGATTTTTTGTTTAAATGTTAATTCACTATAACTCTAATTTTGGTCATTTCTTTACTATTATCCTTAGTTACAGGTATTCACATTTAAACTAGCTCCATGCACTTGAAATGCCATGTCATTATAAGTTATTCATACTTATGATGCCTAAATTCATTTTCTATAGAAATCACTTTTTGCTCTAGTTTCAAAGTCTTAACGTCAACATTACTCTGATGAATAGACATCAAGAACAATATGCATAATCTAGGCTCAATAGGTTTCATACCTAACTCTATGCTTAGATGTGTATCTCTTCACATGTATCATGAGTCTAATAAATTCTTGGTTAATTTTTATCATCCTTCATTTCATTCTCTTCCATTTCTAGGTGAACTACATTGGCCTAAAGTTCATGATGGAACATGAGTCCATGGAACTATGTAGGCAACATCCACTTGTCTAGAACATCTAGAGTTAGCTCAACCACCTCCTTTTTTATTTTCATCTCTCTCTTAACTTTGTGCAGTCTCATATACATGGTTTTTATGGCTTCCTCAAGCCATTATACCATCACATATATGTTTGTACCCACTCACTTTAACCTATGTTTTGGGTTATATTTTTGAGCTATTTGCTTTCTAATTTCCCATGATGGGTACAACATCTGAATAAGGTTTGAATAAAATCAACCCTACAAGGTCAAACAATTATTTATTCTTTATCAATGATAAAATTAGCCTTGATAGGGCATAATTATTTTATCATGATAATATCTTCTCTAATGGGGTACTTTTTATTATCTCTTTATAGAGACCACATTTTCCTATTCCTCTAATTCTAATCTCTCCACACTAATGCCCATGATGGTGATGTTTTAGTGTGCAACTTGTCTCAGGATTGATCAATGCCATAAGTGCACAAATTATACTCTCAAATTGGGTACATTTCAAGTGTATTATTTACATTTTTAGATTGAATCCTTCCTATTCCTCTCATCTTTAGGGCCCATTATACCTTTAATTATATTTTTATCATTGATGGTGACCAAATATGCAAATTTTAGCTCATTTGGATGTGATATATTCCATGGGTTAATCTCTCATTGTCCATCTCTTTTCAAGAGTCCATCCTTCTCTTTCATCCTAATATGTCCTCTTGAGGGGTCATCATGGGTCATTTCCAATTTCTTATTGACAACTCTTTTCTTTAAAAATATGTTTTTTCACCTAAATGTCTTGGTACACCTTCTTAAATAGGGGCAAAATGTATATATCCAATTCCTAACACCATTTGTGTTGAAATTATCAATCTTAATCAAATTGCACTCAAATTCCCATTTTAGGTCAAAATCACTAAAATTCCCTAAATGGTTTGAACATGTTATTTACAAATGCCAATTTAAGCCAAAGTATCCCCAAATAGGGTAATTCATTTTATGTGATTCCTAACTTCGATCAATTCATTTTAAGTCAAAATGATGATTTTGCCTTTTTGTGCTTTGGATCACTCTTTTCTTCTAATTTGTAAGCACATATCACATACTTTTATTATTTTGCATTGGCAATGTCATAAATGGGAATATAGTTCCAATGCATATAACATCACCTTTAAATTCTTTCTAAGTCAAATTATGACCTAATAATGTGACTTTTTGACCATTTTGATTAATTAAGGACCAATTTCCAAAGAATTGCACAAGTGTTGATTAATATTATTTAAGGATAATTAATTAAAATCAAGAGCTTAATTGGAATTTCTAAGGAAATTATTGAATATTTCTTTTTGGAAATTTATTTCTATTAACTACATCATCAAGTTACATCATTTATTGGAATTTGTTCCATTGATGGTAATGGATAATTCTCTTTAAGAGAGGCTTTCTTCAAGTCACAAAAGTTAACACATAATCTTATTTCACCATTATTTTTCCATACTGGAACAAGGTTTGCCACCCAAGTTGAGTCCTTAATTGGAAATATTATAACTGACTCAATGATCTTATGTAGCTTAACTTTCATCAAAGGTTCAAGCTTTGGGTAAATTAGCCTTTGTCTTTATCTGACTGGCCTAGTCTCATCCTCTAACTCAATGGTATGTTGAGTTAGACTTGGATCAAATATTTTAAAGTAATTATACTACCATGCAAAGACATCTACAAAACTTGAACATAAATCAATAAAATTTTCTTTCTCTGAAGATATGCAAACTTTGCCCAACTTTAAGCTCTTACTAGTGTAAATCTCCACATTTGTATAGTGTTATTCCTTGGTTGACAAAGAAAATTTTATTTTCTCAATTCATCATATTTGTTGAATATGTTTTCAAGGCTGACCAACTCTTTAGGAAACTTATTTATCTTCAATTGCATAATCTAGTCACTATACTATTGCAAGTGATTGTCTTAGTTCCTTGAGGAAAATTTAGCTTCTTCTTATAAGAATCTGAAAATTTGATTATCATCTTCAACTACTTGCCAATTATCATGGTTATCTAGGATGGAAGGTCTTAAAATCACTTTGATGTGTGATTGAAATTTTTCATTCTTTATGTGATCTGGGATAATGAATTATGACCCAATGGCAACTAACATATCCACATGCTGGTTCTTATTTCTTGATATGGCATGAATATTGAAATATTAAAAGTCTTCAAGTAAGTCCCATACACTATGATTATAAGAACTAATAAGTGGGTTATTTTATACAGTAAGTCCTCTTACTTGGTGAACTACTAGTTCACTATCACCAAATACTTGTAAAGTACCGACCATCTTTCTTTCCCATTACAAACCATGTACTAGTGCTTCATATTCAGTAAAATTATTGGAAAAACAAAACAAAAACTTGAGAGAAGAGAAATAACTTTGATTTTATTGAGAAATTAACAACATTCTAGATCTAATTCCATGTTTTTTCTTGGATCCATCAAAATATAGTTACCATAGGCCATCGCTACGCTGATCATCCTTCATTAAAGCTAGAATTGGTGTGTCATTTTCATGAAGATAATAGACACCAAGTCATTCTTCTTAAATTAACTTGTAAGGATCATGATCATGAAAATCAAAGGCCTATTCATCAAATATTATATCTATAACTCTATCTAGAGGTGAGGCAGTTTCTACGTCATCAGTTTCTAGTACCTTGTCTAAGATAACACAAATAGTGTTCACCATACTTGGCATATATGGATCTAAATGGAATATTGTAATAGGTTTAGAGTGTATTTTAATTTTAGTACTATACTTGGTTTTAAACAATAAATACGTCCAATTAGCTGACAAATATCCTCCAATATTTGAGGTAAAGTCCCTTGACAGACACATGGCAAAATAAGGAGGCAAGTCTACTATAAATACTTATTGTTGAATGGTAACATTGGGGAAAACATTTAATGTCAAATTTATATATTTGATTATGAATACTATATTTTTTGGTGACCAATATAATTAAAATATTCCTTTGGTATTTGGCTCATAGACAAGACTAAGCTTGTCTACAATTTGCTTGGGCATGACCATTATCTACTATACAATTATGGACTAAGAAACCACCAAATATTAAAGAGAGATAAAATAAAGGGTTTTTTTTTTAAATTTTAAATTGATTTTTTCCACATTTTTCATTTTATGTACCTTCTAGTTAGGTTGCTTGATTTTCTAGTCTAAATTATCCAAAACAACTCCTTGTTTCTCAATTGGTTCTTTAAACATTTTTAGAGCTGAAAGCTCTTGAATAAGCATGTATTTTTTCCCTAGAATAGAAAGTAACTACCACATGATAATGTTAACATATAATTTCTTCATTTGATCTATTATGCTAAAATATGCTCCACTAACTTTTGGCTACAACTTTTGAGCCACTGGTTGTTCTTTAATTAGAGGTATTTAGGGAACCTTCACTGTCTCTACATTCTAAATCTTCTTTACTATAAGAGAAACAACTTGATCTTTGAAATTTTAGGAAAAAAAATTAATAACACTAGAATCATTGATCACATCTTAAGTTTCCTCAACTACTCTTCTTTTAGGTCTAGTCAGAGCTGTAACTTGACCATTTGTGTTGCTAGTTTCACCAACATGGTTGAATTCAATATGATCATCTAATTGGCAATTAACATTGATATCATTAAGATGCCCTTTAACTTGTTGAGCCTCTCCCTGGAATTCCATATTCATGTCTTGATGTTGACCAGAGAAATATTCTTATGTCATTTGTGGCATAATAATATCCTATGATATTAAGGCTTGGTTTTGAGTGTCATTTAGATTGAATGGCTACCAACCTAATTCTTACATCAAGTTATTTTGAGAAATAATATATTTTGAATTGGCAGGTACATTAATATCAAGGGTTTCATATGGCTTAGTTTGGGTTATGGCTCCTTGATTTTAGTAAGGTTGTCTATTATCCTTGAAACCTTGATAAGGAGGTATTTGATTATTGAAGGATTAATAAGTGTTCTAGTTTTGATACTGATAAGGTCTATCTTGGTATTACTATATTTTGAGTTGAATTATCTCATTTTCAAAGGCTTGTAGCATACTCTTCAAATCTCCAATCTCACTAGTTTGATTAGAAGGGGCTATAACTTGGGCTTTAGGAGATGGAATAGAAGTTATAGATGAAATCTAAGGAACTTGAGGAGGAGGAACATGTTGTAATTCTAGGAATATAGGAATTATATGACTTAGAGCAAACTTACCAGCTTGTATCAAGTTATTCTCTACTGTTGTTGTAATTTCATAGGCATTTGGCAAGGTATTACCACCCATAGACTATATCATGACACTACTATCAAAATTGGTGCCTTTAGATAGTACAAAAATGCATACTTTGGAGATGGTGTAACTAATACAGAGATTCTAGTCCATGTATTTTGGAAGCTAAGGTTAAAATCAAACATAAACTCATGGTGGTACCTTTGTATGTTAGTTAGTTATTCAACCAAAAATATATGATCAAAATTGTCTTCAAATTTCCTATCTAAGGCTACAACTAACTCATCCCAAGTAGTAATGGAGGTTAAATGAAGATTTTTATACCATCATAATGCTTTTCCCTTGAAGGAAAAAATAAGCAATATGATAGCCACATTATCTTGAGTAACATTATGAAAAAAAAAAAGGTTGGAAACATCTTGAATATGCTCAATAGTAGTAGTTTTATCCCACTATCCTAAGAAGAAAGGGATAGTCTTTAGGGTATAAACAAGAATTTTATCATATTGGGCCAAATTCAGGAGATTGCCCCTATTAAATGGAACAAATACTTGATTCCTGACAACCATTTGGGCAAAAGGGATTTGACTAATGGGGACAATAGATTGGACTAAAACAATAAGATAACCACCAAATGAATGCTTATTTTGAGGATAAGGAGTTATCCTACTAAATATTACTTTTTTATAAGAAGTAGAAGGCAATTCAATGTTTTCAAAAGGAGTACCTTTACTTGATGATCTTGTTGTAATATTTGGCATGAAAGCATTATCTGGATGATGCTCTGAACCTTGAAACTTATAGGATATTCAAATTTTAATGATGGAAGGTATATCCTCCTTTTTTAATCTCTTCTTCTCAATCTTCAAAATTCAATTATGCCAAAGAAACTTGGTCCCACCAGGCATGCCAAATTTATTGGTGTTCTAGATTTACACCCTATTTGAGAAGGGGATTGTTTAGATCTTCCTACTCAAATATAGTCCAACATGGGATAGATCTTAGGCTACGGGTATCCTAATAATGGGTCAGACCTCTAAATAAGTTTGGATTCCTTTTGGATCTATCACCTAAACTAGACTTAATCTAACACTTGCTTGTAAAAGGGGAGAGAGAATAATAATAATATATGAAAGCATGTAAATAGGGTGATGCACTAGTAATTGGAACACTTATACTTTACATAAGACACACTATGAAACACATTCAGGACCAAAGAATATCATTCCCACATAATTACTTCACAATAAAGCATTGATTAGTTATCAAACTAGCATGAGAGGGCACATAACCACTTTCAAGCTAAATAATAAACTATAAGTTACACTTATAATGACCTGTGAAAAATATCAAGCATTTAATGAAGTCGATAAAACTCAAATGTAGACAAAGAACATACATTCACTTAACTACAGTACATGAGTTCATAGAACACACTTCAATCTAGCTTGTAAAATGATGGAATTCAGTCTTTATTGCATCAAAAGGTGTTATAGTGCAAATTTTGGCATAGCCTAAACAAGCCAAAGTATAAAAGTCTATTTATCTAAAAAATGTCAAAGATTTATTTTTAAGACTTTCATAGAGTGAGCAAGAGCCAAAATGTGGAAGAAGATGGAACATATATAGAAAAAGGGAATAAAGAGGAAAATGTGATGTATTAACACAAGTTTGAGGATGCAAACTCATTACCTTATCAATAAAGAACAAATTTTGTAAAAGAATTAAATTACCATTGCCCTTATCCAAATACTATGTGTCCTTCTTATAACTCCATGTCATCATCTATCTGATCTGTTGATGAGGACCATGTCTTGGAATTGATAGAATTATGCCACATCTACTTTGGATGGCCATCGGTACCTATTTATCAAAAATTTGACCCTAATGATAGGTGAGACACATCTCCATGATCATGTTTATGTATGTATTCACCCCAATATTGAACATAGGTCCATTATAGGTGAAAACTAATCCAATTATTAGTTTTTACATAGTCACAATATCCATAAAAACCTACAAACTACTTGACCTTACTTCACAATCACTAAACTATCTTTGAACTCTGTATTAGGCCATAAGATACCTATTTTGCATTTAAAAACTATGAGAGCTAATGAGGATCTTCCATCTAAAATTAATTATCATTTCAATAAAATGACCGTACAACAAGGTCGATAGGTTCTAAATTATCGACCAAAGGTCCTGTTTAACTTTAATGGTGATGGTGTCTTATCCTTAACCATCTTTATTGTATGACTGCATATGTTGTGTATTTTTCATGAAATTCAATTGAGATTTAATGGAAACATGCCACATTTGAAAATATTACCCTAGTTCGACTTCGATCATGTGTTCAATCTTGAGGAAGTCTTTTAGTTTCTCAACCTTTAATTTCATTGGTCATCGATTGCCAACTTAGACCATTTACATTATGCCCAACTATTTTTATTCTTATTGGTCTCATAGGATTATGTTTATCAGGTCTTGAATTTTTTACCTCTTGCACACCATAGGATCAAACTATATGAATGCACATGGTCCATTTATTTCCTGTCATGAAAATCCCTTTGACATGTTGACTTTCTTGTGCACCATTAGATCAAGATGTATGAAGAAATAAGATCCTTTGATTTACTTGGTCCCACTTTCCTATCAAATTTTTATATACCATTAGATCATTGGTATGAATGAATGCTGATCTTTGATCTAGGCTTATACCCACCTTTGTTTAGTGAACATGCACCATTAGATCTCTACTCAATGAACCTGTACTGTCAGATCTTATCCAATTTATAGCTATTTAAAGTCTTTAAACCTAAGGACTTTTTCAATTATTTGACTCTAGTGAGAACCATTAGATCATATGTGTTATTATGTGAGCTCACCTAGACTATTATATCTTGATCAACTTCTAACCATTTAAGGACCTTTTGAACCCAAATGGTTATTTCATGGAGCTCAAGCTTGATGTTAGCACAAATTTATTATGCTACAGGTCCAAATTTGAACATCCATAACTTGATCTAGAAAGCTCATGCATACATGAAACATGAAAAGTATGTTCTTAGCACCAAATACATTGATATAATGTGGTTTGATGGTAATATGAAGTTTTCTGAGCATATTTATAAATTGCTTAAGTGAACTAGTCTATTCATTCTTGAATGATGTCTTGGTGATGGTCTCGTTCTTTAAACTTGCATATTCCATATTTTGCTCAAGATTTCAAAGATATGATGTTTTTTTGAGGATTGGGTAACCTAGTATATGCCCTTGAATGATTTGGAAATCATGAAACCTACTTGGAACCTTCATCTACAATTATAGACTTGTCCCTTAAAGATCAATTATAACACACTTTAAGCCTGCTAAAGTATTGTAAAAGATTTGAAAAATATATATGATCTCCATTTGAGGTCTATCTGATCTTCATGACATTAGGTCACTCCTTAATCAAGACATTACTTAGATTTTTAACTCTTAGACTAGGCACATTTTAGTATGTAGACCAAATTTGGTCAATAATAACATCTGAGAAAATGATAAGACTATTTGAGCCAATTAAGGACCGACTGGGTATTCAAAACTTCCTCATCCTTTAAAACTTGGATTGGTCTCAAACCCTCAATGGATAAAAATAAATAAAAAATAAAAATATTCTCACAAGGATCTTGGAAAATGATAGGAAAATCATGTAGAATCTAAATTCTGAGTCTTCCTCAAAAGGGCCATTCAAGTAACCTATATTATAGGATTTTTGGCCTAGCTAGTAGTGGAGAAAAGACTTAAATGGTACCATAGGTATCTATGTTAGGGATATGGATTCCCATCTAGTAGAATATAAATTATCACACCATCCCACTCCAATCCATCAAACCATTAATACCCTTGAAGGAGCTTGATACCCAGTCCAACTTCTATTACTTGAGTAAAGTCTAAAATTAGATGGGAAAATTGAGAATCACTTCTTAACCACATGGTGTTCATATATAAGATAAAATACTAGTATTAAAATTTTTATTTCATGGATTTAGTGCCTTATATTCTACTATATCTAAATATCTCTCTTACAGTCTGTTATCTGTGTAGGAGTGGAAAATTAACTAGTTAAGTTTTAAGTGTTTATCATCACTTTCCCCATAGAAGTCACCATTTGTTGTCAATAACACACCCCATTTTCATATAAATGGGGGAACCCTCATTAAAACATCAAAAATATAAATTTTAGATCCTTTATTTCATTTTGACCAACTTTGCCTGAACTAGGTCCTTGAAATCTTATGTCACCTTGATTTTCACAAATATGAAATATTTATAATGACCAATTGAGCCAATATGCAAAACCAAAAATTATGTGGAGATAAAAATGAAAGACCTCATCTTTTTTATGACTAAGATAGGATTTATTACTTTGAGGACTTAAAGTGATAGTCTTATAGTTCAAATTTCAAAAGAAGTTCCTAGAGTCTCGGTCCTTTCTTGATATGATATGCTTGACATATTGTGCAACACTTTGAAGCTTGAATTGTAGTTAGTTAAGTTATTAATTTATTGCACTTAATTTTTCTTTCACTTAGTCATTTTCATGGGTCTCATGAGAGTTAACCCAATCAAAATGTACCATTAGCTTGATGTCAGAGCGGTCGCTCTTCTAGTCTTTTTAGAGATGTTAGAGCCTGAGGGATCCCAACCCAGTTAAATGGTGCCATGTAACAAAAACATGTATATGAGAAGGTGGCCACCTAAGGCCCTAATTTTTTTATAATAAAGTATGAATGGAGCCTAAATATTGATCATAGGGTACCAAATGTCTCTAAATGACATCTCACCCCTCTTAAGGATATGAAAATTAAGTACAAGGCTATGCTTAGGTGTTGACTTTTGACATGAGAACTAATAGGTGGATAACATATGGAATAAGGCATGAGCTTCCTAGGAGGCCTTAAGGAGTTGTGACCTACATGACTACCACACTCTAGAATTAATGAAATAAGAAGCTATCCCTAATTATATGGTTTTAAAATGTCACATCACCCTTGATAAATTTGGTTAGCATCACAAGATCATGAACTCTGAATTTACCTTTAGATTGAGAAATAAAGAGAGGAGATGAGGCCACCAACCCAAATTTTAATCCACATCAAGTGAGATTCCAAATTACATTAATGTATGGAATGAGTATATGATTTTATAAATATCCTAAGCAAGGCTCGTAACAATTATCAATTTATACCCTTAAAATAAAATCAACTCCTTATTTTTCATTCTAGTCGCATAACCCTATGTTTTACCCTATGCTCAATACTTTTCTACTAGCCTCCATCATGTTGTAATGGTTATGTCCTCCTCAAAAACCAAATCTAAACCTATGTATAGAGATACCCTATTCCCAAAAGTCTTAACTTAATTCAAGCATTACAATGAGGTGTTCAAAGCCATTAAATAAGTATTCATGGACTCAAGCTCTAATAATGATGATCAGGCTAAGTTTGAATATGCCTTGTAGGATTATAAGAAGTATGATATTCATAGGGTCATGGGCAAACCTAAAATGGTCCCCTACTCTAAATTATTTGGAAACCTACTTTTCTCCACTAGGTGAGTACAAGATGACATTGATGATTGGGTTTGCTTAGCCAACTCCTAACACCAAATTGATGACATCTCCAAGACTGCCTACAAAGCATATTAATTTCTCCTAGATTTAACATTTTCATATTATGAAATGGTAGTGTAGATATGGACTAGAAAATTTCAAATTTATGAGGTCCTGAAGGATTGGGTTGAGAATCTATATGCCAAGTGGGTGAGTGAGGAAGACATCAACACATATACAATCCTCACTTTTTTGGAGGAGGTTTGGGTGGGTATGATTTTACTAAATTGATTGTTTAGGGCCTGAAACTACCTACATGTCAATGAATTATGGGTACCCCTTTTCCACATGTTTCTCACTGGCTCCAAGGTTTTAGACATGGGAGGGATGATCAACTTTAAGTTGGTTAATGCCAAAATACATGCTTGATCAGTTGGGAACTTCTATATGATGAGTTATCTCATAGATGCAATTAGTGGGACACTCACCTTCAAGATATCTACATTTATTACATGGGTTCTAGGGGGATCAATGATATATGTAATCTTTTACAAGATATATGGCCACTATTACATGAACCATGTTTAATATATCTATGAGTTATTCTACTTGGTAGTGTACAATATGATCAATGAGGCCCCAATACCATGTTTATTTTAGGAAATCAAAGACTCTCTTGATGCCATTGGTAAATAATTGTAAATCTAAGAGGACATGCTGATTTGAGTCAAGAGCATTATCAATTAGCTCTTCTACTTTCCATAATTCATCCTAGATATCTTAACAAAATAAGAAATCACATACCAATTAGTGGAGGTTATTTTCAGCATTTGCATTGGCTACCAACAGAAGGCATGCCCACATCTCCCAATTACCATTAAACACCATGGATACAATGCCTTCCATCATCTCCAAAAAATGTTAACTAAGTGGGATTCTTTTATTATAGGGAGAACTAAAATCTGAAATTGGGACCAAAAATGCATGATTAGGACTCATTTGGCAAGGAATTCATCTCACTTCAACATCAATTATGACCACTAGTCAAATGAGGATGATGAGATATATTTAAATGATACAGATGACCAAGAGGTACTATCCTAAATCATGAAACACTAGAATAAGGGAAAGAAGGTCTAGTATGGTCCATCTAAATCTCTTTATGTATCTACTCATTCTATATAGGATGTCACCCTAACTCCCCCTTATGATTTTTAGAAGGATTTTACAAGGTATTTGCTACCTTATCCTCAAAGAGAAATTGCTCCTCATTCCCCAAATCCACCTCCTCCTCATCCATAAGCTTAGGCAATTTGGTCCCAATTAGTCCAAACCTATGTAACTAAATCTAAGGTAGCCCAAACATAGGTGGATCAATAATCATTACCTTAGGCCCAGGCCATACAGACCCTAATGTTTGATGTGAGTAACATCTCATAGGTAGACCTAAATCAAGGCTCTTACTATGAACCAAAGTAGGTTCCTCCCCTCACTCCCACAACTTTCCAAGTTCCTCCCCTCACTCTTACCACTTTACAACTCCCTCTCATGGTGCCACTTAATTCCTCACCCCTTGCAAAAGATAATCAAGTGGTGCCTCCTCTCTTCCCTATTGTGCCCCCTTTTGTGCTCACCTAGGTGATCCTAGCCTTGGTCCTCTCAAGAATCCTAACTTTTTCTTTTGCCTCTACCCCATCCATTCCCCAACCCAAAACCTCCCTGGTACCTCATTGGGTATGCTTCAAGTCTAGGTACTTATAGGCATACCTCCTTTAATAATCATAAATATAATTTATAGGAGTGCATCTAAAGTGGATGGAGCCATCCTAGTACCTCCTTTGGTAATCCAAAAACCTCTTTAGTTTGCCCTTATGCATTTTACTACATTTATTCCTTCTACTATAGTACCCAAGGTTAACCCAAGCAAAAGAGAAAATAAGAAACAAAAGTCAGCTCACCATTGATCTTCCATATAGATACCTTTCATCCCAACCTAACCTCCTACACTGGCCTCTATGGTTCCTTTATCACCAACCATAGTAACTTCATGTATTTCTCCTTGACCCCCTCTTTCCATCAACCTAGACACCCAGGGATTTGGTTTCAACCAGTCAATCTCTTCCTTTCTAATGAATACCCCTCTTTATTGAGTCATTACCCTTCTGGTGGGAATGAATAAAGATCAGTGGCAAGCATAGATGTTCCCATGGGCCTTCCTATTCATCCTACCTCACTTTACTCCCATGCCCCTTCTTCCTCCATTACTTTCATAATTCATACCTTTCACTACCTCTATCTCCCCTCCACCCCATCCTCTACCCATCACTACCATATCTACTACTCCTTGAACACCTCCCAAAACTTGGGGGATGGTCTTAATATCCCAATTGATATAGATGACAATCCAAAGTGATCCAACCATATAGTGGAATTTTGACCATGCCATAGGGAGTGTGAAGAGGAACCTCATGTTGAAATTATTGTAAGAGGGAAACCTAGTGGTAGCAGCCCTAGAAGGATTTGTTTTCCCTAGCTAAAGTGAGGACCTCCAATAGGGATGAAAAGTTATCTAAGGACCCAATCTCCATTCTCTAGGTGACCCATGACATGTAGAATCAAGTTTGGACCATATGAGCCCATGTAAAGAGTTCCATCCCCATTGGAATAATTTGGTATGTTAAGGATGCCCTCTTAATACTCTTCTCAATTCTAGGGAAGGTGATGTAAAATATGGTATATACCAAAGTTTTCATCTAATTAACCTAGACTTGTCTAAAGAGGATCATGGATATTGATGGGAAATGCAAGAATCTCTTGGTGATAGTCAATAAAGGCATGTTCCTAGAGTTAAAATTGATACCCACATTAGACTTGGGATTATCTAAAGTGTATGAAAGGAACATGAAAAATTATATGGAGGAGTGGTTGATTATAGCTTAAAACATGATAGGACCCTTGGAATATGGTAGGAAAAAAATATTGGCATACTTCAAAGAAGTCAACAACTTTGTGCTATTATACCTGGATGACACCATACTTGACAAGGGAGAGTTTGGAATCCAGCTAGATCACTTTGACCAAGTCATGAGGAAGAAGGTCACTAAGGAAAAAAAATAAGTGGCCCAAGAAATTATTTATCTCTTAATACAATCCATAATGAGTATTAGCTAGGTGTCTAAGATCTAAGTGTCAATGTGTAGACACCTAAAACTAGCCATCAATGACCTCAACCAAGATTTTTTTACCAATTCTTACCAAAATACATAATTTGACCTAAAAACACTAAAACATGCTAAATGATGTGAACATATTATATTCAAGTTCTCATTTTAGCCAGAGTGTCACTGAATGGGGCAATGCAATTTATGAAGCAACTAACTTTGATCAAATCATTTCGAGTCAAAATGGCATTTTCACACCTATGTGCTCTAGATTGATCTTTTCTACCAAATTTATTGAATGAAACATGTGACTTTTCTATTTTTAATTGGAAACATACTAAATGCAAATAAGGTTCTAATGCATCTAATATCGACTTCCAATTTTAATTTAGTCAAATTTTGAACAAATAACATGGCGTTCTAATCAATTTGATTAGTTTGTGCATCAAGGGTCAAAATTTGCATCAAAACTACCTAATCGTGTTTAAAATATAATTAATTAAAATCATGAATCTAATTTAAAATTACATGGATATTTTTGAATATTTATTTTTGGAAATGAATATTGAATATCTGCATCATCAAATGATATCATTTCTATGGGGTGACATCCACAAGCATAAATTCATAAAATATCAAGATTTAGCCACCCCATGCTTCATTAAGACCCTCCTTACATATTAAATTCTCCTCTATCCAAAATATTTATGGGGGGTATTTATGGATTTAATTGCATAATTGGATTTATTCATGGCCACACATCTCAATCTTGAGATGGATGATCATGGTTAATCCTAAATTATTTTGAAAATCTATAAATAAAAGAGCCATGAACATCATTTTTAAGTTATCTTGGTGCAAATTTATAATTCTAAGTTAATTAAAAAATACATTACAATTAGTTTTATAATTCCAAATTTTTCAACCAAGCCAAAGCCACAAGATAAAGGTGCTAAGAGGAGATGAAGGTAGCCATACTCCATTGAAAAAGATCTCTTGAAGTACAAGTTGTGTAAGCCAAAGAATGAGGCTCTTGGAGAAATCAAGGATTTGGTAATAAATATGTGTTTGGTGTTCATATTTCTCATTTATTTCCATTTCTAGTTGTGTTTCCAAATGGTTTTTCCTCATTAAGCTCCCCCTAGTGACTAGGCCTAGAGATGTTATGCTAGCTAGTGTGTTCTTTCTCAATTTGATTTTATTTAGTAACTAACATGATACTAATCATACTCTCTTAAGTAAAATTACTAATATACATAATGGCATACGCGATGGGACCTAACACATCCTAAATACCAATAAAATCAATATACAAGTCTTAAATTAAGCTTTGAATGCTTGAAACTTCTTAAATTTGATTTTCTAACTTTGTTTTGCCATTTTTATTTGTCATGGGTTTACACAGTAACCACCAACAATCAATGAAACCATCGATGGTTATTTTCAGCTATCGATGGTCAATGCAACCACTAATGGTCAATGCAACTATCAAAAATTATTTTCAATTATCGATGGTCAAGTATAACCATCAACGATCACTATGTTTTTTAATAGACTCGAGAGCTAATAGGACATTTTCTAGAGCTTAGTTTGGGGTCATCCAAACTCTATTTTTGATGATTTTTCTAAAACCACATGTCTTTTCCTAAATTTTAAGAATTTACTATTAAATTACCTTCAATTTTCATAGTTTTTAAATAAAATTAGTTAGTAACCAATTCCAATCTAACATGTTTATTTATTGAAGTTTTACCTTCAGGTCGACAGGTGTTTACTTTACAAAGTTATTTGCTCAATATCATAAGTGTTTCAAAGCAGGCTGTCCTAATCTTATTTTTGCAAGTTGAAAGGCTAATTTGAAAGTTAATTTGGGTGTTTTAACTAATCATACACTTCAATTTGGAGTTTTAAAAATACCTTGGTTAAAATCATGCATACTTCAAATTTGGTGCCTAAAATGAATCTTTAACATGATAAGTCTTGAACACTTCAAACTTTGGGTTTAAAATGAACTTAGGTGCTTATTGTTTCATTCAGTATTTTTAGTGTAATATTTACATGTTTTTAAAACTTAAATCCAAGGGAATAAATAAAATCACCACACTTTTTAATTAAGTACTTTAAAATTGAACATATTTTCAAAGTTTTCATTCAATAGATCATTACTTAATTAGTTTTGTTTGAAAAAAAGAAAGATCGTGCATGTATGCTCTCTCGTCCATCCCCTTTAGGTAACTTTTGGGATAAAAAGCGTCATATTTATTACAAAGTGTCTTAGTCAAAGGTGTGAAAGAGATGTTTTGAATGATCTCCTCAAGGATCCACATGGCTTGAGTGACCTCGAAATAACCTATGAAACTCTTTCACTTGTCATTTATTTTCATTGCATCTTGACTTGTGAGGGGGACTTCATTACCTCCCATGAGTTTTTTAGGGAAACTTTAACCGAGGGTTTCATTTTTTAGCATTGTATTTAACCCCTCTCGATGGGGAGTATATAAATTGGGATCCCCTCACTAGGATGATGGTTTGAGTGGTTAAACCATCTCTATTAGTAGAGGCTAAGCTCAAAAAATTTGAGCATGTTAGAAATCGCATTACACTGAGTAAGTGACAGATGTAGTGGTTGTAAAAAAGGTAAGACTTTTTTACAATAAGTCATATGATGTAGACCCAAATAATGTGCACTTATTTTGTATGCTGACGTGAAAGTCATATGCAATTGGTCTATCTAGAATGTTAAAAAACAATTAGTTTAGTTAACCGAACTTTACCATACATTGTCAGTTTAGGATTTAAGATAATTAGTTAGTTGGTTTGTCTTTTTCTTAGATTATTTGGTCTTGTTTGAGATTAAAAACTTAGTGTTAACAAAATTACATAACTAAACACATTATCCCTAAATTTCTTTGAATCAAAAAAGCATTATGCTGCCTAAGTGAAAACATGTTTTCCTTATTCAAATTCATCATCATACACTTTATGTCATATGTTTCAATTGGCACAATTATGCCACCCATTTGAGTCTAAACCTTTTACTACATTTTGTTTAAGTCCTTCATTGATAGTTTAAATTTGAAATTAGACTCTTCCAAGTTTTAAAGGTTGATGTGTTAAATTGGATTCACCACTTTGCACTTGATTTGTTTTATCTTGAGTTTAATTTCCAATTTGAATTGAGGGCCATTTTTAGACTCTATATTATTATCATAATTTTCTAAGACTCAAGTCATATTGCATGTTTACTAATGATTTAAGTCTTAGACTTTGACTACCCATCCTATTTTGCCATTTTTCCATTTGATAGCACACTCATGCCTCAAATATTTATCAAAATTTGTGTGTGGGTATAATTTGAGTTGAGGAGAGTAGTGTTGCACTACTAAAATCATCGTAAAGCATTTTTACATGGTGAACCATTTTTACCTTAGAGTCTTGAAGCAAGTATTTCTCACACCCTTTGATAATTTTAGCATTGTTATGATGCAAAAATTATTTTGAAAAATTGTTTCATAGGCCTATTCACATAGATTCCAAGTTATTTCAAAGTTTCAACCATTTTGAGTTTTGTTTGAGAGCCTTTGTCTAACATGGTTACACCGTTCACTTTTGTCTAGTTAGTTTGTTCATAGAGCATATCCTCATCATTATTTGTGCCTTTATTTGGGATAACACAACCTTTCTCCAAGAGCCTTTTGCCTTATGACTGATGCCAACTGATCATGTTTATGTTTGATGTCATGTGTTGGGTCTATGTCAAAGTTATTTCCAAAATTTTTAGATTAAATCAAATTCACATCATGCCTTTGTTTCAAGTCTATATTTTGACATCATTCAACCAAAAGTCCTAGCACAACCTATTTGAGCCTAGCGTTTTGACACCATATTTGGAAAAAAGACCTAGCAACTCTTTTCCCTTTCTTAGTTTAAACCTTACTTAGAACACTTTGACCTAGACCTTTGACATGCCATCTTTTATTTAGATGATTGACCTTTTGTGTGTATGACATTTGACATTAGAAATTTGATGTTAGACTATTTTATGCCAAGTCTTAGCATAAACCATTTTGGAGATACAACTCCATTTTAGACCACATTGGAGATACAACTCCACCTTTGACTAAGTTAGACCTAATTTGAACCATTTGTCCTTTAGACATAGTTTTTAAGAGTTTATAGAACTCTAAGAGTTTTGTTTCAAATCTTTCACCATTTATGCAGATATGTCTAGCTACACCTATGATGGAGTCATATACAATATGAGTTATGATAGAATGGCCACACAAAATCCAATTAAAAACCCTTACAAAGATATATTTTCTAAGGAGTTTTATTAATCTCACTATAATACACCATATGGGGAACATAGTTAAAATCCACAAAATCCAAATAGTTTTATTGACTGGGATGATATGGTTTATGAGGAGGACTTGGATGCTTTGGCTAATGCAAGCAATCAAGATCCACCACATTATACCATTTCTATTCCAGGACCACAACAACACACAATTCCCATATTAGGACCTTATCCTTTGGCTTGTATGAGAAATCATGCTACATAATGCCCAAAATTTTTCTTACTAAGACCTTATCATTTGGCTTGTACAAGTAACCAGGATCCACAATGAGCCTTCATCATTCCAGGACCTAGTCTCTTGGATTGTGTGAATAACCAAGATCTATACTTCCCTATTGTTAACATTTCAATACTTCATGCTTTGGCTCATGTGAGAAATCATGCTCCTTAATTCCCTACCATTATCCAATCATAGGCCATTCCTCATCCAATACCAATCCCATCAAAACCTCAACCAATCCAATCATTCAAAGACCAATTTGTGTTCAAAATTGATATTTTCCAACTCATTGGAAACCAAGGCCAAGAGAACCAACCAATTTGAGATGATTTTGTTGAACCAACCATTTGTTATAAGTCAAACTATGATGAATCACCTTTCAATCCTATACATCTTGTTAAAGAGTCTCACATTGATGAGTTAGTCTTTGTTGAGTTACTTCTTAATGATTATAACCACCTTTGAGAAAATCATTACCTCAACCATATGCCTATTTTTCAAGAGCCTCTTATTGACAAGCTAATATTTGAGGAGTTGTCTCTTGACCTTTTTCCCATCCTAAAAGAGTCTCACTTTGACAAACTAGTCTCTATGGAGCCCATTATGCCATCACATGCTATAACTTGTCCAATACTAAAAATTCAATAAGACATCACTATAATAGATTACCCATTAGATGATGAATCAACATTGGAGCTAAGTTATATTATTGAAATGAAATCAGATTTAAGATCAAAATTAGAATCAACATCATTCTTGACATCAGATTTAGAGTCTATTGAGTTAGAATAATATTTAGATACAAAATATGTTCATGACTATTACAACATTGGCTATGCATCCCTAGCAGATCAATTTGAATACATTTGTGACCCTTAAATGGTTTTTGAGGATGAGTAATTTAGCATCAACACAATTTCTCCTCGTATTTTCTACAAGGATTTTGCTTCCAACCTCTAGTCCATTACCATTCTACATGCCATTTACATCAACCAACATAGCCATATCATTGACATTCCACCTCCCATAAATGTTGATTGGGACCGATAGAATCACACTTTGTTGAACTACATCCATGGTGACATAGTAATTGAGGAAGATAAAGGAGGTTAAGACCACATTCATATAGAATAACACTCTCTTAGTGAAACCTTTTTGGAGGCATTAGGGGACAATCAAAGTTCAAACTCAACATCTCTTAGTGAAACTTTTTTGGAAGCGCTAGAAGATAATCAAAGTAAAACACTAATGTTCATTAGTGACACCTTTTTGGAGAAAATATGGGACAATAAAGATAAATTTATTAGTGAAAACCTCATCGAGGCACTAATCGGTGACCCATCAAATTTCTTCACTACTTAATGAAGATATTACTCAAAATCAAAACAAAATAACTTACAATCTATAGTCTAATCATATGGTAACTAATCTCAAGATCAAATAATATAAAAAATTGGTAGTCTTATCAAGATAATATTTAGAGGTATTCAACCCCACCACATCCAAATTTATGTCAAATCTAGAATCAACAACATTACATGTCACTGGAAGTCCCAATCTTCATTTATTTCCCAGCCATTCCAAATTCCATTATCATCTACCATTCAATTTTCTAATCAAACCTACCAACAAAAATTTATCCCTATTTACCATATATGACCACAATTTCCTTTATAGAGGCTATAAATATAACTTGTCTCAACATTTGAAGGAATCATAATCAATGACCAATGAAGATCCCAATAACATCATTTACATCCAAATCTGCAACTAGTTCTTGATAGAGTAACTATTTAGACGAGGTGTGGGGTATAAATTAACATAATTGATTATTTTATTTGTATTATTTATTGATTAGTATGTGCATTTCCACTTCAGCAAGAAAAATAGAATCACATGCCTTTTACCATACCTGGGCTAAACATATCCACCACCAACATCCACCATCAACCAAAAACATGTACCATGCCATTGTCACATATCCATTTGCCATTATCACATATCCTATTTCCATTGTCATGTATTTTAACCAATCACCTTCTCACTTGGGGTAAAACCTCTTACCATTTTATCTAATTTATCATTATCCTAAATTAGGAACATGCCATCCTACCATATGATTCATATCTAGACCAAAGCCTATTTTAAGTAATCGTATCCAATCCTATTTTTATCTTGGTTACTTTGGTTCTTCCTGTAATTTTTAGGAGGGCATTATAATCAAGTTTCAATAATAAATCAATCCATGTTTATAATTATAGTTTATGAAAATAGTGTGATAGTTGATTTGGCAAGATATCTTTCATTTTCCATCCTATATCAAGTTTGTTTATGTGAGCCTGATTATAACCACCTATGGGTAAATTAGTGTCTTTCTAGTCTTACTAATAATTATAACCAATTATGGGAAATTAGTATCATCAATTTGATCTATTGTATCATAGTAATAACTATCTATGGGAAAACTAGGGGCAACACTTGTTTATCATGCATTATTACATCACTTTGCCATTTTTATTTTCATTTGACTAGCCATTTCCTAGATTTGATAACTTGTTGGGACCTAGTTGGTTTCTCCTCACCTTTTGTGTGGGTAAAACTACAGTGACTTGAGGTCCTATCTCGATACTATGTGGGCCATGCTCAATTCATGTTGAGGTCACCTTATTCCCCCTTTTCCATACACTCTCATCATTTTACAAACAACTTAAGCCAAACACTCTCACCATTCTACAAGTAGGTATCTTGTCATTCTCTAACAAGTTGAGATAACTCAAAATGACAAAAACATTCATAATATTTCAAAAATCCAAAAACATTTGTCCTATCTAAGCTTAGTTAGTTATCCTTGATTCACCCTACTAGGGCATGGTCATTGTTAGGATGCTTTCTTTTGATTTTGTTTTTAGGATTTTTGTTTGTTTGTTTATTTTAAATTATTTGTCTATTTATGTGCTTTCTGTGTGTTTCTTTATTTTTTTGTCTACTTGCCTATTTATTTGCTTTCAACATTATTGCCTTGACCCAATTTATATACATTCATTGGGTGATTCTTTAAGCACATTATTCTTGAGTCTATCCATATTCATACGTCGACTTTATCACCATGGTTTTTATCATTAGTGATTTTTTTTTGAGTAAGTATTAGATCTTCGGAGTTAGTGCTTATGCATATTTTGGCCAAGTCCTCATGGTGTTCTATTATGAGGCCTACCATCATGTTCTACATCAAAAATTATCTTGAATAATGTCTACAATCAATGGAGCCATAGAGTTTCTCCTCGATACCTTAATAAATCCTTCCACCCATCTTGATTAAATAAACCCATTGACCATTCTATTTGTATCATTACTAATCAATATGAGCATCTCCTCATTGGTAGGTAAAAATAAATAATTTCTATTGATTACTATTTATTCCTCTATTCATTCCTTTCATCACTTTGTGAATCCTTGTATGCCTAGTTATTTGTGGCTTCTTTAGTCATTAAACCATCACATCTACATTTACATCCACTCATATTTAATCTTTATTATAAGTTATATCTTTGAGTTATGATTGATAAATTGTACTAACTGGGGAAACCATATCAAACATCATCTTTAGCCAATTTAGGTCCTTTTAATGATTATAACTATCTATGGGCAAATCATTATTTTAACTTTTATTTTTGATTATAACCACCTTTGGGAAAATCAGTCTCCTTTTTAAATCAATACATGCAAGCATTTCTCATTTAGATTAATTTCAACCATGGGTTAATTCCACCTTTCTTCTTTTTTCTTTTCAAGGGATTGCCCATCCACATATGTGATGGCCACTCCCTTGAGGGGGCATCATCATAGGCTTCCCAAACACTCTTTGGAGTTTTTTCTTCAACCATCATCTTCTTTTTAGCATATAAGCCATTTCTCATTATTTGAGAATACATTTATATGCCTATGATTTACAACACCTTCACAAAAAGGGGCAAACTATAGACACCTAAAATTGGCCATTGATGACCTTCAACCAAGTTTTTGACCAATTCTTACCAAAATATGTAATTTGGACTAAAAACACTTCAAAATTATAAATTATGTGAACATATTGTATTCAAGTGCCAATTTTGGCTAGAGTGTCACTAAATGGGGTAATGTAATTTATGAAAAAACTAACTTTGATCAAATCATTTTGAGTCAAAATGGCATTTTCACACTTGGGTGCTCTGGATTGCTCTTTTATACCAAATTTATTACATGAGACATGTACCTTTATTATTTTGCATTAGCAACATCCTAAATGGTAATATATTTCCAACACATCTAACATCAACATCCAAGTCTAATTTAGTCAAATTTTGAGCCAATAATATGACATTCTGACCAATTTGATTAATTTGTGCACCAAGGGCTAAAATTTGCATCAAAATTACCTAATCATGATTAAAATATAATTAATTCAAATAATGAGCCTAATTAATAATTCCATGGAGGTTTTTTAATATTTATTTTTGGAAATGAATATTGAATATCTGCATCATCAAACAACATCATTTATATGGGGTGGCATCCACAAGCCATAATTGCATAAACTATTAGGATTAAGCCACTCCATGCCTTATTAAGATCCTCCATGCCTCTTAAATGCCCCTCTATCCCAAATATTTATGGGGGTATTTATGGATTTAATTACATAATTGGATTTATTCATGGCCACACATCTCAATCTTGAGATGGATGGTCATGGTTAATACTAAACCATTTTGAAAATTTATAAATAGAAGAGCCATGGAAATTATTTTTTAGTTATTTTGGTACAAAGTTATAATGCTAAATTGATTTCAAAATCCATTATAATTAGTGTTATAATGCCAAATTGTCAACTAAGCCAAAGGTGCCAAGAGGAGATGAAGGTAGCCACATTCCATTGAAGAAGATATCTTGGAGCACAAACTGAGCAAGATAAATAAGGATCCTCTTAAAGCATTCAAGAATTTGGAAAGAAATTAGTGTTTTGTGTTCATATTTCTCATTTCTTTCTATTTCTGGTTGTGTTTCCAAATGGTTTTTCCTCATTAAGATCCCCTTAGTGACTAGACCTAGAGATCTTATGTTAATTAGTGTATTCTTTCTCAATTTAATTTAATTTTGGAAATAACACGATACTAATAATCCTTTATTGATTCAAATTTATAGTCTACACAATGAAGGCTCCCTTCTAGGTATACTAGAGACTAGTGACCTAGGCTGAGACAATATTTAGAGATCCCTCGATGAACTTTACTAAGTTGGATTGAGAGTTTGATCTCATAGAAACTAAACTAAAAGTTAGGGAAGTAAGGCAAAAATAGTTAGGAGTTATATCCTCATAGCCACTACTACGTATCAGTTGAGTCATCCCCTACAAATATTTTTGGGGATGGACTGGGTGGATTTTATCTTTTTTTTTTAAATTATAAAGTTGTAAAACAGGGAGTGGCCATCATGGCCCAGGATGATAATCTCACACTATTTGGAGGTGATTCCCATCCTTATTTATAAAATTAAATTCATATTTTAAATAAAAGGGTTGATAATTTTTTTCTTGAAAGTACCATTGGATTTAAGCTAGGATTTCACTTGCTTTCTACTTCACCCCTTTTAACTATGAAAATTATCCATGATAGATATTGTTGTTACAACACTTATCTTTTAATGAATGTTATTTCATATTTATTAAAAATGCTTTTTCTATGTTTCAAAATATCTTTCATCTCCATTCTGAATGATTGATTAATTAGACTAACACCTTTCCATTAAATGTATGCTAAGTTTATATTGTGTTTATTTATTATAATCCCTTTATGAACTCTTTCATTTATTTTATTATAATACTTATCATTTGTGTGCTAGTCTAAAAATTACCTTGGAGGTTTATGTGTGATCTGCTATAAATCTATAATACTGATAATTAATGAGGGTTCAAAGTTGAGGCATTCTCCCTTGTTTCATTAGACTCTTTCCATTGTATATTCTTAGAAGTACAAATTTTGGTTAAACTCAATACATATTGGTATAAATATGGAAAGGAAAATTGGTTTGATGATCGAGACCTTGATTTCAATTTAAGTTTGAAGGCACTCTTTCCTACCTTACTCTCCCCTCTCTTTTTTGTGTTTATTTTTAAATATTGAACTATCCTTCTCTAAATGTATGAAGATCAATAACTAATCTAGGTAAGTATACCTTTATCTAAGAATTCCATATTGAGATTTCAATGGTGTCACTACATATCTTGGAGATTATTTCATGCAAACTCCATAGTGAATTCAAATACCTACAACCATGCCTTGGGTTGATCCCAAATCAATTCTAAAATATAAGATGAAAGTCCATCATTGTTTCTATTTTCTTCTTTGGGAATACCATATCTCATGGGTATTTTGGAACCTAATTTTAGATTGAATAACATAAACCTTGTTTGGCATAACATTAGTAGATGAAAATGCAAACACATGATCAACACTAGCATGTTTTGGATTTTGGGCACATGGAATATGATTTTATAGTAATGTGATCTTTGAAATTAAGTATTAATTTTGATTCTTTAACTCTTATATTAACTTGTTCATAAGGATGACTTGATATTTTAGGGATTTACAAGTACAAACCCTATATGCTTTAGATTGAACGTGCATACATATACCATATACCTTACCCCTTTAAGGAGTGGTAACATGGACCTAGTTATAGGGATGGTAGTTATCACCCTAATTAGGTTTAGGAGGAAGAATAAACTCCTTTTTATATATTTTAAATATTATAAAAAATGATATGAGAATAATAAAGAAGAGACATACAAATTCTAACATGATACAATAATGATATAAAATTTTTAGACTGTTGGATTTTTTTCTGAAAATATGAGATAGGTTTTTTAGGAAAATTAGGAAATGAGACAAACCTAGAAAAATAGGTAAATAAAAGTATGGTGTATGACCTATATATCTATATTTTTTAAAAATATTAAAATTTGAAATTTAAAAAAAGTGTTTAGTATTTTAGAAAAATAGGTTTTTTTTATATCACCATAATTTTTAAAAACCTCTAAGGAATTTGAAATTTGATCTAATATGAATTATAAATATGCCAAACAATGTAGAATAAGAAGGAAGTAGTCTGGATCTAGATTCTAGATTAGTCACCTAATTTTAGAAACTATAAATTTGTAGATATAGTTACTTCCATTGACTTAAGACAATTGTATTGATAATATTGTGTAAATTAGATATTGGTCTTTGTTATAGAATACCTATGAAAATTAGACATGACCACCTAGATGCTTATGGGTTCTGTGTCACCTTCACATTGGTGCATTTAGATATGGGCCATGGACTATCACTCCTTTTCAAATGAGATAACCCAAGTTCTTCATCTTCATAGTGGATATAGGGAAAATGGGTTAATGGGCACATGGTGTCAATCTACCCCAAAGATCCTTATGTTAATGAGTGATGTCTACATAGGCAATACTCTAAAGAGGGCCTCATATTTATGTAGTTATACCCTACATGTTGGCATGTGTGTGGATCATTAAATATGTGATAAGAAAGTACAATAGTGACCTAGATTATAACTTGGTAAATTTGGTTGATGAAATTATCCTTCAATACTTCAGACTTGTTTATGTGTTATCCCTATGACTGATATGGAAATAGAAGAAACTATGGAAGCTTTTCTCACTTGAGTGATTGATTAAGTGATTTTGGGTCTGTGATAGTTCTGTGCTAGGTGAGGAAAGAATGAGGGTTGATCTTATATTTATACGGATCCATTTTGAGAATATATCTCATAAGAGCACTTAGGTTGACTTTTTGGATACATTTTATTTGTAAATTGGATGACTTTAGGGTATTGGACACTTATGTTAGAATAAAAAACTTGCATCGACTTGGGTGTCTGCATAGGACACATGTGTATGGTAGTTAAAAAATATGTGAAGGTATAAAACTTTCCTAGATAGAAGATAAGTAGGTTTATAACATTTTGGGAAAGATAAGAGGTCTGATTCATCAAGATAACATTATTCAGACTAAGATCTAAGTAATTAGGCACAAAGATAGTGTATGCGAGACTTTTAATAGTGGAAAATGTGTATAAGTTAAAGTTACATCCATGATATGTATTTTATAAGAGTACAAGACTAAGGTTATAGATAATTCATAAATAGTGTCTACAAGTAGTAAAGTAAGTCTTTTATTGATCTTCTAAATTAATTTTAATTTGGTTGTATATTGAAAAACCATACATGAATGATGACATCTCATAACCAGTTATAGAGTCAATAATCATTTTAGTATTTGGTAATGGGAATTCATCTTTGGGATAATATTTTTTAAAGCACTAATAATATTTATAACATTGAATCTATCTATTAGATTTCACAACTAGTACTATATTATAGACCCACTAGGGATACTCAATGGATCAAATAAATACTTTATTTATCATCTAGTAGTTTTTGAATTTCCTCTTTAACCAACAAAGCTATTTTTAGATGTATTATTATGATCTTCTATTTCACTAACTTGGAATAAGGATAAAGTATGATGTTATTTAAGGAAATTTTAGGATCAATTCCTAGCATATTTGAGTCAGCCCATGCAAATAATTCTATTCAATCATGCAAAACTTGCCGAAATGATTTTTCATCTTCTCTTAATATAGTTGCTAAAAGTATTAGTCATCAATCTTTATCTATTACATAACATAATTATATTTTATCTTCATTAATTAGAGTTGTTTTTTCTTCCATATATGGAACTATAGGGATGTTATATGTGCCATAGACTTAGATGTCGACATTAGGATATTCACTCTTTTTAAAAATGATTGGGAAATAGTTTTGTGAAGAAACTTATTATTATGATAGAAGGAAGGAACATACACATATTCCCCTAAGTATTCTAAGAGAGATTCATCATTTTATAACTCATATAATGTCCAAATCTTTAGTTAAAATGTGTCATTAATCAGATGTGGGTATACCAACTATAGTATAGATTTATGATGAACATCTTGTGCTAGTTGTGGCTCTAATTTGAATAAGTGTGTATATATAGTAGCTTATGTGGTTATTCATTTCTTATTATTTTTTGTATTTTCCATATAACCAATACTTTGTCATGATTTTTAAGTAGAAGGTGTGAGGGAATGAATAATGCCTTTTACATGTTTTTCCAATCCTTGTCATTTATATCCCATTTAAAAAAATATATTTAAGCATGAAACCATGTTGGTTGAAATATATTGATGGTGATAAAATTGGAGTTCAAGTAGATATTGTTACCTCATTTTTTTGTATTATTAAGAATATGGTTGCATATGAGGGATGTAATTATGGTCAAGTTAATTTAATGTGAAATACTTGAATGGTTCTTAATCTAAAAGATGTGCATCTATGTCTTTGATGAATGTATTTTAAGAATACATGTAGTGTTGAAGGCACTACTTTCATCACATTAATCCATTGTCTCCACAATAAAATATCATAATTCATGTCATTAAGCATGACATGATAACCTATGTCTATCGTTAGATGGCCCATAGTAACATGTAGAGTAGTTTGTCCTAATATTTTTTGTAAGATATTGTCAAATATATGAATATACATATTTGAGTAGTTAAAATATTTTATCTCAATACAGTGTAGGTTCAAGAAAGAAATACTACAAATGTTTAATCTTTATCCATTATCCTTTAGTTTGTACTAATGGTTGGTTCACCTTACCATTTGATGTTATGATAACATAGAAATTTGGATCTAATATAAGTCAAGGGATAATATTAGAGGTGAGATGGTAACTATCAACATTATAAAAACTAGGAGGGACAATATGAGTCATGCATGCCCTCTTTTTTCTAGTGGTAACAAGAGGCAACTCAAGTTGAAATTTAAAACAATATGATTGGAGGAAATCTTGGGATTTTTAATTGTTAGTTTTAGCCTTATTTATGTATTTAGATTTGATCCATTTGACCCATTTACTTACATAATTGATCTAACTAAGGTAAACTATCCAAGTAGAACAATATGAAAATAATATCTTCATGACTTGTGTTAAGTAATAATTTTCATTAATTATAGCCATGAATAATGTCTATTATTAGGGAAAAATTAGAAATTAGGTTTAAAAATAAAACCCCAAGGCTTAAATTTGAAACCCTAGAAGCATGAAACCTTTATGGAGACCTAGGTTTGACATAATTTGATCATTGTACAAATTAACTAGTATGTTTTACCCTAATTTTGTTTTAGAAACCATAATAAGATAGAAACTAGTAAAATAATTTAAATATATAGATATGGAATTTAAGCATACATCTTAATGTAAAACACTAAAATTTATTGCAATTATTTGAAAAGTGGTATATGATATATATGGTAAGTACAAAAAATGGATATGTACTTATATTTTCTACTTGAATATAAAACTATGACTGTATTTTGGAAATGAAAAATATACTAAAGGGTGTTGTGACTCATTTGGTTAAATTACTATGTTTCTATTTATGTAGGGTCAGTTCCATAGAATCTTGATTAGTATTGATTGTCAATACTAAACTATGTTGGTTGGTAGTGACCTATGATGAAAAGAGGGTATTTGACCATAAATTCACCTTTGCCTATCTTTGAAAGCTCTAAATGTGTAATGCCAAATTCTGTTAATTCATACAACTTTAAAATAAATCACCTTTACCTTCAAACCCTAGGTGTGCCTTTGATAAATATAAACCTATAAATAATTGGGTATGTGTAATGGGATGAGTTAACCAAAATCACCCTCATTCGATGATTAACCATTACCTACATATCTCATATTCTAAGGATGAAAATCATGTCACACATAACTCTCTTATCTAGTGTTATTGTGTAATTGTTCTCATTTACTATATGTATGTAGATAATGTTTTGGCTTTAATACTTGAAAATGTTTAATTTTACTTAGATTTTATATGCTTCAAACTTGTCTTGTGATTACTACTTTTGATAGTTTCATAATTTGAGAAGAACAGGGCATATTTTTTGAATGTGTATAGTGCATAAATGTGTACTAGATAAGTGCCAAGTACCCTATCAAGAGAGACCTTAATTTATATATATATATATATATATATATATATATATATATACACATATATATATATATATATATATATACATATATATATATATATATATATATATATATATATATATATATATATATATATATCAATTCAATTGGGTAATTTTTCATGTCACTAACACTCTAGCCAAATGGGTTGACCCTACGGAAAAGTTACATTTTATAAAGTATCCATTATTGGGAGAGGTTTAGTATTGACTTGATCAAGTCAATATCAATTAACTATACTAAACAAACCTAATGCTACTAACCCATGTACAAGTAGACTAAATTGAAGGTCTAGAGATTTATGTGTAGGATATTTACTAGGTTATAAACATATAATTATGTCCTTGTAGGTGTGTATAATAAGAATGAAAGGGTTAGTCTCATAAGATAACATGTTTTTGTGATATAATGGTGAATTTTAACCATGTTTGTACACTTAGTTCATGAATGGTAAATATGTGTCAATCTTATCATTTTTAAGTACTTAATATCGTATTTTAGTATCTACAAATTCCTTACTTTTTTTTGGTAATGGAAGTGATATATTAAAATAAAATCTATACCTGAGTATCTATAACACTTTATATTTTTTAGGAAGCTCAAGTCGTGAAGGTCACTTAATATCAAAACATGCAATAAATATATACTAATCAATATCCATATTGAAATTTTGAAAATTAAAAAGTAGGGAAGAGGTACACATGTGTGTTGGTGAAAACCATATATTCCTTGTAAATTTTTGGATATGATTTTTTATTGTTGAATCATTTGATAAATTTATGCTTCCTTGTTGAAGCACATGGAGATTTTGGGTGACCATACGAAAAATTTGTATAACTATGCTATCTTTGGGTTGGGAAAATAACATTTACCAAGCCTCATAAATATGAGAAGTATGCAATGTACTAACATAAATAAATACACATGAAATAAAGAGGGAACCACATGATAGGTTCATTAAATGTAAAACTAAACAACCACATCATATGCCTTATAAATTGAATTGTATAGTTTCACTCAAGTTCACTTAATGTAAAATAAAATGTGTATGATTGAAATGGAATGAATAATGTTTATGTACCCATCATGATGTGGAGTATGATGAAATATGGGAATTTAATCATTATTGATATAATTAGTTTTAGATTAAGGTAAAAACAGGTTTTGAAGGGGCCCCGAAACCCTGAACAAGGAGAAAGATAAACATTAAAGCACAACCAGGTTAACACAGGAACCTGATTACAAAAAAGAACCATCACCAGGTTTTACAGGGACCTGTAACCGACAATAAGAACAAGACAAAACAATAGTCAAAACATAGAACTGAAAGTTAACCACAAGCTTCTAGCTCCGTAACCAGCAAACCAAAAAAATGACCGGTTTGCTGCCCCCAAAAAACCAATCAGCAGAAAGGAACTTTGGATGAATCTTTTAAATTCAGATTTTTCTTTTTGCATGACCGAAGATTCATATCAAGAGGAAGGACCAAAGGCTTAGACTTCTTTCTTCTGACTGCTGTCCAACCATCTTCTACCTTAGTTGCCTTAGCAACCCATGCCTTAGGGGACAATGATCTTTGGACACCAGTAGGCATAAACTCCTAGTGACAGTCTAACACAGTCTGGCTCTTAGATAGATCCTTCAAAATAGGGGAAGAGATCACCGCCTCCTCCTCAGGCTCATCTGTATCTTTGACTGCAGCCTCCTTAGAGGCTTCATTTGATTGATTCTACAGTGATTCCTCTTCATCTTCCGATTTGGATTGCACCCTTTCCTCATTCTCAGACTCGGAATCTGTTGTTGTTTCCAAAGGTAGTTTGTCTAAACTATGTTCAGATAAATCCTTTGGCCACCAAGAAGGTGAACGTCTGGGATTGTTTTTCCCAGCAACACAACGGGCTGCAATATGTCCCATCTGGTGACACTTCTTGCATCTAAAAGGAATCCCCTCATAATCCAAGATTTGTGTCCAGGTGCCCCTAGGGGAGTCAATGCATATCGCCTCAGGAAGGCCCTTTGAAACATCCAGATCAGCCAGAAATCATGCACAAGTCGAATGGTGGCTCTTCGTATTGTCTTCTTCATATAGAAACTCCCCTATAGCATTTACAATGGTCTTATAAACTGCCTCTTGACACAACTGTATCAGAAGATAAGGGAGCTGCACCCATATAGGAATCTTGTTAAAGGATTCTGAGAGAGGGTTAAAATCCTTATGCCAAGGTTTGGCCATAAGAGGAAATCTGCCCTGCCAAGAAAAATTATTGTGGCACAGTATAGACTGCCTATCTTTAGGGCTTTGAAAAATTACTATAAAAAAACCCCTGGCGCAAGGCTGGATTTGACTGTCATTAATATGCAGCCAACTCTTAGCAATCCAATTTTGTAGTTCTACAAAAGAGGGCCAGAAACCACGGAAGCAGAAAATGGCAGCACAAGAGGAAAACCCTTTTTCTTCTTGAAAGATATTTTTTGCTAATTCAAGGTCTAGAGTTACCCTAATAGGTTTTAAAGCACTTACGAGCATAACACGAGTAGGTACAGGTGTTGTATGAGGCCGAGCTTCGTGTATCTCTGCTTCAAAGGCCGCCACATCTGCATAGGTTCGCACCCCTGTTCCATGCCCTGAACCAGGAACGTAGGTTAGACCCGCAGCTGTAGTATCATCAATCCCCATAGTATAAATCCCTTTGCGTGTATTCTGGTTTCTTCCTCCACTAGCTAGAAAGACCTCCTCCGTAACGGCTTCCATAGCCTCATCGGCTGCTCGGAACACAGCAACTGGTTTCAAATTTGGATTCGCGTGCGCTGGAGCCTTCATCATCGCTATCATAAATTACATATGCCAAATTTTTTTATTGATATAATTAGTTATTTTGACTAAAATTTATATTTTTAGATTTATATTTTTAGACTTCTATTTTTAGATTTCTACTTTTAGACTTTCACTTGTCTAGTGTGCATGTTTAACTAATTGATGAAGAGGATTATTACATGAAGTCAATTCTTTATCAATGAGTTAAAATTTACATATTATTTTTATTTTACTTAGTGGTTAATTAAATTGATTTATATAGTTTTCTAATTTTAGACTTAACTTGCAATGCAAGTTACCTTGTGATAAGCTTATCTTAGCTTTCTTTATTAATAAGAATTATACATAAAGGTAATGTGATTCATAAATTTTAATTGGGAAACATTTTTGAGTGTATAATATTTGATTTTATTTCAATTATATAATATTTTAGACCAATATACATATATTTTCATGTTTGAAGTTATTTAGTACAATTTTTTGTTGACAAACTCACTTAAAACACAACTAGTAATTATGGAATAGATTAGCTGATACATAGATTCAATTTTTAAAATGAATAAAATTTAATTTTAAATTTTTACATATATTCATTTGGTATCAAATACATGTTCAAGAAAGGATCAAAAGGGGTTCAGACTATTTTTAGAATAAATAATGGCTTCAGTGAATTTTGTTTCCATTAATATTCTTATTTTCAAAGGTGAAACATTTAGGTATCTAAGATCGATTAAAGATAACTATTATATGTAAATGATTTTTATAAGAATTTTATCCATGGGTACACACCACCTCAATACTGGAACACCTTGATACAAGATCAAAAAATATCAAAAAAGGATGAAGAAAAGGTGGATGCATATGCTTTCTTCTATTTTCAGGGTGCTATATACCCAAGCATTTATCCAAGATTTTTAGGATTAAAAAATTCCCATGAGGCATGGAACACCTTGTATAATTTCATATCAAGGATGTAATAATTTAAGATAAGAAAAAAATCCAAAACCTTAAAATTAATTTTGATAATTTTAGAGAATCAGATTCTAAAAGAGTAGGAGATTATTGCATAAGGGTAAGTGATTTAACACATATAATTAGGGTTTATGGAGAAATTATACAATATAATATTTTAGTAATAAATATTTTGAGACATATAAGTCAAATATGGATGCATATTTTGATCACTCTTGAGTATTTTAAGGACATGAACACTATCAGTGTTAATGAGTTGGTTGGTTCTCTCTTATCCCATGAGGATGAGATGAGACTATACTCAAAAGATCAAGAACAAGCACTTGAAACCAAGGCAAATGTTTCAAATACCAAAGAGAAAAATAAAAATTAGAATCAAGGTACTTATAAACACTAAAATATAAAGGGGAAAACTGAATCTAACTTTACAAGAAAGAGTAAGAAATGCTTTACTTGTCATTACTATAAAAAACTAGGACACATGATTAAAAATTATAAGATACTAGAGAATAATAATAAAGATAATCAAAAGAGTGAAAATAAATATTTTCAAGCTAATAAAAGTGATGTTTATGAGGGATTATATTATTATCTCATATGAAATGTGGGAATAGAGGAAGTAAATAATTGGTGGTTACTTGATTCAGGGTGTTCAAATCACATGACAAGTCACAAAGATGGTTTTAGCAAGTTAGATGACTCTTTCAAAAGGGGAACAAAAACTATATATTTCCCAAAAAAACTCTATATTGGCTATTCATTATGATCAAATATCTATTTTGAATAATGATGACAAGAGTGTTTATCTACAAAGGGGTAGACTGTGCTTTCTAGGATACATCTATGGCCCTCAACACTATCTATAGACGAGGTGGTAGAGAAGTTAAATTTTACTCCCTACATTTCCTTCCAAGTAGTTATAGTAAATGTCAAGTGATATATATATGGTAGAGCCCTAAAATATAACAAAGAAAAAAGGGAGGAGGATGTGGCTAGTATGATGTCAATGCCTTCATGGATAGTGGGGGAATAGGCTGATAAAATATAGGGATATGGCTCATTGATATATAATCTATCTATATAAGTGGGATGAGACTCACTCCTAAATTCTCTATATTCAAGTTCATGCTAGGTTGGGATAGTTTATTCCATAGAGGGGAGGGATACCATTGGCATAATGCATTAATCCTAAGATCCAACCATATATGTATGGGTCTAGTACAATGAAGCTCATATAGGAAGCAATATATCAAGAGTGAAGGCATAAGACATATCATAGTGAGCTCTTCTACCCAAATACCTTTCCCTTATGCCCTCTATTTTATCCCCCAATGGATATATGCCTATATATATTTAACATAAAATTATATGGATATAAAGAAAGAAAGAGGCTCATATCCTAGATAGATAGAGAGGACCTCTAGAGGTCATGGGGGGAATTAATACAAAGATCCATGAGGAAAGAAGGGAACTAAGGCTCAAACCATAAGAGGTTAATATAACATAAAAAGGGGAGGGAAAAAACCCTATATGTCACTTGGGCCTGATGAAGAGGCCCCAAATATAATAAATGGGAGAAATGCCCTACCCCCTTTAGAACTTCAAACCCCCCAACTATGAATAGGGTTTGGTAGTCCCACTAGATATTCTATCTATATATATGTCATGCCAATTGTATCTATAGTTGTAGTCAAAACTCAGCCAATACTCTACCCCCCCACTATAGATCTTGAGCCTATAATTGGGCTTAAAAAACCTAGTTGAGAACCAAACCAAACAATCAAGGAGGGGATGTAGGGAAATGACTGGTAGAAGAAATAAATTAAAACAATGAGCCCTACATTCATGTTATGTATATATAAATTAGATATATGATAATGACATACTATATATAGTTGAGTTGAGCCTATCTAACTATATGGGAATTAGTAGTTTAAAAATTCCTACTGTATCTAATCTCCCTATATACAAAACTCATCGATGATCTTGGGAGGGAAGGACACCTATATATCTATGAGGCCATGGGGAGATACCATTCATGTGTTTTGATGGTAATCTTGACTTGGGTATGGGATATATATATATATATATATATATATATATATATATATATATATATATATATATATATATATATATATATATATAAGGACTTTCAGGTCAGGTTGGGCATAAATAATCCAAGCTTGGGTATAGGCCTTATATATATGGGGACTTAAGTATAGGGATAGGGACTTGGGTGGGAGAGAAACCAAAAATATATATGGGTGCTATATATAGTCAACATTCCACCCTTAGATGATGATGAGGGACTATTTATAAACACCTAGATCAGGCACTTCCCTGCATCGATAGATCTATTTGGCCATCTAGACCTCCTATCTATACTCACTCTAATTAGTAATATATCTATGGGGTGGGGTCTATAAAATATAAACCATGGGGGAGACCATTTACATCTAAACTCAACTTAACTCTATATGGTGGCGGCGACCTCTCTATAGATGGGGATTTTATTTTATCCCTCTATATGATATGGATGTGGGATTGAGGAGATATATATAATATCTATTTAAGGAAGGTTAGCTCAACTCATCATTCGATAGTCAAAAGGTAGAACTTAGATGTAGTTATGATCTAGCTCTAGGTTGAGGTATTCATGATCAATCTCTTCGGAGATAACATATATGCACTTGAAAGATATTATGTATGTAATATATTCAGCCATACATAATGATTCTAGTCATGTAACTAACCCATATAGATATCTAATAATGCCACATATAGATTGGGACCTCTATTCTAACCTCAACCTCAACTTTAACCATTGTATAAAGAGGGAGTGGGAGTGGGAAAAATATTTAATCTCTTTCAAAGTTTGTATATGCGGTGCTCAACTAAAAATTCCCTTATATAAATAGATAGATAGATAGGGGGTTGCTCAAGAGGCTTATCTATAGGGAAGATAGAACTGAGATATGGGTTATATTTTATTTTCTATGTGGCCAGTGCCTTCGATTCACTTATGTAGTTTGGTGCCCATCTGCACTTAATTTATATCTCACCCTTCACCATATGGCATGGTTTTGAATAGAGGAGTGAAATCCACCTAAAAAAATTCTTAACCCATGTTGAGTGCCCATCCTATCCTATTGTAGGGTGGATGGTGTATACACATAATATTTTCAACCTTTTATCAAATACTAATTATTTACATCTTTCAAGAACCTATATATACTCAATCTCTCTGAGTGCATGCCCTAAGGGGTACACTAGGAAAGGGGTGGGTAGACCTTTGGTGCTTCATAGGATTATTACCCCTTATTTCCATATTATTACCAATACAACTAGCTCGTACAACCATTCCCTAAGATATTTATCCTCCCTTAAATATTCCTCTAATCTTTTCCTCTTTTTATCCCTCCTTTTCTTATCTTAAACCCCTTTTGGTTAGTTGGTTGTACTAGGTCGACTGGGTCA
This sequence comes from Torreya grandis, assembly GCA_037957365.1. NCBI lineage: Eukaryota > Viridiplantae > Streptophyta > Pinopsida > Cupressales > Taxaceae > Torreya > Torreya grandis. The sequence continues at coordinate 714,325 of JARHVA010002141.1, forward strand.
ACCCACTACAGTTTAGGTGTATTTTTCACTTTCTTAGCTTGTTACCTTTTTCGCTGACCTAGCTTAGGCCTAGTGAATTATCCTCAAAAACATATTGGGTCAACTAGGTTGACCCTGTACAACCAACATTTTTGGGAGGATTTAGGTCAAGACCCAACTATATATACAAGATCATTTCATCATCATTTCATATGTGAATTCAAGAGTTATTATTCTCTCACACTTCTTCATAATTTTCTCTTCCACCATTCTACTTGAAAAGACTTAGCTTAGGTTTCTTATTTGGAGAATCTAGTCTTGTGGATAAGTCTTGGATGCTTTAGCCTTTCTTAGTTATCCTTATAAACCATAATAACCTCTTGAGAATCTCCATTGGCCAAGGGAAAGATTGAGTCTTGATGGATTCACATTTAGGTAAGTATATTCTTACTTTGTTCACCTTTCTTTTAGTATATAGAAGTAGCATAAGTGTTGGCTTGAATAATTATATCTTTCATATTTCATACATACTTTAATTAAGGCCCCATATACATATTTGTTTTATTATTTCTATCCCTCACTTTGTGCCACAAGCTTTGGTGTGCACTAGATTAGATTTAATTTTTTTTATTAGAATAGGTGAATGTTTTAAACCTTAGGACTCCATTAGGGTTGTGATATTGTGTTAGACTATAGGCTTTAGAACCCTTCCTAGCATGATATGTTATGAAAAGTGATCCACTATTCAAGTTTAGTGCATCCCCATATTGGTCATGCTCCTGCTTAAAAAGTATATCCCAATCATAAGTGTAGGTATTCTCTATCTTCTCTGAGTCATGATTGATTTATAGACATGATGCATTTCTAATTGCATACATTATGGTGAATCCAACATGAATCTTATCCCACCATTGGTTGGATTCATGTTTCCATTTTTATTCTTAGTATTATTTTTCATATATTTGTATTACTAGGTTGACCAAGTCAACCTTGTACCTTTTTCTACCTAATTTTTGACTCAGATATAGTACTGAATCAACCTAGTCAATCTTGTACTTCGATTTCATCTTTTTCTAGCCTTTGTTTACTATATAAGATCAACTTAGTCAACCTTGTACTATTTATAAACCTCTTCTAGACTCTATTTATTATATAAATCAACCCAATTGACCTTGTACTATCTATAGACCCTTTTTAACCTCTATCTACTATACTAGGTCAATCTAGTTGACCCTGCACTATTTTTTGCCTTTTTTTTGTCAATTCAATTCCCTATATGTCTGACTTAGTTATATATTTATCTAACTCAGTTATTTATCTCTATCTATTATTTTTCTTTCTTAACATCATATTTATTTCTTCAAAAATCATATCCCCTATCAAAATATTCTTGGACAACTTGAATCCATTTGGACACTATATGTGGTTCTCTTTCCTTCTTGTCTTTTCCTATATTTTCTTTCTCTTTTCATCTATTAGGGCATCTTGTGATGCCCATACACACATTACTCTAGCTTTAGAGAATATTTTGATTCTCATCCCTAAATTTACTTACCTTTTGGGGCATCTTGTGATGTCCATACCTACATCTACTTACCCTTTGGGGAATCTTGCAATGCCCACTTTTATTCTCCATTACATACTACCAAACTAATTCAACTCTAGGAAACCTTCTGAGACACATAGGTTTATCTTTCACATGCTCATCCTAGATATAGATATTAATGTAGGATCCTAAACATTTACTTCTTTTCATGTTTTATATCTATATTTATCTAACACATTTTTATAGGTTACTTAAGCATAGGTCTCACCCTCTACATCAGTTCCCTCTTTTTCACAAACCTTTAGTCCTCCTTTTTGGTCTTTTGGTTTCTTGATGTACCATAGTCTTCTTTATCTTCTTACATTTTCTCTTATTTTTTTCACCCCTTAGGTTTTTATTTTGTTAGTTTCTTTGTAATACCATGGATAAGACCCAACATTCCTAAAAAAACCACCATTTTTTACTTATTTTTCACATTTTTTTTCTTGCCAATGTTGTTTTGGCATCCCTTGGATTTTTATTTTTTGAGTTGTTTTGTAATACCATGGATAGGACACAACATCCCTCACAAAATTACCATCTTTTTGATTATCACTTTATTTTTTCAACTTGATTTTTGGCACCCCTTGGGTTTCTCTTTTATGTAGTTTTAGTGTAAGACCATGGATAGGACCTGATCCTTCTCATAAAATTATCACCTTTTCATGTTTTTGATCCTTGTTCTCAACTTCAGTTTTTTCTTCTTTTGTTAGATGAAATATATGCAACAATATATGCTAGCATGTTTTCCTCCATTTCCCTCATTCTTATGATAAGGAATCACACTTTAATTTCATTGTTTCCCTCTTTTCCCTTTGTCACATTTTTTTCTATTTGAATTAATTCAAATTGTTCCATGTGTCACTCCTCTTGATTTTTCCTTCCTTTCATCACCACATTAGATAAAACAAGGTCGAAGTCAAGATAACACTTTTATTTCACCTAGATTTATGAGACTCTTAGACCCCATGCTCTTTGAAGTTTATCTCTCTTAGCAACCTTGCCCCAAGTATTAAAATGAAAGTCATCTTTAACACCCATTTTCGATTTTTCAAATCCATATGGAGGAGCACTATAAAAATCCATCAAGAAAGTTAAAAGACAAATCATTTAAAATAAACTATAATGATATCTAAAAGGCAGCATAAAAAATATTAAAAGTCAAAATCACACCAAAATATGTGATTTAAAGCACATCTCTTATCTCTAATTGAAGCTCAAAATCCATAGTTGGCCTCATATAGAGCCAAGGTCCTTTGGGGTGCAGTAGGCTAGTAGATTGGAATAGGGGATTTCAAAAAAATATATATGGCTCTACCTACTTTATCATGTAAGTACCCAATATTTATAGTAGACTAACATATCTATAAGGGGTCTTGAAGAATGAGGAACACATTGTGGACTTCATGGGATGATCTTTATCTTTCATTTGTTGACCTAAGACTTGTGTGAATAAGATAATTTCTTCATAGTCCTTAAGGTTTAAAGTCCTCTTATTATTAAAAACCTAATTTTAGTGTCTTGAATTCAATAAAAATTTCCTCTACCTTAATTTTCCCTTCATTCTCACCTTCACCCATTTCATTTCCCCATTTGATAGAAAAATTGTGAATCCAAATCTATTTTCCCTTCTTCTTTAATTCCTTCTTATTCACTTCTTAAAAACATGCTATCACTACCTTGTTTCATTTTTAAATATCCTTAGAAGTAACACAACATGTTCAAGAAACTATGGATTACTTTCTTTACACCATCACTTTACATTTCCTAGATTTGCTTTACTATCTCTTATCATTTGTCATTGATTATGCTTTCTTTCTATTACAAACACGAGTTCGTACCCCTTTTCATTGTTGAGTGTGGTTAGCTTGTTACTTCTCACTAATCAATGTTATTTCCCATTTTATGCATCCTTTTTCCATTATTAAGTGAGATGTGGATTATTACTGCTCACTCATTAATGTTATTTTACCATTTTATTTAGTCTTTTACCCTTTGATTTATTTTTTTACCATCCTATTTGACATGTATCCTTTGTTTGACTTGGTGAATTTGCCTTTATTACTTAAGGATAGATTGTTTGAGTTTTTTGGTTACCCAATTTACTCTTGTTTTTGACTTAATCCTTTGGTCTAACATAACACTTATCCCCCCAGCTTGCCAAATTTCCCAAGTACATTCCATCCTTATAGCACCAGTTATCTTGGATTTTCTTACGTTTGTTTATTTTTTGTCTTTATTTTTGTATTTTTGTGTTTGTTGAAAGTAGTATCTATGCCCTGCACACTAAAATAGACAATCATCCAATGATAAAGATAAGTCAAGGTACACCTTATATTTAATAATTAGTCATTTACTTTCAATTATTTTTTCTTTAAAATAAAACAATTTTTTTGGCATTAACATTATCTGTTACTATGTTCTTTCTCAAAGCACCATCACCTATTACACCTTAGTGACATGTGATAAGATTTGAATGGGGCATATGTATACACATAATATTTTCAACCATTTATCAAATACTAATGATTTACATCTTGAAATAACCTGTTGAGACTCAATCTCTCTGAGTCATGCCATAAGGAGTGTATTGGGAAAGGGGTGGGCATACCTTTAGTGCTTGACAAGATTTTTATCCCTTATTGACACATTATTACCAATCCAACTAGCTACTACAACCATTCCCTAAGCTATTTCTCCTCCCTTGAATATTTATCTAATATTTTCCCCTTTCCATCCTTCCTTTTCTTATCTTAAACCCCTTTTGGTCACTCAACTGTACTGGGTTGACTTGTTCAACCTAGTATAGTTTAGGGGTATTTTTCACTTTCTTAGCTTGTTAGCCTTTCAATCGACCTAGCTCAGACCTAGTGAATTATCCTCTAAAACACACTGGGTCAACTAGGTTGACCCTATATAGCTAACATTTTTGGGAGGATTTAGGGAAAACCTACTTATATATACAATATCATTTCATCATTATTTCATATGTGCAATCAAGAGTTATTATTCACTTGCACTTCTTCACAATTTGCTCTTCTACCAGTCTACTTAAGGAGACTTAGCTTATGTTTTTTTATTTGAATAATATAGTACTATGAATAAGTCTTGGATGTTATGGCCTTTCTTTTTTATCCTTATAAATCACAAAAACCTTTTGAGAAGCTCCATTGGCCAAGGGAGAGATTGAGTCTTGACGGGTTCACATTCAGGTAAGTATATTCTAACTTTGTTCTCCTCTCTTTTAGTAGATAGAAGTAACATAAGTTGTAGATCAAATAATACTATCTTTCATATTTCATGTATTAGGGTGTTACTCATACATACTTTAATTGAGGTTCCCTATACATAGTTTTTTTTATTGTTTCTAATGCCCACTTTGTGCCACAAGATTTGGTGTGCACCAAATTATATTTACTTTCTTATTATTAGAATAGGTGAATGTTTTAAATACTAGGAATACCTTAGGGTTGTATAATTGTATTATATTTTAGGCTTTGGAATCCTTCCTAGTATGATATGTTGTGACAAGTGATCCCCTAATCAGGTCTAGTAGATCCCCATATTGGTCATGCTCCCGCTTAACAATTGTATCCCAATTGGAAGAGTAGGTATGTTTTATTTTTTTTGATCTATGATTGATTTATAGATATGATGCATTTTTTGTTGTATATAAATGGCTGGCCCCTATATTAAAACCACATATTTGTTTTCCCATCACCAATACATAGAATAGGAATTTATAGAGCCTCAACATTTGGCAATGAAAAAAGATAAAAGGGAGAAACTAGTCTGATCTTGATGTTAATGGGGATTATTACCTATTGAGCCCCATTTGGGAGATGTGACTATTCTATTTCTATACTTATCCTCATAATGAGTGCATTGGTTAGATATAGAGGGGAAAACATTAGCACTAAACTGATCTAGTCTTTCCCTCTTAAAATATGGGTTGGGATAGTTTATTTCATAAATTCTAAGGGGGGATTTGATATAAGTCACTCGACCCTATCTCTAATTGACTGAATTGTAGAGTGACTATTCTGTTATATTATCCAAGTATGACTTAGTTAACACACTCTATCTACCACTCCAAATATATATTTGTGAGATTAGATAGACATTATATGTAAGCATCTATATCTATAGGGTACATCTTATATCTCTATCTAGCTGAGTGCCTATATATACCCATCTTTTACTATGTTACACAATGAATATGCTCTGTCACAGATAAATAAGGGCCTTCACCCCATAGATAGTGATATAAGGGTGGGTGAGTGTTCAAAGATAGATAAGGGGCCTCAATCACCATATTAATAGATAGATAGGGGTGCATAAATACATCTATAGAGTAGGTTGGTGAGCCCATATCTATAGATTGGTAGAGTAGGTTTTCAATCCTTCTCCTTCTTGATCCCCATAATGAGAGAGGGGGGCCGTTGAGACCTTATCTATATATGGGCACTCTATATAGAGGGTCTCAATAGTTTGGGTATGGTATGGTCAATTTAAAGTCTAGATAGTGGGGTGGGATCATACTCCTCATATCCATCCATTCATCTATAGGTTTGGTGAATAGGCTATAGGTTTTATGTGTTATCTACTCCTATGAATAGATTGTTAGATAAAGAGTGAAGTGATCAATATTTCCTCCCATAGATATGAATGTCATTATATCACATAGATAAAATAATAACTAGATTGATCTGATATCTTTCTTGAGGATTTATAAAACCAACATCTAGATGCATACGATGATTTCACCTTTATTTAAAGAGTGAATTAATTTAGTCTCTCTACATTCCATATTTTAATGGCCTTTAAATATGTTTAGAGGGATGATCAGAGATGTAATATTAATTTATTTAGGTGCCTACACAATCATCTATAGAGAGAGTAAGGGGAGGTCATTAAAGAGTGAGTATAGGGTGGGGGGAAGGTACTGAGAGAAGTAGGTAGTGAAGGTATGGGTATTTATGGAGGTGGGAATATACTATAGAAATATAAAAAATATTAGAGTCCATTAGTTATAATCAGTATTATCCTATGGCATTCCTTTTGATAAAAACAAGGCCACATATTCATCAATTCACCATTGGATCGGGGTTGGACATTGACTTAACCTCAAAGGCATACCTTAAATTTAGAAAGGGTGGCATGCCTTAAATTTAAAAGGGGACCTAAACACACTTCGTTGTTAGGGGTGGTGGTAATCCAAGAACAAACACACTATTCTGATTCCACCTATTAGGATCTTTCTCCTCAGAAAGAGCACAGTATGATTACCAAATGTAAGCAATTGAATATGCGGAAATAACCAGAAACACAAGTAACTAGAATTCACCAATAGCATAGAATATGAGAGACAATACACTATCTTGTATTAACACTTTACAGAAAAGAATACAACAAAGAGCCGCCACACTCTTTCACCTTACAGAGGTTTCCCACACCTCAAGTGTACAGTAATTCTTCTCACACACACTCTCCTACACAAAAAATGGTCCCAAAAACCAACTCACACACAGAATTGGTGTTCACCTCACCAACCAGTCAGTAATAACCCTGCCGGTACACTAAGCACTCTATAGCACTTCAAGCTGATCTCCCATGAACCTGCAACCTGCAATTCAAAGACCAAACTTGCATGTAGATCCCCAATGAGCTTGCAACAACCTGCAACTCAATGATCTTACAACTAGAAGGAACTCTTCCTTTCTATCTCATACATAAACAATACATGCCAATGGGTCTATAAATAGATCCCTAACTTAAAAAATAACTTAGACTCTTAATTTAGACAATTATCCTCGCAGCCCAAGACTCTGACTGGTCTCAACATGCAAACTCTTCGTTCACTTAACTAACTGTCTGTGCAACGAACAGTTCTGGAACACACAGGTGACTGATGTCGGTCCCTGCTAGTCTGGTTCTGCCGACGTCGGCCAACTACCTGCCGTCACCGGTGGCCTTCAGCACTGGTCTCGACCGACGTCGGTGCTCCTGGATCTCAGCGACCTTCTGTTCCACTGTTTGCAAAGGGTTGAAGCTTTTAGCTCCACAACCTAACAATCTCCCACTTGGAGATAAATAGCTACAACCTGTACCTATACCTATACTCTGTCTAGTTTGTTCCCTTGGCTTTGTATCCCTCCTCAAGATCACTCTTGAAGACCAACCACCACAAATCTTGTAGTGTAAAACCTGTCATCCAAATTACCTGCCACATCCGCATCTACAACCATGTAGAAAAAGAACTTGAACCTGCATAGCATGTGCACCTGCTGCTGGTCCCACTGAACTGCCCTTCAGTATTACTTTCCCAAATTGACTCCAAACTTGTGACAACTCCCACTGCTTGGGAAAACTCAGGTTTAGTACATACCATGCACTCAACCTCATTATGTGAATCAATACACCTGTTTTATGAACTGTCCAACCATCGGCGTGCTAACCGGTTTCACACAATCATCTTGAAACAAAGTCAACAAGACCTCCATGTCTCTAGATCACACTCATGCCAAAGAATCTTGCTGCTCCCAGATTCTCCATGACACACACCTGAAGTAGATTTACCTTTAGTTCAACAATACCTGTATATGTAACCCTACAACAAGCACATCATACAGAAATAGGATAATGTAGCTAATATTATCCAACCTGGTAAAGAGAAACACAATGATCAAACCTCCATTGCCCTGTAGCTAATACAAGATCATATACCCTGATCTTCCATCTCACGTATCCATTTCCACTCTTCTTCATCCTAAACATCCATTCATCTCTCAGTGCTTACTTCTAGCTAGCAACTCTACCCAAAACACCTGTTTGGTTCTCCTCCAAGGAATCACATCCTAATCCATGCCAAGCTCCCACTATTTCCTAGATCTACCTATTCTGCTTCTTTAATAACTTCCTGGTTCTATACCATAAGTGAGCAACAAGTAGTGTAAAGAAGGGAAATGATGAATTTAAGAACTTACTTACACCTTCAGTCCTCCATATGGGCACTTGAGACTCCATGACAACTAGCTGTCCACCCAAAATTCATCTCAGTGACCGATGCCAGTCACATCTCAGTCTACAGCCGATCGATGTCAGTTCCCTGTGACTGCCACCTTGCCGACATCGATTTCCCCTGGCTGATGCCAGTCTCTATCTACCCTGAGTCACCAACGTCAGGCTGCACATACCCGACGTTGGTCTTTGTCTAGACACCGATGCCATTTTTCCTGCCGACGTCAATCTCTGTGTTTTTCTAGTGAGACCTGACTTTTTCCCGTGAGCTCCTTTTGGATCAAACCCTTGTCCAAATCACCCTTGCTCTGCTCAGAACTCCTCTGCACCTTGTGTTGAACTCTATCCGTCACCTTCTCCTTGAAAACCAAGGCTTTCCTATTCTTGTCACTAACATCGAATTCCTCAAGAAACCTCACCTTCTTCTTCTGCATACAGAAACCACAATCCATGCCTTCCAAATCCAAAAGCATACTCTTTGACTCAAGAACAAGCATCTCCTTCTTATCTATGTGACCAAGCCTATTAAGCCACATCTCTGAATCTACAGCTAAAGTAGATAACCCAAAAAGAGAATCAGTAATACAAGTAGATAGATAAAGTGTACCTACTTTCTTACCTCTAGCTACAACAAGTGTACCCTTGGTAACCTTCCAAGAGTCCACTGTGAGAGTTACTGTGTAACCCTCATCACCCAAACTTCTAACAGAAATCAAATTCTGCTTCATAACTGGGACATGCATGACCTCCTTTAACACCCATGTGTCACTTGTCTACAATTTCAGCTTCACTTTTCCTTTGCCAACAATCTGACAAGGCTTACCATACCCTACACAAATTTATCCAAAGTCTCCCTCGACATACTCATGAAAAAATTACCTATGTGGGGATGCATGAAAAGAGGCACCGAAATCTAAAACCCAAGATTCTACTTTATCCAAAGAACATACCAGAGCATCCTGTGCAACGTAATCCACAACATCTACTTCTTCTCCATGTCCTTCATGCTGATCTTCACCCGATCTGCAATCTCTCTTTAAGTGCCCTTGCTTTCCACATTTCTAGCAGGTTATTCTGCCATACCTGGACTTGGATCTTCTACCTGTCTTTGACCTTGATCTCCCACGCTCTATCTTCTCTCTTGGCCTTCCTCTGCCTTCAACACTCAAAGCATCTCCTGATGATTCACCTGTGCTTTTCCTACGTATCTCTTCATTCAAGATCACACTCACAACATCATCCACTTTTAAGACTTTTGAAGGAGACACAGTATTAGAAACTGCCATTACCAAACCTTCCCAACTTTCAGGTAATGAACACAAGATTAAGAGAGCTCTAATTTCATCATCAAATACAATATTGACTGAACTTAACTAGTTTACCAAACCATGGAAATCACTAAGATGGCTATGAACAGATCCACCTTCCAACATTTGCAAATTAAATAAATGCTTCATAAGAAATACCTTATTAGAAGCTGAGGGTTTTTCATAAAAATTTGCCAAAGATTCCATCAACTCCACCGCTGTCTTACACTGTGATAAGGTGGAAATCACATATGATGCAAGACTCAATCTAATAGATCCCAAAGCCTTCTGATCAAGAACCTCCCATTCTTCATCTTTCATATCCGAGGGTTTGCTAGCAACCCCACCCAATGGTAAGTACAAATCTTTCTGATACAAATAGTCCTCAATCTGCATCCTCCATAATTGGTAGTTCTTGCCATTAAACTTTTCCAATCGTAGCTGAATGTTTTCTGCCATTGCTCAACTCCCACTCAAACAGAAACCCTGTGAGTAACCTGTAATCAAAACACACTACCCAGATCTAAACCAATCTGTTAGTATCCCAACCAAAAGCTCTGATACCAGTTGTTAGGGGTGGTGGTAATCTGAGAATAAACACACTATTCTGATTCCACCTGTTAGGATCTTGCTCCTCAGAAAGAGCACAATATGATTACCAAATGTAAGCAATTGAATATGTGGAAATAACCAGAAACACAAGTAACTAGAATTCACCAATAGCACAGAATATGAGAGACAATACACTATCTTGTATTAACACTTTACAGAAAAGAATACAACAAAGAGCCACCACACTCTTTCACCTTACAGAGGTTTCCCACACCTCAAGTGTACAATAATTCTTCTCACACACACTCTCCTACACAAAAAATGGTCCCAATAACCAACTCACACACAAAATTGGTGTTCACCTCACCAACCAATCAGTAATAACCCTGCCGGTACACCAAGCACTCTATAACACTTCAAGCTGATCTCCCATGAACCTGCAACCTACAATTCAAAGACCAAACTTACATGTAGATCCCCAATGAGCTTGCAACAACTTGCAACTCAATGATCTTACAACTAGAAGGAACTCTTCCTTTCTATCTCATACATAAACAATACATGCCAATGGGTCTATAAATAGATCCCTAACTTAAACAATAACTTAGACTCTTAATTTAGACAATTATCCTCGCAGCCCAAGACTCTGACTGGTCTCAACATGCAAACTCTTCATTCACTTAAGTAACTGTCTATGCAATGAACAGTTCTAGAACACATAGGTGACCGACGTCGGTCCCTGCTAGTCTAGTTCTGCCGATGTCGGCCGACTACCTGCCATCGCCGGTGGCCTTCAGCACTGGTCTCGACCGATGTCGGTCCTTCTACCGATGCCGGTGCTCCTGGATCTCAGCAACCTTCTGTTCCACTGTTTGCAAAGGGTTGAAGCTTTTAGCTCCACAACCTAACACTCATCACCATTTATATATATATATATATATATATATATATATAGACTCATATCATCTAATTGAATATGTATTCATATATGTATAGGTAGAGAATAACATATTCTTCTCTTAATTTATAGATAGTTAGGCATGCTACATACCACTAGTTAAGTGCCAAACCCGTGTAGTACTTCTTGAATAGGTATTTTTATCAAAAATTCATTATCTTACCCCATTTGACCCAAGGCATCTTATTGATGTGGCTATACTGATAAATGACCAATGGGGTGGCATGGGAACCTACATATCTATATGGTGCTAAATGCCATACTAATAGAGTAGAGACAATAATACTAATATGATATAATGGGCATTGAACTAAGTCCAAGTCTCTATCGATCAAATGTGTTTGAATTATTCTAATCCTACCATATCCACTAGTATGTTATGATGTCTATCACATATGACCTGAATGGTTAACACCCTAGGCTTAATCTCTAACACCCAAGAGAATATTGTGAACCTAATGCATATTTATATATAGGGGTACCTATTCCATTTGGCCATATGTCAAAGACATAGCTATACTAGGACATGAAGATAGTTATAAACAAAATACTATGAGGACCAAAAGCCTTTCTTGATGCATGCTCCACCTAGTATACTGTTTCACATACAACATATTTGATAGATTAGAGTGGTATATGATATCAAATTCCTAATGTTTAGATAGTTAAATATATCTTTGATGCCAAAATCAAGGGGAGAAGGAGAGTTAGTATTTGTTAGGTCATGGTCATGGGTAATTTTACTTTTTTTAGAGGACTTTTACTTCTTGGTTAGGAGGAATACCACTTGACTATGATCCAAGATCCTTGCCCCAACTATATCTACTATAGTGAAAGTGAGTAGTAAAGCCTATATCAACTGATGGCTCATTCAAACCCAATCAACTATACCTTATGGGTAGAGAGAACATATTCACCCTATATAGATATAGGGAAACACTATATAGATAGGTAGGGGTTAACTACCCACCCAAGCATACATAGTTGCTTATCTATACTCAAATATAATTAATAATCTATAAATCTATATATGAGGTGGAGGGTGAAAATATAGACTATTCCAATGCCAATGAGATGCTATCTCTATATCACCCAATCCAAATATGCCTTATCCCCTATATATCTACATGATAACCCCTATATATCCCTATCTAAATAGAGGGGTGATGGGCACATATACCCTCTAGATATATGGTGATGAAAACCTATCCCCTATATATAGATATGGATGACCTATATACTATATATATATAGGTCCCTATCTGATAAAAGGTGTTATATATATATGGTAAATGAAGAACCTTTCATATCTTATCTTATAATGGGACATCCTTTCTAAACATGCCCTATCATATTCAAACATACACTATCTTAACATGCCCTTGGATATATCTATCTAGGGGCATATAAAGTATAAAGTTCTCCTCTAGAATGGTATTTAGGTATATAAATAATATAAATCTATATATGGGGTGGGGGTTCCACTATATCCATATAGCATATATACCCAATGAAGACTTTGGGGGATGAATCTATCTATAGGGGTATATATATTAACAAGTGGGTATAGTCCACAATCTATATATGGTTCATTTCCCATTCCCTATCCCTATTTTTATACCTATATATAGATATCGGATATGGGATATGACATCTCTTTCTTCTTCATTGGTGCCCTATATCCATATCTAAAGGACCCTTATATACCCCTATTCCTATCCCTATCTAAATAGATGGAGACGGGGGCACAAAAAATAGATAGGGATGCCTCGACC